>CM053592.1:115470212-115488770 GCA_028646515.1 Pseudochirops corinnae | reverse complement strand
CAGTGCTGATATGGTTCCTCGTAGCCGCGCTGACTTTAGTGGGAAGTAACTTTGTGTATGTTTTGAAGTTCTAGGATTGGTTTAGAGTCCTATTTTATGGGGATTTTGGGGTGGCTATGTGAGAGCTGCAATATGTTGCTGCTGCTATGCTGCCATCTTGGCTCCACCCCCCACATTCTTTCTTTTAACTCCCATCCCATTTGTTTGTGTAAAATCTTTTTCATTTCATGTAATCAAAACCATCCATTATACTTTTGTCACTCTTTTTATCTCTTGTTTGTTCAAGAATTCTCTTATTAATAGACCTGATAATTTCTTCTTTTCTTCTTAAATTTATTTATGACAACACCTGTTATGTCTAAGTTATGTACCAATTTCGAGATTATTTTTGTATAGAGTGTAAAATGTTGGTCTTTACCAAGTTTCTGCCAGACTACTTTCCAGTTTCCTGAGAGTTTTTTTTAATAATGAATTATTGCCTCAATGTTTATGTTTATCAAGACCTCCACTACCCATTTGCTTCAGGATTTTGTATTCCTAATTTATTTCACTGATGAAACTCTCTATTTCTTAACTAACGCCAAATCATTTTGATAATTTCTACTTTGTCATATAGTTTGAAATTTGATGATGTGAATTTAGCTTCTTTCCCACTTTTTGTTTCATTAATTTCCTTCATATTCTTTAAGATTTGTTCATCTAAGTGATTTTGTTAAGTAATGTTTTGGTAGTTTGACTGATATAGCATTAAACAAGTAAATCTTTGCTGAGGGTTGTATCATATAGAGTAGATCCATATATTCTATGAAAAGAAATACAACACTGAAAATATGTAGTTAATAGACCACTCAAGATATTTTTTGTGTGTATATATACATATAAGAACCTATATTAGACATATATGTAAATATGTACATATTTATATACCTTTATACAATGCATATGTGCATATCTATAAACACACACACATATACATATATAGAGAGAGAGAAAGAGAGAGAGAGTGAGAGAGACCCCCCCCAAAAAAAAAACACAAGGGGAGAGAGAGAGAAGGGAAGGAGTTGCTGTCCTTTGTTCTCAAAGAGGATCAAAATGACCTCACTATGTTAGAGTCAAGACAAGTCAAAGTAAGTTCAGAATGCTCTACCACAGGTTGAGCACAAAGAGTCCATAAGAACATTTGGGGTAGATTCTCTAAATTTGTGCATCTCACATTTCTTTTGAGCTACTTCAATTCTGCTTTGCTCATAGAGCACAGCACCTTCTCTGATGAGAGCACACCAGGCTAGGTGGTCTTATGCCTGTAGCTCCCATGTCACACAATTTGAAAGTTCTTAAGAGAGATTTTGAGAGTATCCTTGTATCGCTTCTTCTGACCACCATGTGAGACCTTGCCCTGTGTGAATTCTCCATAAAATACTTTATTTTTTTAGTAAGCATAAGTTTAGCATTCAAACAACATAATAAGCCCATCATAGATGCACTCTCTGCAGTAGAATTTGAATGCTTTGCAGTTTAGTTTGAGAAAAGGCTTCAGTGTCTGGTATCTTATCCTGCCAGATGATCTTCAGAATTTTCCTAAGACAAGTCAAATGGAAATAATCCAGTTTCCTGGCATGGCATTTGTGTACTGTGCAGGATTTACAGGCATGCAACAATGAGGTCAGCACAATGGCTCTGTAGACATTCAGTTTGGTAGTCAGTCTAATACTTCCTCTCTCCCACACTTTCCTTTGGAGCATCACAAACACTGAGATAGCTCTGGGAATGTGTGTGTCAACACATAATCAATATGTATGTTCCTAGAAAGAATACTGCCAAGATAAGTGAACTTATCCACAGCATTCAGCACTGCGTAGTTGAAATTCACAATAGGTCTTTGGGCCACAAATAGCCTTCAGATCATCATAAAAGAGCTTTGGATTATTACTATCAGCATGAAACTGAATTTCATCTGCCTTCTTACTGAGCCAGGAATCCTGCATCTCTAAGTTCACTTTTATTTTACTTTTTATGTAATTAAATGTTGCCTTCTTAGAGACTGATGGACTATCTTGCTGGAAAACCCTGGGGAGTTCTCATTTTTCATATAACAGCTTCTGAATTTCCTCACCATTTTCATCAAAACAGTTTTGAAGTTTGTGAGTTTTCTGACGCAGATGGGCAAATGCAGTGCTGTATACCAAATTGCTGAAAGCTGTCAACTCCTTTTCTGTTCCACTGTTGCCAACTGTATGTTGGCTCAACTTTCCCTCCAAATTAGCAAAAAATTGTTCCCATTCAGAGAAGCTCTCTAATCTGTTGGCACTAATTCTTCTGGTATTCATTTTGCCTTGGGGGTGCCATTTTTTGCTGACTGCAATATTTAGCTTGGAGAGGATAAGTCTATAATCAGTCCAGCAGTCTGTGTCACACATTGCCTTCCTTACTCTCACATTCTGTTTCTTCTCCTTACATTCACATTGTCTATTAAATGCCAATATTTGCTGTGAGGGTGCATCCACAAAGCTTTACTGTGTTTAGGTAAATGGAAGATAGTATTGGTGATGAGAAGGTCATGAGATACACAAATCTTCAGGATTAAGTGACCATTGCTGTTGCTGTTCCATCTCCATTCCTCCCAAGGAATCCCTGCCATGTGTGGTCATCTGAGCCTATATGATCATTAAAGTCCCCCAGGATTATGAGCTTGTCCACTTCTGGCACATTGATGATAAGGGCCTTGAGGTCTTCATAAATTTTTTTTTTAACCTCATCAGGGCTCCTCATGGTGGGAGCATAGGCAGTAATGATAGTGATGTGGTGCTTTCCTGCAAGTGGAAATTACATTGGCATGAACCTCTCTTTTACTCCTTTGGGGAAACATACAAGCTTGTTCACATGATTAGTTTTGATTGCAAAACTTTTGCCAATTTCACAGCATTCCCCTTCGCTGAAGCCACTCCAGAAAAAATGTTTATCCAACTCTGACTTCAGTAAGCTGGCCTTCATTTGGCAGCCTTGTTTCACTCAGGGCTACAATTTGGATGTGATACCTGCTGAGATCTCTTTCAACAAGAGTTGTTTCTATTTCAGGTGTACTGGATTTTGTGTTGTCTATATATGTGCGCACAATCCATGAACTGATGGTGAGAGGAATCATCTTTACAGAAGTGTTTGTACATTTTTTGCGTGTTTTGATGACAGGGTGGGATCCCTGACTACTGTGGCAATCAAGCCAGGTTTTGGGAAGCAGACAATTTTTAGGGCACCATTTCCAACTCTTTCCTCATACCAGGAGGTAAGCAGAGTGATCCTTAAAAGGCTGCTTAGATACGCAGGGGGTTGTTGAATACCAATGCTATTTCCAGTGAGAATATGACCCTATAACCTGGGCCACCTGTGTTCAGGGTTGTGACCATAGCTCCTAGTGTATCTGAATCTGCTGTTTCATCTCTTGCTTGTCAGCACAGAATTTTGAGATAGGTAAACATGGATCTGTTTCCAGATTCCATAGTTCTTTCTCTGGATGTGGATAGCATTTTCTTTCATGAGTCTCTTGGAATTGTCTTGACTGATTGTTTTGCTGAGAAGAGGTAAGTCTATCATAGTTGATCATCACACAATATAACTGTTACTATGTACAATGTTCTCCTTGTTCTGCTCACTTTATTCAGCATCAGTTCATGTAAGTCTTTCCAGATCATTTCTTACGGTACAGTGGTATTCTATCACATTCATATAGTATAACTTGTTCATCCATTCCCCATTTTATGGGCATCCCTGTAATTTCCAGTTGTTTGCCACCACAAAAAGAGCTGCTATAAACAGTTTTGTACATGTGGATCCTTTTC
This sequence comes from Pseudochirops corinnae, assembly GCA_028646515.1. Classification (NCBI taxonomy): domain Eukaryota; kingdom Metazoa; phylum Chordata; class Mammalia; order Diprotodontia; family Pseudocheiridae; genus Pseudochirops; species Pseudochirops corinnae. The sequence continues at coordinate 115,484,937 of CM053592.1, read as the reverse complement.
TCTTTTTCATTTGCATTACTCTAATCAATAGTGACTTAGAACATGTTTTCATATAATTATTGATAACTTTAATTTCTTTCTCTGAAAACAGCCTGTTCTTACACTCTTATGAATTTGACTCAGTTATCTATCTATCTATCTATCTATCTATCTATCTATCTATCTATCTATCTATCTATGAGAAATAAGGCCTTTCTAAAAAATTGATTGTAAAAATTGTTTCCTAGTTTTCTGCTTTACTTTTAATCTTTGTTGTTTTTGTTTGTGCAAAAATGTTTTAGTTGAATGTAACCAAAATTATCCTTTTTGCATTTCATAGTGTTCTCTATCTTTTGTTTACTCATAAATTCTTCCATTCTTCATGAATCTGACAGGATAAATTATTCTTTGCTCTCCTAATTTATTTGTGATATCATCCATTATGTCTATATCATGTGCCTATTTAGAACTTATCTTGGTACAGGGTGTGAGATGTTGGTCTATACATAGTTTCTGCCATAGTAATTTCCAGTTTCCCCAGAAGTTTTTGTCAAATACTGAGTTCTTATACCTGAAGTTGGAGTCCTTTGGTTTATCAAATAGTAGATTACTATAGTCATTTACTACTATAGTCATTTACATACCTGAAGTTGGAGTCCTTTGGTTTATCAAATAGTAGATTACTATAGTCATTTACTACATTACTATAGTCATTTTCTTGTGTACCTAATCTATTCTGCTGATCCACTATTCTATTTCTTATCAAGCACTAAATAGTTTTGAATTTTCCTGCTATATAATGTCATTTTAGATCTGATATGACTAGGCTATCTTCCTTTGCAATGTTTTTCATTGATCCCCTTGGTATGTATAAAATCATATCTTGACTTTTCATTCTTCCAGAAGAATTTTGGTTTTTTGTTTTGTTTTGTTTTTTATCTCTAAAAAATAATTTTTGGTAGTTTGATTGCTATGGCACTGAATAAGTAAGTTAATTTAGGTAGATTTCTACTATATTAACTCAGCCTACCCATGAATAATTGATATTTTTCCAATTGTTTAGATCTGACTTTATTTGTGTGAAAAGTATTTTGTAATTGTGTTCACATAGTTCCTTGGTTTTTCTTACTAGGTAAACTCCTAAATATTTTGTATTTTCTACAGTTATTTTAAAAGGAATTTCTCCTTCTATCTCTTACTGGTGGGCTTTGTTGGTAACATATGCAAATGCTGATGATTTCCATGGGTTTATTTTATAGCCTGGAACTTCTCCAAGGCTGTTAATTAATTCAAAATTTTTTTAGTTGACTCTCTAAGATTCTCAAAATATACCATCATATTATCTGCAAAGAGTAATAGTTTTGCTTCCTCATTGCATATTCTAACTCCTTCAATTTCTTTTTTTTTCTTTTCTTTTTGCTAATGCTAACATTGCTAGTACAATATTGAATAATTGTGATAATAAAGGGTTAGGCATCCTTGGTTCACCATTGATCTTTTGTGAAGCTTCATGCTCATCCTCATTTCATATAGTGCTTGCTAATAGATTTAGATTGATGCTGCTTATCATTTTAAGGAAAACTCCATTTATTCCTATGTTCTAGTATTCTTAATAGGAATGGGTGCTTTATTTGGTCAAAAGTTTTTTTCTGCATCTATCAAGATAATTCTGATTCCTGTTAGTTCTGTTACTGATATGGTCAAATATGCTGATAGTTTTCCTAATATTGATCCAACCCTGTATTCCTTGTATAAATCCCACCTGGTCAGAGTGTATTATCCTGATGATAAATTGCTATAATCTCTTTGCTAATATTTAATTTAAAATTTTTGGTTTGGGTTTCAGCACCATACTTGTGTCACAAAAAGAATTTGGTAGGACTCCTTCTGGCATATTTTTCCAAATAGTTTATATAATATTGGAATTAATTGTCTCTTAAATGTTTGGTAAAATTCACTTGTAAATTCATATGGCCCTGGAAATTTTTTCTTAGGGAGTTCATTGATGGCTTGTTCAATTTCTTTTTCTAAAATGAACATATTTAAACATTTTATTTCTTCTATTAATCTGGGCAATTTATAGTTTTGTGAGTATTCATTCATTTAATTTAGATAGTCAGATTTATTGGCATACGGTTGGGCAAAATAGTTCCTAATTATTACTTATAATTTCCTCTTCATTGGCTCTGGTCTTTTCATTAGGAAAATTTTTAAGTCCTATGTCTTGTCCACTAAAAGATTGTGCTCAATTTTGCTGGGTAGTTCTTGGTTTTAATCCAAGCTCCTTTGCATTCCAGAATATCTTATTCCAATCCTTCTGATTCTTTAATGCAGAAGCTGCTAAAGTCTCCATAATCCTCACTGTAGATCCTTGATATTTGAATTGTTTCCTTCTTATTGCTTGCAGTATGTTTTCCCTCACCTGATAATTCTGGAAGTTGGATACAATATTCCTTGGAGTTTTCATTTTGGGATATCTTTCAGGAGGTGACCAGTAGATTCTTTCAATGACTATTTTACACTCTGGTTCTAGGTTACATGGGGCAGTTTTCCTTAGCAATTTCTTGAAAGATAACTGTCAAAAAAAAAGAAAGAAAGATAATTGTCTCATGGCATTTTTTAATGGCCTTCAGGTGGCCCAATAATTCTTTATTTCTCTCTCCTGGATTTATTTTTCAGGTCAGTTGCATTTCCAATGAGGTATTTTCTATTTTTTTTTCATTATTTTGATTTTTTTTTTTTTACTGATTATTGGTATCTCAGAGAGTCATTAACTAACTTCCACTTGCCTAATACTGATTTTTAAGGGATTATTTTCTTCAGTTAATTTTTGTACCTCCTTTTCCATTTGGCCAATTTTATTTTTAAAGGAACTGCTTTCTTCAATCACTTTATGCTCTTTTTCCAAACTGTTTTTCCCCACAATTCTCCTTCATAGCTCTTTTTTTTTCTCACTTTTCTTCTGCTTCTCTTAATTTTTAAGATTTTTCTGAGTTCTTCAAGAGGACTTTTAAGACTTGAGACCAATTCATATTCCCCATTGAGGTTTCACATGTAAGCATTGTGAGATTAGTTTCCTCTTCTGAGTTTGTGTTTTGATTTTCACTGTTACCATAGTAGCCATATGGTCAGGGCCCTCTTTTGTTTTTTATTCATTTTCAGATATTTCATGACTTTTAAAGTTGAGCTCTGATCCTGAGGCACAGGGAGAACTATCCCAAGCTTCTTATGCTGGGGATTATGGGCCTGGTCGCTGGCTTTCCACACCAGAGCCTCAGGTGATGGTAGTTTGCCCACTACACTAAGGGTGGCCTGGCCTAGTTGCACTTGTACTGGAGTTCCAGACTTGCAGTTTCCCTTTTGCACTGAGGCTGCAGGCCTCACTGCTTGTCTGCTGAACCAGGACTGAGGGGCCTCAGTCGCTGATCTGTGCTATGGCTAAGACTTTCCTGCTGGCTTGCCTGGACACAATCTATGCTGGGCTTCCCTTTTCACCCAAGTGAGACAGACCTTTCTTGAAATCCTTCTGAGTTGCAAGCTGGAAAATTGTTTCATTCTGGCTTTTTGTGGATTTTCTTGATCAAGAATCTGTTTAAATGCTTGATTTTACATTGTTTCCACAGGGAAATTGGGGAGCTCATGCAGCTTCTTGCCTTCTCTCTGCCATTTCGGCTCCTCCCCTACTATAAATATTTTTGTACATGTAGATCCTTCCCCTCCCACATACACCCTTTGTGATGTCTTTGGAATATAGATCTAGTAGTGGTATTGCTAGATCAAAGGGTTTGAGAGGCATAATTCCAAATCGCTCTCCTGAATAATTGGATCAAGTCAGTACTCCACCAACAATACATTAGTATCCTAATTTTCCTACATTTTCTCCAACATTTATCCTCCTCTTTTTTCTGTCATATTAGCTAATCTGATAGGTGTGAGGTGGTACCTCAGACTTATTTTGATTTGCATTTCTCTAATCAATAGTGATTTAGAGCATTTTTATATGCCTATATATAGCTAATTTCTTTTTCTGAAAACTACCTGTTCATATCCCTTGACCATTTATCAGTTGGAGAATGACTTGTATTCTTATAAATTTGATTCAATTCTCTATGTATTTTTAAAATGAGGCCATTATCAGAAACACTGTCTATAAACTTTGTTTCCCATCTTTCTGCTTTCCTTAGAATTCACATTTTTCTTTGAGGCTTTTCTCTTTTGAGATCCTTCTTCTGAGTTTGTATCTTGATTCTTCCTGTTACCACAGTAAATCTTTATGATTGCGTTCTTTATTGTTCTGGTCTTTGCTTATTTTTCAAACTTATTTATTGACTTACAATTTTATGTTAAAGTTGAGCTCTATTGCCATAGTAGGAGTTTGGAGACATTGTCTCAAGCTTCAGGTTTTTTCATACTTTTATATTTAGAGTGAGTTCTGGGAATTTAAAACGTTTTTGGTGCTTTCAAGGTAATGTGATCTTTGGAGTGGGGATTTCACTGCTTTAATCTATGCCCCCGTTTCCTTGTGACATAGATAGGAATATCTTAAAATTTTGCCATTTGTTGTTGCTACTGCCCTGCTTACATAAAGTCTATCAAAGGCTTATACAAGGCTATACAGAATCCTATCAGGAATATGCATAATCACTCAAATAATTTGACCCAACTTTCTCTCCAGTAAAAGCCAAGAAGAATGTGGGTTTTTGGCCCTGACTTTGACATCCAACATAATGATGACCCATAGTATTTATATTCTGCTCAAACACTGGATTTTCATAATGAAGGGGGTGTAAAATTGAACAGATTACATAGAATAAATTTGATTGTCTATGGGGAATCACATAATACCTTTAATTACCTCAGCCTTCTCTTTGAAACATTCAAGTCTTATTTATTTTTCCAATGGTGCAATACCATTTTTGTCTGACAAATTGAAATTTGATTACTAAAAAAAAAATATATGAAGAGATGCAGGGTGAGTATGAGCATCTTACAACATATAACTAATAAGAAATTTTAAAGGAAAACCACTGTAAAAGTATTCACTGGAGAGCTAAGGCAAAGATGTAAGAGGAAAGGATAAACAATGGAAAACCCACATTTTTAACTAGTATCTCTACAATGTCAAGAAATCTAGAAGATCTCATATAAAGTAATTTTTCATAGGAGATAGTGAACAATTTAACAGAAGAAAAATCCATAGTTGGGTATGCTCATATTAATGTGATCATAGATCACAAAATCATTGCTTTCAAAGTACAAAGTCAGAAATAGCCAAGTCCAGCACTTTCCATTTCAAGTGAGGAGAGTATATTTTAAGTGTCGTAGGATGAATAACACAAATTTTAAGTATTTGAGTTAAGATTTAAATCCTGGTGTTGCTGATTCCCAAATCCATTGTTCTATACACCACACCATACTGTCTCTCAATCATCAAAGAAGTGTGCATATTTGAGTGTGCACTTGTGTGTATGTATGTGTATGTGTGTTTGAGTTAAGACTTTATATAAGTGAATCATTTTCATCAGGTTCTAAGAACACAGAGAAAGATTGAGCCTTGTATAATCTAAGAATAGAAAATGCACTAAAATAAGAATGAAATACTTCAAGAGTTAAATTAAATATGATATTTTCTACAAATTAAAATATTATATGTGGGATTTCTTGGGAACAATGAGAAATGAGCAATCAGAGATTTAAGAAAAGTCCTTTAAATAAAAGAAAAGCAAGTTATTATGGACTTCATGAATTCAACATGAAACCAGAATGTTTCCGCTTGAAGGTTAAGAAAATTATACCATCCTGGGGCTTTAGAATCGATCTTGCCCTGAGAAGATATATTTTTTAATTAGTAATCTTTAAGATTGAAATCTTTTTAATTTATTTTCTCTCTCTCAGAGTGGGAGCATTTTGATTTTTAATTTATTTCTCCAGACCTAAAGAGACATCTTTTTAAAGCCTATCATCTAGAGAATAGAGTTAGTGTGTGTGTGTGTGTGTGTGTGTGTGTGTGTGTGTGTGTTTGCCTTTCTCTTTGAGAACTTCTCTCTCTCTGATTATATCCCTTTTCATGAATGCTCAGAGACAGGACAAAATCCCCCACTTTGACGAATTAGGCTATGTCTCCTGTGATGTGCATTTGGAAAATGCATTTCACTGTACCAATGAAATTAAACTAAAAGGGTGTGAAATGATACTTTTACAGAAAATATTAAAAATTTATGTATATGCATGTCTGTACATATGTATAGACATATAAATGTAAGCATACACACATTTCTTCATGGAATGGCAAAGGAGATAGACTCCTATTCATTTTCAGAGTCAAGAAAAACTTTATTTCATTTTATTTTCTCCTGGAGGCTTTTTAACTTCTTTTAATTTTTTTCTTCCCCAAGAGAAAACAAGTTTCTTACCTTTATATTTTTTTGTGTTTTTTTTTAACTTAATAATCCCATGGAAGAGGTGTTACAGATTTATGACTTCATCTCATTAATTGGTAAAATTAGTATATTTACTTCCATATTGAATTATGTGAGAGAATTTTTGAATTTTAATTATACCTGCCAGCATATACATACATACATACATACATATATGTGTGTATGTGTGTGTAAATGTGTGCGTATGTGTGCATGATTCAGTCTTGAGTGATAAAAGTTCTTGTGTAAGCATTGCATCTCCACGAAGCTTTTCTTTCCAATATATTTAATGTGGGATGCGTTTCCCATTATGCCCTAGTTCTATCTTCTTTTCTGGTCAACACAACATTCAGCTCGTGGTGATTTCTGCAACCTGTCATTGGTAGGTTGACTTCATGTGGGTGAATGTTTGCTTGTATACAAAGAATTAATTCTTTTATGGTTGATGTTTATTCCTCAATGAGAGATAACTTTGCTTAATGGATAATACCTGATCCACACATGAGAGTAACTCCTAGATAATCTCAGCAATTTTAACTAGATAATTGCTATTAACATTAACTACATTAATTTTTAAAATTTGTTAATATTTTATAATTTTCAAAACTTTTCCTCCTACACAGTTTTACTTCAATTGTAGGACAGATTTTCCCCTCTAATATTATCAATGAGAAAACTTAGGTGCAAATTGGGAGAAGGGAAAGCTAAGGGTGTAAATATTTACTAAGTTCCCAATATGTGTCAGGCACTGTGTTAAATGCTTTACAAGTATCTTATTTGACCCTCAACAACCTTGCAAGATAGGTACTGTTATTTTCTTTATTTTACAGATGAGGAAACTGAGGCAGAGAGATTAAATGACTTACTGTATGTCACAAGGTTAGAGAGTATTTGAGGCCAATTTGAATCCATGTTTTCTGATACTAGTATCAACACTCTACCCCCACCACTGCCTTGCTGCCAGGTTAAATTAATTTCTACTCATATTAAATGAAGGCTAAGCCTTCTGAATTCAAGTCCTTTGATCTTTATACATTGCCTGAGGGGAACTGAGGGGAGTTACAACCTCTATTTGATGCAGATTTTTCAACAGATAGAGAAATTCAAGGACGATGGATAGATGGAAAGAAAGAAAGAACATTTACTGGGCATTTATTATATACTGGGAACTATGACAAACATTGGAGATAAAAATACAAGAGAATAAGACAGGGCCTTCACTCAAGGATCTTAAATTTGAATGGTGGACTCAGAATATAAAGAGGAGATAGAACATGGAGAAGGAGGGTTGGAGGGAAAGCTTTATAAAAAGCACCAGCAAGGAGAAGAGGAAGTCACATATAACTATAGTGTGTCAAAGTGATAGTATTTATAAGCTACTAAGTATTATTTTTTAAACTCAAAAAAGTCTTCCAGGTTTCACCAAAAGCTTTCCTTTTATACATTTTTATGTGAAAAAATGTCATTTGATAGCCAGGTAGAGCACCAGGTAGCACACTGGGCCTGGAGTCAGGAAGTTGTTGTTGAATCATTTCAGTTGTGTCTGACTCTCTGTCTCCCATTTGGTGTTTTCTTGGCAAAGATATTAGAGTAGTGTGTCATTTCCTTCTCCAGCTCACTTTATAGATGAGGAAGTTCAGGATTAAGTGACTTGTCCAGGGTCACACAGCTAATAAGTGTCAGAGCCATATTTGAACTCAGGTCCTTCTGACTTTAGGACTGGTACTCTATCCACTGCCTTTTAGCTGCCTCAGGAAGACCTGAGTTCAAATGTGGTCTCAGAGACTTATTAGCTGCATAACCCTGGGCAAGTCAATTAATCCCATTTACTTCAGTTTTCTCATCTGTAAAGTGAGCTGGAGAAGGAAATGGCAAACCACTGCAGTATCTTTGCCAAGAAAATCCCACAATTGAACATGACTGAACAGTCACCATCACCACCAAATTATATTCAATTTATCACACTATTCCTCAATAGGTGAGAGCTCTTTTACTTTACAATTGTTTTTGAGGGGGTACTATGAAAAGAACTATTGCAAATATCCCTACAGATGTGAATCTTTTTCATTTATGTAAGGTCTGGCATCTGTGCCTGGTAGTTAAGTCCCTGGATCAAAAGGTTGTGCTATCAAGTGATGCTTTGGAGTTCAAAATTGCTTTCCAGACTTGTTTTTCCATTTCACAGCTCTATCAACAATGTATTAGTGTTTCTGCTTTGTTTTAGACCCTGGAACATTCATCATTTTCTTCTTTTGTCATATTTGGCAATTCTATAGGTTTTTTGGTAGAATTTCAAATTTGTTTAAATTCACATATTTCTAATTATTAACAATGGGGAATATTTTTCATATGGTTGCAATAATGAGCTTGCTTTTATTCTTTTGAATACTGCCTGTTCATATCCTTTAACCATGTATTTATTTGGAAGTGCTTTTTATTCTTATAAACTTGATTCATTTCACTATGTGTTTTAGGTTCAAAATCCTTATCAGAAAAAAAAATTACTGCAAATATATGTTGTTTTTGCAAAAATAATAATTTTACATGATGAAATCTGTCCATTTTACCATTTGTCATCCTCAACTCTCTAGCTTTTCTTTTGACATGAACTTTTCCTCAATCCATAGAGCAGAGTTCTTTTCTTCTTTGCTCCTCTAACTGTTTAATGATATTGCCTTTTGTTCATATGATATTATGTTGGTTAGCTACTATGGTCTTGAACTGATCAGTTTCTCTAATTGATCTCTCTATTTTTAGCTAATACCCACTCATTTTGATGACTACCATTGTTCAGTATTGTTTGAGATCTGATAATGCCAGGCTGTGTTATCTCCTACTTTTGCTTTTCTTCATGCTTTGTTCTTTCAGATAAATTTTGTTCTTATTTTTCTCAAGTTCTATAAAATTATCTTTTAGTAGTTTGACTGGTATGGCATTGGATAAGAAAATTAATTTAGATAGTTTCTCTCCTCTCCATTTACTCAGGAACCATTATTATTTCTCCAATTATTTTGGCCTTCTTTGTTCCTATAGAGTGCTGCATTGTTGGATTGATATATTTCCTGTGTATGCCTGGAGAGACTCATGAATATTTTACATGTTTCATAGTTATTTTGAAAGGAATTTATTTTTCTCTTTCTCCCTGCTGGGATGTATCGGCATCAGGAATGCTGAAAATTATTTGGATTTATTTTGTATCTGTTGAATTTTTTTTAATTTTTGAATTAAATAATTAAAATTAAATTATTTTTTAAAATTTAAATTAAATTAATTTTACTTAAATATCCAGGTTTCTCTAGATAGAACATATCCTCCATCAAAAGTTACAGCTTTACCTATTGCTTACTCTCTTATTTTTTTCTTTCTTGACTCATTGTTACATTAAATAAATCTAGCACTATATTAAATAGTCCTTGTGATAATAGGTATCCTGCTTTACCCCTGATTTTATTGAAAAGCTTTCTAACTTTTATAAGTTACCAATAATGTTTGCTTTTGGATACATATACACACACAAATATATGCATATATATGTACTATTTATAAGATTAATGCATATTTCATGTATTACTATGCATTGTAGCTTTTAAAAAATAGATATGAGGTTTGTTTTTTTTTTATATATGCACTGTGGCCTATTTGAGAATATTTTTATTTAAAATTATGTCAATATTAATTAATAATATTTCTCTAGATTGAAAACATATTTTCCTAATTTGCAGCGTACGTAACATTAAAATTCATTTTTCTTTAACTGGAAGTCATTATATTTCAATTTCAATGAAATTCCTTAAAAGGTATATTTTATCCTTTAGGTTTGGGGAGTTCATTTAGGACTTGTTATTTTAAAAATTTTTATATTGGGTTATTTACAGAAGAGTTTTTAAGATCTGCACATTTTTTGTTGAGATATTTCTCCCATTTTCTTAATTTGTCTATTTTGTTGGCATCTATGTGGGAAAAATATTTCTTATACTTTCCTTTGTTTTCTCTTCAATTTTTGTGAATTTTCTTTTACCAGTTTGATAAAATTCATATTGAGTTCTCTTTCCTTTTAGAAATCAGAATGATAAACTTTGTCCATTTTTCTAATTTTTAAAATATCATAGAGTTTTATCACTTTGATGGAATTTTAATTTATAAGAATCTCTTTGATTTTTAGAATTTCAACTTTGTAGTTTATTTAAAAAGGTTTGATTTGATGTTATTGCATTTTCCTTTTTGGCTGTGTTCCTGGTTTCTTGATTTTTTCCCTTTCATTTGTTGATAAAAAAAACTTTTAGATATATCTTATTTTCCCTAGTGCCTAGTTTAGCTATATGCTTTATATTTTTTGATGAGGTCACTCATTGTTGTTATTTTCTATGGAGAAATGGTTTCTATGATACGTTGTTTAAATACAGTGATTATTATTATTCAGAAACATGAGGAAAAAAAGTCCTCTATTGTCTTCTGAGTAATCAACAAAATGAGTAAATAGTGTCAAATACTGTATTCTGCACCACTAATTTTGAAGAATTTGAAATTGTAATCTATCAGTAAGTTCAATATCAGTATGGTTTGGGCAATAGATTATTAATTAGTTTGTATTAAATATATATGGAAAGGGATAGGCTTTAAGATGTCTTTCCAGGTTTTTCTGAAATCTGTCTGCTTATCATTTCTTGTATGTAGCACAATAGTATTCCATTACATTTGTATGCCATATCTTGTTCAGCCATTGCCCAATTGATGGGTATTCCCTCAATTTCTGATTCTTTGTCCTCACAAAAAAGAACTGGTATAAATAATTTTGCATGTGTGAATCATTTTCCATTTTTTTATAATCTCTTTAGTATGCAGATCTAGTAGTGGTATTGCTGGTTCAAAGGCTATACACATCTCCCAAGAGGTACAAGTTCCCCAAATAGTGCAGACTGGAATGTTCTCTGCAATTTATAGTCTTAGAGAGTTGCCTAGATCACTCACAAGTTATGTGACTTGCACAATGTCATGACTCAATTAACTGCCATGCTGTCTTTTATGGGTTACAAAGTTTCTAAAATTAATATATGGTAAAGAATATAATGTGTATATTTTGTGTTCAATACACTTGGGGAATATGATGTAGGTTCCAAATTTGTTTTTTCCCTACACAAAGCATTTTCTCATCCCCTTAGATAATTGTACTCTCTTTAGGCCCTGGAAATTATTATGTACTTATGTACCTTCATGTTCTGTCCTACCTCCTCATTCATTTACCCTAATAAAATGTTAGTTCACTGAATGTAGGAAGAGTTTCATTTTTTGTCGTTTAATCCTGAGCACCTGTACAATACCTAGCACTTCATAAAAATTCAATAAAAAAAAATTCCTGCTGAATTGAATTGAACATTCTCATTCGCATTTCTGTCCATTTCTAACTGAGATGCTCACACATCAGACATTTATTATTTCTATTGTATCTTTCCATTTAAAAACATTGATGTTTAAATTATGTAGTCCAACCATCAAACATACATTTATACTTGAAGGTGCAAATCAATGATGTTTAAAATATTTAAACTCAGAATTCATATGCATCTTGATCCCAATTTTTCTTTGATGAAGATTATTGAAACTTACAGTTGTTTCTGATCCTCGGCTGTTCTAAATCAAAACAGTAAGTTAACTAGTCATGTTAAAAACAAAGCTGTTTGGAATTACAATTACTCAGTGCTGATTACTGGTTTTTATTGATGCTGTTGCACTGAAAACATCCTGACTTGCAAAAATAAAGTCTCTTTCCTCTAAGCCTATATACAGCTGTAATTGCATTTAGTTGACCTCCAAGGTTTTTTCAGTGAAGTCATGATGGCTATGCATTATATGTAACTTTGAAATGGAATGAAAACAAAGGGAAGGTATAGCTAATTACTAGGAAGATGGAATTTGTTAGTATATTTTATGAATGTGAATAGAGATCATTAAGAGTGCCTTTCCTGGCAAGTCAATGGGAATTAATTGTTGCTTAATATACATTTTAAAAAATCTTCAATATAGTTTGCAGTTAAGGTCACAAAGATCAATGAAAATGACTTCCTAGTTCTGCTTACTCCCTTCTCTACAAGTTCATAGATGTCTTTCTGACCATCCTTTATACTGTTTATTGTGAAATGATATTATTTTGTTACATTCGTATTTTCTTCAATCCCACTATTTCTAATTCTTTGTCGCAATGAAAGCTCTGTTATACATATCTTTCTACATAAAGGTCCTTTCTATCCATCTTGAACCCCCTTTAGGTTATATCTTTTAATTAGTACCTTTGGGATAGTATCTTTTACATAGCAGCAGTAGTAGATGGATCAAAGAGGTTAGGAGACAGCATAATTTGGGGGGTTAGTACCAAATTACTTTCCAGAATGGTTGGACAAATTGAAAGCTTCACAAATAATGTACCAATGTTTCTGTTCTTTCATAACCCCTTCTAACACTTACTATGTTACTTTATTATTATCTTTCTCAATCAGTTAGGTGTGAGAATTACTTAGAATTGTTTTTATTTTATTATTAGTAAATTAGAATTGAGAGAGCTATGATTAGTGAAGATTAAAAGGGTTCAACAGTTTCTATAACTAGGAATGTGTTTTAAATATAACTTATTATATCATCTTTACAACAACCCTAGCAAATAGATACTATCATTATCCCCATTTTACAGATGTGGAAACTGATACAAAGAGATCAAGTGACTTGACCATGGTAACATACCTAATGTCTGAGGCAGGATTTAGACTTGAATCTTCCTGATTGCAATTCAAGCACCCTGTATCTTGCGCCAGCTAGCTTCTACTATGCCTTTGCATGATTGTGGATAGCTTGTCTTTTTCTTCTTTACTCCCATAATATAGGATAATTTATTTTGCATGGAAATTGATAAAAAAAAAGTTGAAGATATGAATATTATTTTAGGTGCTATCCTTTCTCACTCAAGTTCTGTAGTCCTGAGAAACAAAGATTAAGGCAAAGAATTGATCTCCTTTACAGTAGCACTACAGTGCAATACTAGTCCCTTTACATTACTATACAACCAGTCCCCTTTACTCCTGAACATTTGGATAAAAGTCCTAACTATATATCAATAGATAATTAATTAAGATGTCACCAGTGCTGGCCAAATCTCCCTCCTCTTCTGGCTGGTAGCCTAGGAAAGGGCTAGGTTGGACTTAGGTAATAGAAGAGGACAACTGTGTTCTTTCTTTCCCCAGTGTCTATAGAGGTAAAAATCATAGCTTTCAATTAAAGGAAAGAAGGGAAAGGAGCAATCATTTACTAATTAGCTACTATGTTCAAGGCACTGTGCTAAACATTTTTACATGTATTATTTCATTTGATTCTCACAACAGTCTCTCTTTTCTGCCTCATTTGAAACATCAAGAAGATGATTCGAGAAGACTCATAGGAACTGATAAGAGTGATGATGAGTGTGTGTGTAGGGGGGGAGGAAGCCAACAATATGGAGCAGGACATAGTTCTTGCTGTCCATTGCTTCCTAACTTCAATCTTTAAAGGGCTCACTCTTTCAGCATTCATCAGCCTTCTCTGATCTTCAGTGTAAACACAACCTAAACACAGAGTTTATGCCCTTGTCAATATTATCCTTTGGTTCATACTTCTAGTAGAACTCCTTGACTCTGGCTGATGGAAGGGGAAGGGAATAAACTTTTATATATTGCCTGCTGTGATCCAGGCACTGTGTTAAGTTATTTCAATAAATACTGTTTCACAGCAACCCTGCTATTAGGTATTATTATTATTATTATTATTATTATTATTATTATAACTGTTATCAGTATTTTACAGCTGAGAGAAACAGAAGTTAAGCGACCTGCTAGGGTATGAGATTTAAACTCAAGTTTTCCTGACACCAGCTCTAACACTATCCACTGCATCACCCAGTTGCTGCCACTCCATTCAGGTAGTACATCTTTAAGCCTCACATTCAGCTTCATCTGAAACAATTATGGTACTTGAAAAGACAAAGAGATGAGGCAGACAAGGGAAGGGAGGGAGGGGATAAAGGGAAGTGTAATCTAACAACCCTAGTTCCTGGGCATAAGAGTTGGGAGACATTTATCAGTGGGGTCTTTGACTTGGTTAGGTAGGTCCTGGAGGGAGGGGAAGAGGAAGGTGGAAGCCCCAGAAACACTGAGCCTGGGGATTGGGAGAATGAAAAGTCTGGGGTTAGAGCTGGAGTTGTGGAGGAAAGAGGAAAACAGAGATAGGATGACGACAGCCTTCTTTCTTTGAAAGTTTTTCCATTCATATTTTTGAATATTTAATATTTATCTTTTGGGGAATAACTT
>CM053592.1:115438205-115469712 GCA_028646515.1 Pseudochirops corinnae | reverse complement strand
TTAAACTACCCCAAAACCATGATAATAATAAAGAGCCAAGACACCATATTTCAAGAAATCAAGGAAAACTAGTATCTTAAAAACAGATGGTAAAAGAGAAATCAAAAGAACCTATCCCCTGAAAGAGGTCATGAATTGAAAATTCCCAGAAATATTAAAGTCAAATTCCAGAGCTCCCAGGTAAAGGAGAAAATGTTGTAAGCAACCAGAAACAAACAATTCAAATATGGAGCCACCATGAGGATCAGAAAAGATTTTGCAGCTTACACATTAAAGAAGGAGAGGTCTTGAGATATTATGTTCCAGAAGGCAAAGGAGTTTGGATTACAACCAAGAATTACCTATCCAGCAAAATTGAATGTAATGCTCCACTGGGGGGGGAAATGGGTATTTAATGAAATGACTTCTAAACATTCTTGATGAAAAGACTAGAGCCGAAAAGAAATTTTGGCATTCAAACAGAAGACTCAAGAGAAACATAAAAAAATAAGCATGAAAGAGTAATCACAAGGGACTCAATAAAGTTAAATTATTTACATTCCTTTATGGGAAAATGATATTTGTAACTCCTAAGAACTTTATCATTATAAGGGCAGTTAGAAGAAGTCTACATGGACAGAAGGCATATGTCAATTATGTTGGGATGCTCTCCAAAAAAAATGTAGGTGTGAGAAAGAGTGATGCACTAGAAAAAGGGAGAAGTAGAATGGGGAAATTTTTTGCATATAAAAAGCTGATAGACTGTATTAAAAATTAGCATCCAAAAATATGTTCTGTACAAGACATACACTTGAAACAGAAAGACAGAGAGAGTTAAAATAAAAGTCTTGAAAAGAATCTATGTTTCAGCTGAAGTAAAAAAAAAAAAGACAGAGGTAGCGAACATGATCTCAGACAAAGCAAAAACAAAAATAGACCTACCTAAAAGAGATAATCAGGGAAACTACTTTTTGCTAAAAGGTACCCACATATTAAAGTAGTATCAAAAAATATTTGAAACAAGTTTCTCTGGTAAAGGCCTCATTTCTCAAATATAGTGAGAACTGAATAAAATTTGTAAAAATAAGCACTAATCTCCAACTGATAAATGGTGAATGGGTATGAACAGGTAGTTTTTAGAAGGTGAAATTAAAGCTATTGGTACTCATATAAAAAATCTAAATCATTATTGATTAAAGAAAAATTAAATTAACTCTGAGGTACCCCATCATACCTATCAGAAATGACAAATGCTAGAAGGAATGAGGGAAAATACATTCATTTGGTGGAGCCAAGATGGTGGCACAGAAACAGGAAAACTCTTTGAGCTCCCCTCATAACCACCTCAAACACCCATAAAATATGACTCTAAACAAATTTTAGAGCTACAGAACCCACAACATGACAGAGAGAAACAAATATCCTACTGAAGGCAGCCCAGCACGTGGACAGGAAGGGTCCATCACAGTGTGATACATACATACATACATACATACATATATATATATATATGTCTATATAAGAGGGTATTTATGCATATGAATACATATGTGAGTATATGTATATATGTGTACAGGTATGCATAGACAGATGGCACAGCATCAGTTGAATAGGAAAGGATGATATGTAAAAAATAAAATTATGAGGTGAGAGAGGAATATAGTGAGAGGAGATAGGGAGACACATAATAGGGTAAATTGGCTAATATAAAAGAGGCAAGGGAAAACTGTTACAATGGAGGAGAAAAACAGGAAGGCAAAAGGGAATGGGTGAACCTTACTCTCATTGAATTTGGCTTAAGGAGGGAATAATGTACGCATTAAATCGGGTATCTTACCCTACAGGAAAGTAGGGGGTAAGGGGATAAAAGTGGGGATGATAGAAGAGAGGGCAGATTGGAGGTGGAGGATAGTTAGAAGCACATACTTTTGAAAAAGGACAGGGTCAAAGTAGAAAAGAGAACAAGTGAGGGGTGGGATAAGATGGAGCAAAATATAGTCAGTCTTTCTCAGTATATCCACTATGGAAATGTTTTACATAACTACAAATGTACACCCTATATTCAATTGCTTATCTTCCCAGTGGGGGTGGGTGACAAGGGAAGAAGGGAAAGAATCTGAAATCCAAAGTTTTAAATTCAAATGTTTTTTTAAAAATTATTATTGTTGTTGTTGTTATTATTGTTATTATTATTATTATTTACATGCAACTGGTAAATAAGATATACAGGCACTGGGGTCTGGAGATCCATCTTGCCCTACCTGAAAGCAGAGGGGGTTGGGGGAGGATATAGGAAAGAGCAAATTGGGGGAGGCAGTATTCAGTGGGACCACTCTTTTGGAGTGGTGGGTAGGGGAAAGATGGGAGAAAATTTTTAACTCAAAATCTTGTGGGAATGAATGTTGTAAACTAAAAATAAAGATAAAATTTTATTTAAAAGAAAGAAAATATGTTCATTCATGAATTGTTATTGGAGTAGCCAACTGGTCCATCCATTTGAGAGGAGAAACTAGAACCAAAGAAATACTTTGGTCAATACACTGCTCCCAGACACTTCCAAAGGACTCATGATGAAAAAAATGCTATCCACCTCCAGAGAGAAAACCGATGAACTCTAAGTGCTAATTACAGTATAATTGTCTCACTTTCTTTAATTATTTTTTTTGCTTTTTTATGATATGGCTATTATGGCAATGTTTTCCATGATTTCATATTTATAAATGATATCTCATTGTTTGCTTTCTCAGTGGCTGGAGAAGGGACTGGGGGAGGGAGGGAAATGAGAACTCAACATATAAAAAGAAAAGAATGTGAAAAATAATAATCTTTAAAAATAAATATAAATCAATTGACAAATGTTAAAAAAAGAAAGTGTAGCGAGCACAAAACTTCTCATTCTTTCCTTTTCTTTCTAGAATTTGGTATTATTAATTTGTTACTATGCAAATGAAGCTAAATTAATTGCCCAGGTAATAATTATGTGAAAGAAGGGAATAAAGTACTTGAAAGAAACAATTAATGTTCCTTTTATAAATCTTTGGTAAAAACAGATTTTTAAGATTTACAAGGATACAAATCAAAATGTATTCACTCTGATTGAATGCACAAGCTTGGATCCTGAAAGCCACAGTGCAAGGAGAATGAATTGTGAAAAGCTGTGATATTGTTCCATTCAAATAAAAATGATTAGCTGCTTGTGTCACAATTATTTCTCTAACTAAATGCATGGTTATAATGAAACATGATGATGATAATAGCAGCTGAATTATGTTCCTCCTTCCCCTGTTCTCATCCTCAATCATGAGCTAAAATCATCACAAGCATTAATTAACCTGAAAAATTTTCCATTGTAGGTTGGTTCATTTCCCTATTGCAAATGTCTGGGCCAATGGGCAGGTTTCTGTATATCAGATATAATACAGCATCATAACAAGAAATATTTTATTTGATAATATATTTTCCCTGAAGGAAAAATGACTAATGTTTCAAAGAGTTTTTAATGTATTTTTTCAATTAACAAAAATAATTTTTTTTCTTTCCTACCTCAACTTCCCTCCCCAGCCCCCACTGTTGGGAGGAGGAAGGAGAACAAACTGATAACAAAATATGCATATTTAAAGCAAAGTATATTATCACAAATGTGGGTCAAAGGACATACACCATTTAATTACATTTTGGAAACAATTACAGCTCTTTTCCAGAGTAATCTAGCTAAGTTATAGTTCCATCAACAGTACATTAATATGCGTTTTTTCTATAGTTTCTCCAACATTTATTGTGTTTTTTTTTTTCCTTCTGTGGGGTAACTTTACAAAATTGATGACTGTAAGGTAAAACATCAGACCCCTTCTAATTATATTTAGCTAATTATTAGTTGTTCTGATAATTTTTTCATATGTCTATTGTTAGTTTGTATTTCTTCTTTTGAAAATCACCTGTTCTTAGTATCTGACTATCAGTTGGGGAATGGCTCTTATTAGTATAAATTTGTATAAGTTGTTTATACAACTTGGAAATGAGACTTTTTTCAGAGAACCTTCTGCAAAGACTTATTTTTTTCCAATTAAATTTTCCAGTTTCCATTTAATATCAACTGCATTGATTCTTTTGGTTCAAAAACTTTTTAATTTTGAGGGAGAAAAATTGTCTACCTTATTTTCTGTGATCTTGCATTAAAATGTATTTGTGAATTTTTTCCCTAACCATAGCTTAGAAAGCTAATTTCTTTCTTGTTCATTTAATTTGTTCATGTTGTTAATCAAATCCAAGTCAGGGTAAGTATTTGAAACTTATTTTGGAATGTAGTATGACTACTTTCCAATTTTCCCAGCATTGTTTCCACAATAATGAATTCTTACTCAAATTATCTGGGATTTGGGGGTTTATTTTAAAAAATAAGCTACTCTCTTTAGTTGTTTTTGATATTGTACACTGAATCTGTTCTTATGATCAACTTTTATATCTTTTAAAAACATAAAATTGTTTTGATGATAGCTGTTGTGTAAATTTTCCCTTGAGGCTCTTGACCTTTTATTCATTCAGGTATTTTTTTTCTAGTTTGTTGTAGTAATACTTTGGTAGTTTGTTATATTATCTTGCTAACTAGTAGTGGTAACAATGAATACTCTTGTTTACTCATTCAATTGGAAAGACTTCTGGTTTACCACTTTATACTATAATTCTGGCACTTAGAAAATTATTACCTTGCTAAAGAAATGTTCATTTCCCCCTATGTTTTCTAGATCGGTATTTTATTTTGTCAGAGATTTTTTTTCTAAATCTATTATAATTATGTGATTTGTTTTTTTTAATATGATAGCTAATTATATATACACATATGTGTGTGTGTGTGTGTATATATATATATGTGTGTGTGTGTGTGTGTGTGTATATGTATGTATGTATATTTCTAATATTGAACCAAACTAACGTTCCTGCTACAAATATAATCTGTTCATAGACAAGGGGAAGGGAAAAAGCATTTATACAAGATGTATTTTGTACCAAGCACTGTGCTAAGCACTCTCATAAATATTATCTCTTTTGATTCTCACAACTCTATGAGGTAATGGCTATTATTATCCCCATTTTCTATTCATGAAAACTGAAGCAGAGATTATTGATGTGTCCAGGATCACACAGCTAGGAAATGTCTCCTATTGCTGACTCTAGACCCAGAATTCTATCACAAAACTTGCTGTCTCATTGTATGAATATATTTATATGTTCCTGTAGTCTCTGACAGTATTTTTGAAAATTTATATCAATGTTTATTAAGGTATTGTGTATAGCTTTCTTTCTCTATTTTGACTTTATTTGGTTAGATTTCAAGAACGTATTTGTATCATAGAAGGTAGGACTCCTCTTTTTCATTTTTTTTTACTTTGTCTTTATTGGAATTAATTACTTTTAATATTTCACTTAATTGGATTATAAATCCATCCAGTGTCAGAGTTTTTCCTCCTTTAAGGAATTCACTTATGGATTGTTTAATTATTTTATCTAAGATTGTATTGTTTTAATTTTGTAGTCTTGTTCTCTTAACCTGGAGATGGGATTGAGAATTTGAGAGGATAGAGAAAAAATTGCAACACTACTGTGCAGAATCAGTAAGAAATGAGTAGAAGACTTGTCAAGCATCTGTGAGGCATCAGTTAGGGTTATGTACTGTGAATTTAGAAATGGTGAAACCAGCAAAAGCTCAGTTTTCTAGTAAATTCCTTCTGTGTATTGGTGATACTTATGAAGGGTTATAAACTCACCAATATGACCATCTATGGCTTTGCTAAAGGGCATATTCCAACCAGTTATGTCATAAGCATTTATTAAACGTTCACAATATGACAGTCATGGTGTTAAGTGCTGGGAATACAAATAAAGGCAAAAGCATTCTTTGCCCTCATGAAGATATTATCTAATAGATATGTAAGCAACTATAAACAACCAGGAAAATTTGGACATAATCTTGGAAGGAAGCCATTAGCATTAGTGGAGATAGGGAAATGCTTCTTTCAGAAGGGTTTTCATTGACACTTGATGGAAGTCAAATAACTCAGGACATAGAGATGATATAGGAGAGAATTCTAGTTATGGTGGATAGCCAGTGAAAATTCTTGGAATCAGGAGATGAAGTATATTGTTTGAAGAACAGTTCAAAGAGCTGTATCATAGAGTGTGTGTAAAGGAGTATGGTGTAAAAAGCCTGAAAAGATAGGAAGAGGCTAGGCTATGAAGAACTTGAAAAATCAAACAGTTTTCAGTAGTTCATTGCTGACTTTCCTTTACTGGCCCTGCTTTTGCCATGTTCATGAGTGAGGTTTTGGGAAATGAAAGATTTGCCCTAATAATTCAGCATATCTTCCTGATTTATACATTGGTTGCTGGATAGCATCATAGGTAGATACAAGAGATAAATTTCAAAACAAATGAGAGAAAAGAGATTCTATTTTCCTAGCCAAACCATTTCTGTCAACTCAATGCTAAATATTTGAAGCATTCATAGTGCCAATGCTTTTGCTGCCTCAGAAAGTCTCTATTCCACTTGAAAATAAAATAACAATATTTAGAAACAACATGAGCTTGTATCTCACTAATTTCACTCAAACATATATTTTTATGATTTTCCAAATTGGAAATACAGAATTCATTAAAACACTATTTCTGAGGGAATAGCAAATGTGTGCCTTTTCCTTGTGGTAATACCTTGGAATCATGTGTAGTAGGTTTTAGAGACTGAGCAGCTTAACATCTGTTAATACCACAATGATAACATCTTTTTTCAAAATGAGATTTTGTAATGGATCAAAAGCCCAAAAAGGCCAGTAAAGCTCATTCTTTCCACAGCTGTGCAGTGTTGTTGTCTTTGTCATTCTTGCTGTTGTCATTATTTTGGCTACTGTCCTTTGCTTGAGGGTGGGGGGAGAGAAAGATCAATTTTTGGTTAGACTGAGGGGCTGAAAAACAAATTTAAGTTTGTGGGTAGAGTAAGTTCATTTTCTTTATGGTTTCTTTTCGTGGAATTTTCAAAGAAAAATAGAATTTTATTATTGGCATTGATATGGTTTCTTCATCATTGATAGATATTTACATAAGCAGAAATTTAATGTTGCAAAGGGTCTTAGATATCTATGCCTCCTTAGATATATATAAATGAAGAAACAGGTCAAGAGATGTAAAGTCATTTTCTAATGGTCAGGATGAGTTAATGGCAGATCTAAGCATAGAACATAATGAAAAGGAAAACATTTCTTTATAGTTTACCATTATCACTATAACTGTAAATGAGAAGTAGCTTTCTATAGAATATAAGTGCCATACTTTTGTCTCTCTAACAAATAGGTTGGTCCTTTAACGCCAACTAGCTGTGAAGCTCGGCACAGGTCACTTAATATACTGAAGGCAAATCTCTAAGAGATAAATTTCAGAAGAAATGTTTATCTGAATTATTGGAAGAAGTTTCCATACAGGGAGTTCCCCCAAAGCATTAAATCACAATTCTGGACCAAAGGAAAAAAAGAATCTAAATACTAACAATATATAAAACAACTCTTAACATAAAATTATTCTGGGACATTGAGTCAGAATTATCATACTATTTTAAAGGCCTGAAGAAAAATGTTTTGTAAAGCTTAAATAAAGCAAGTTTAGTACTTACTTTTGATGTTGCAAATTTACACCACTTTTCTAAAAATAAAACATGTCATAACTTCAATACAATTATAAGAAAGTGAGGCAGAGCCAAGATGGCAGAGTAAAGGCAGGAAATTACCTGAGCTCTCCCCCCAAACCCCTTAAAATACTTTTGAATATGATTCTAAATAAATTCTAGAGCAGCACAACACATAAAAAGACAGAGTGAAACAAATTTCCACCCGAAGACAACTTGGAAGGTTGACAGGAAAGGTGTGTTGCACCAGGGAGAGATAGGAGCACAATTCAGTACAGGCCATGCTAGTGAAGACAGGACTCCAGCACACCCAGAGCAGGCCCCAGGGTGACTAAATAATTGGCAGCTGTGGTGGTTTCTAGACTTCTCAACCAATATAAATCAAAGACAACTTTTAAAGTCAGCAAGAAAGACCTGACACACATGGGTGAGAGCAGAGCTGAGTCCAGCACAAGCAGTAGCAGCATAGTCCTGGACACAGTAAACCTTGGAAGTGAATGAATCAGTAGTGGTTGGAGCAGGAGCTACTTCCAGAGCTCTCAGACCACAGATACTAATGAGGCTGAACAACTGGTCAGAAGGAAATTATAGGGGTCATTTTTGCTAACACTCAGGCAGGATTCTGTTACTTTACCCATACTTGGACCCAGGGTGTAATCCTGGGAGGCTGTCCCAGAGCAAAAAGGACTAGCATAGGAGAACTTGGGACCTCAAGGGAGCAGGGACACTCATCACAGTTCAAGGGCAGAAAAGGATGTTTGTGGTCTCTCACAGACCAGAACACAGGACAAGAGAATACTTAACACCTCTCCTTAGATCATACATTGGAAGAACGTAAAGCTGCAGCTCCCTAAAAGTATCTCTGAAAACAGCTGAAGCTTGAAACAGTACTCCCTATAACAAAGCACTACTTTTACAAAAAGTTAAAAGTCAAATAAAAGGCTGAGAAAATGAGTAAATAATGCAAAAAACAAAAACCTAAATCTCTCACTCTGAAATGTGACAATGGTGGAGAGGAAGATCAAAACACACACTCAGAAGAAAACAAACTAAAAGCTCCTACACCTGAAGCCTCTAAGAAAAAAAATGAATTGGTCTTGGACCATGGAAGATCTCAAAAAGGATTTTGAAAATCAAGTAAGACAGGTAGAGGAAAAATTGGGAAGAGAAATGAGAGTGATGCAAGAAAATCATGAAAAATGACTCAATAGCTTTGTAAAGGAGAAAAAAAATACTGAAGAAAGAACCACCTTAAAAAACTGACAAGGCCAAATGGTAAAAGAGGCCCAAAAAACTATTGGGGAGAAGGCCTTAAAAAGCAGAGTTGGCCAAGTGTAAAAGGAGATCCAAAAGCTAAATGAAGAAAAAAATTCCTTAAAAATTAGAACAGAGAAAATAGAAGCTAATGAATTCATGAGAAATCAAGAAACATTCAAAACAAACCCAAAGAATGAAAAATATAGAAGACAATATTGGAAAAATAACTGAACTGGAAAATAGATCCAGGAGAGATAATTTTTAAAAATTATTGGACTTCCTGAAAGCCATGATTAAAAAAAAGATCCTAGAAATAATCTTTCAAGAAATAATCAAGGAAAATTACCCTGATATTCTAGAACCAGAGGATTGAATAGATATTGAAAGAATTCAGCAATCACCTCCTGAATGAGATTACAAAATGAAAACTCCCAAGAATATGACAACAAAATTTCAGAGTTCCCAGGTCAAGGTGAAAATATTGCAAGCAGTCAGGAAAAAAAAACAAAACAAAACAATTCAAGTATCCTAGAACCACAGTCAGTATAATGAAAAAAAATTTATCAGCTACAATATTACAGAATCAGAGGGCTTTTAATATGATATTTTGAAGGTCAAAGGAACTAGGGTTACAACCAAGAATCACCTACCCAGCAAAACTGAGTATAATCTTTGAGGGGAATAATGGACATTCAATGAGATAAAGGATTCTCAAGCATTCTTATTGAAAAGATCAGAGCTGAATAGAAAATTTTAATTTCAAATACAAGACTCAACAGAAGCATAAAAAGGTGGAAAGGAAAGGGAAATCATAAGAGACTTATTAAACTGTTTACATTCCTACATGTGAAGATGATGTTTGTAACTCATAAGACCTTTCTCATTATTAGTAGTTATAAGGAGTATGTATAGACAGAGGGCACAGGTGTGAATTGAATATGAAGGGATTATATCTAAAAAATAAAATTAAGGGGTGAGAAAGGAATGTACTGGGAGAAAAAAAGGAATAAGGTTAAAGAGAAAGAGTGAATTAAATTATCTCACATAAAAGAGACAAGAAAGAGTTTTTACAGTGGTGGGGAAGAGGCGGGAAGAGAAGGGGAGTGAGCAAACCTTACTCTCATCAGAATTGGCTTGAAGAGAGAATAACATGAACACTCAGTTGGGTAAAGAAATCTACCTTACCCCACAGGAAAGTAGGAGGGAAGGGGATAAGAGAAGGGGGTGTGATAAGTGGGAGGGAAGATTGGAAGAGGGGATGGTCAGGAGCAAAACACTTTTCAGGAGGGACAGGCTGAAAGGAGAGAAAAGAGAATAAACTGGGCAGTGGTAGAGGGAATAGGATAAAGACAAATACAGTTAGCAATAGTAACTGAAAAAAAAAATGAAGCAAGTTTCTCTGACAAAGGCCTCATTTTTCAAACATGTAGAGAACTGAGTTAAATTTATAAAAGTAAGAGCCATTGCCCAGTAGATAAATGATCCAAAGATATGGTCAGTTTTCAGATGAAGTCATCAAAACTACCTATAGCCATATTTTAAAAAATGCTTTAACTCACTATTGATTAGAGAAATGCAAATTAAAACAATTCTGAAGTACTACCTCATACCTATTAGATTGGCTAATAGGACAAAAAAGAAAAATGACAAATGGTGGCATGGATGTGGAAAAAATTAGACATTAATGCACTGTTGGTGTAGTTGTGAACTGATTCAGCTGTTTTTTACAGCAGTTTGGAAGTATGCCCAAAGGGCTATAAAACCATGCATACTCTTTGACCTAGCAATACCACTATTGGTCAGTATCCCAAAAGAGATAACAAACAAAAAGGAAAAGGACCTATATGTACAAAAATATTTATAGCAGCTCTGTTCTAGGTGTAAAGAATTAAAAATTGAGGGGATGTACATCGATAGAGAAATGGATGAAAAAATTGTGGTACATGATTATGATGGAATACTATTGTACTATAAGAAATGATGAGCAGAATTCTCTCAGAAAAACCTGGAAAGACTTGCATGGGCTAACGCACAATGAAATGCGCTGTGTACAAAATAACAGAAGAATTGTAAAATGATCAGCCATGAATAATTTAGCTATTCTCAGCAATACAATGATCCAAGACAACTCTGAAGGACTTAAAATGAAAAATGCTATCCATCCCCCAGAGAAAGAACTAATGGCGTCTGAATACAGATAGAAGCACATTTTTTTAAACTTTATTTTTTTTGAGTTATTTTGGTCTTTGTTTTCTGGATATTATGGATATATTTTTCATGACTACACACATATGGAATAGATAGAATTGCTTGCCTTCACAATGAGGGAAGGGTGGGGAGAAAGGATAGAAGAAAATTTGGAACTCAAAGTTTTAAAAATGAAGGTTAAATTTTTTTTTACATATAATGGAGGAAAATAAAATACAAAATAATTTTGCAACATGAAAAAGAATTATTAGAAAGTGTCTATATGAATTTCTATACATACACACATACCCATGGAGTAGGATTATGTCTCGGTTAAATTTTAGAAATATTTTACTTTTGTGAAGGATAACAGGACAAGAAAAATTATTTAATTGCTGGTTATCGTTTACTGAGACAACCCTTCCTTTGATTGGTAGAAACACCAAAAGCCAGATAAATAGACTATTATTCTAAATTTTTTAATAGTTTTAACTTGTCTCTTTATGTTCAGTCCTTGAATCCTTCCAACCATCTTCACACCCATTTCCAGATTAATTTTCCTCAAGCATCACTTTATATGTGTCAGTCCTCCGTTCAACCACTTTTAATGCTTTTGTTTTTGTTGTCTGTAGGCTAAAGTAAAAACCATTTGACCTGAAATTCAAGACTGCAATCTATTTGTTTCTCTCACTTACCTTCCTCTAGTCTTTTACAATGAATTCACTGCGGCTAAAGTGACTTTGCTATCTTCTGAGAATGGTGTATGCATTGACATCCTATATTAGGTATCTACTGATGGTACTGTTTCACAGGCATTAAGTACTACATTACAAAAGAATCCTACAGTTATGTTATGCCTGGGATTATTTAACATCATTGTCATACAGTGGCAACAGTATTAACATGGAGACAAGGGACCTAAGTTACTGTCCCATGTCTGCCATTGTGTTACCTTGATCAAGTCCCATACACTTTCTGGAGCTCAGTTTCCTCATCTGTAAAATGAAAGAGTTGAAACAAATTGTCTCTAAGGTCCCCCCTTCCAGTTCTACATCTACAATAATATCAACAACAACAACAATAATGAATATTTATTGATGATATTTAAAGGTTGCAAATCCTTTTACTTATATTTTCTCATTTGACACTCATAATAATCCAGTGGGGTTGTTATGATTAAAGAAAATTATATTCATTTTAAGTGAGTTAACCGATGCTGAGAGGTTAAATGATTTTCCCAGGCTCCTATAACAAATGAATGAGATAGGATTACAATGCAGATGTTCTTGGCTCCACATTCAGCATTCTAACCTCTGGGACACATGGTTGCCTAAGATCATTTGTCTCTGTGCAGATAGTTTTACTTTATTATAATGCAACATGAAGTTCAATGCATCATGTTAGTGACAACCAGCATCTAAGTCCCCGCAGAGTGTGTAACACAATTAGTTACTCTGTGCTTAGGAAGACATTGAAAAAGAAAGAAGAAATAGTCCCTAGACTCAGGTATCATAAAACAAGGGGACAAAATAGGAAAATGTACTGTTCATACAAACATTAAAAAGCAGGTCAGTAAGTACAGATTTGTTAAGGAAGAGAAAAGCATGGCTTCTGCAGGTAGCAGATTGTGTCCTGAAAAGGGGATTGCCTTTATATCCCTAGGTGACTGACCCACCACAGAACAGTGTTAACCATTTTCTTGTTAGCTTTGTATCTCCGCTTCAGAGAGATTAGATGGGAACATTGATCACTGCCATTGAGCAGCTTCCTTGATGACTGCACACTTTGCAAGCTCTCCTCAGCATTCTCCCTTCAACAGAGATCAGGACTGGAAGGTGAGAACTAGAGTGCAGTTATTATCTCCTCTGGGTCCAATGGAGCAAAGAATTTACTCTCTTCTTAGTTAATAGAATAATGGTACATTGTCTAATAATAAGTATCCTACTTTCAGTGTTAGAGATGCTCCCCTTGTAGAAAATAAGAATGGAAAAACAGCCTTAAAAATGGAATAATTATGGTTCACATAACTATGTAGAAGTAGTGTTATCTAGAGAAAAATAACTAAATTGGTGTCAGGATAACCTGGGTTCAAATCCTGCCTCTTGAAATTTATTGGTCAATAATAGTTTTGTAAATACCTATTCAGCATCAATCATTATGTTAAGTACTGGGGATACAAAGAAAAGTCTCTACATAATCCTTTGCAAATAATGTGATCTCAGTATGCTTTTTCTAGGACTTCTCTATTAATATTTCAGTGGTGAGAACTGCCACATTCAGAGTTCCCCATGACTGATGAACAGCAAATTTTCTCTACATTATTTGCTCAAGTTTCACAAAGTAACAAACATTATTTTCTTCAGTATTATGTATAGCTTTCAGTATGGCTTACATTCATATTCAGAATCACATTTTATACTTGGAACAACACTACGAGGGGTTATACGAATGGGATACTGAGAGCAATACCGTTTCATAGATGGAAAACCTATTGTTTAAAAAGACCTAGTGTATTTATCACTGTTACACAGCTAGTAAGTGCCTAAACAAGGACTCAAATCTCAGTCTCCAGAGTGGTCTCTCTATGATAAAACATTGACCTCTTTACTTTGTTGCACCATGGTTTGTCTCCACCTCTTCCCTTTTTTTCTAGTGAATTAGTTCCAGCTATGTTAGTGGTATTTTTGTGTATTCATATATATATATATAAATGTTTGTATCTTTGTTCAGTGCATTTTTTCCTCAGAGCTAAAATATCTAGTTTCTTACAGACATAATTTTATAGTCAAATCGCAAGTCATTATCCCAATATTACAAACTCATTTTAGAAGATAATTTGTATTTGTAGACATTTGAGTCAAGATGTTTACAAGAAAAATTAATAGCTGAACTATCATGATACAGCACGGGTATGAAATGATCATTTCATAAATACTCCATTTCATAACTAAAATATTATGTCCATGTACATTTGAATAAATACACATTTGAGAAAAATGACCATGACATTATTTTTACATTTAATTCCTAATTAAGAGGAGGTATTGAGAATTGGTTTTCCTATAGCATACCAGTACTACGTTGATGACTTTACCTATTTATTTATTATGTTATCTAATAGCATTTTGTCATGGGAAATCCATCTAATCTGATATTTTCACTTTACAGAGAAGAAGCTAAGTCCTGGGGACATAGAAATATGTCTGTTCATAGGTTACAACCTTGAAGGAACATTAGAAGATAATCTAGTTCAACCTCATTTTACAGATGAGGAAACTGAGGCTTAGAAAGATTCAATGACAATGACAATACTCACACAAGCACAAAGTAACAGAGGCAGCTTTTGCACATACATCTTCTGATTTCAATTCCATTACCTTTTTATTAAACCATGATGTATCATTTTGAACTATCATTACTATTAACTAATACAATACAAATCGCATACCTTTTGTGTTTTTGTTACTATGGTCATATAAATTGATACATCGCTCTTAAAAATTTCAGTCTCAAGTCACTCATTTGAATATGACTAAAGCCTGCAATCCTTGTCTCTTCCCAATCTGATCAATCTATCCTGAATCTTGCTGCGTGATTAAATTTCTTGTAATAATCTTCATCATACCACTCTCTTGCTCAGAAAATTTCAATGGCTCATTATTGCCTACATCAAGCATAAAATTTTCTGCTATTCCCTGACCAACTTTACCAGACTAATCTTCATAAAACACATTTTTTGTCATATCACTAACTTGCTAGGTAGTGATATCTTCAGAGTTCCCTTTACCTACAACATCAAATATAATATTATATGTCTGAATTTCAAGACACTCCCAAATCTTGGCTCAATCAAAACTTATTTTCAATTACTTTCTTCTCTACATCTATTTTATACTTAAATAATACTGGTATCTTCACAATACTTTGAACTGTACTCTTTTTTATCTTTATAACTTAGTTAATAATGTTCCTGTTACCTTGTATGCCCATTTCTTTCTATCTAACCCATGCAATTACTACCCATCATTCTGAAGAAGGTAGTAATGCATTGATGACACAAGATAGAAAGAACCAGTCAGTGTTGATCAAATTAAGGGAATAAAAATGGAGAGAAAAAGAATTGACATGTAGATGGAAGTAAGATTTCTGCAGAAGGTGATCTGACATAAAAGTGTCAATTGTGACTACGGTTTGCATTAGGCCAATATAACATGAAGATTAGAAAGCAAGATAAAGCTTGAATGAATTGAGAAACTTAGCTTTTGTATGGCCAACTGCCAGCTACAGTGAACTGAGGTTTGAAATTTGTAAGAAAGTACAGAGAAGGGATTGTTTCTTTGGCAAGTAGTTGACTAGATAGAATGGTGTATTGATAGTAAACTGGATCTGAATTTGAATCCTCCTGAAACATTTATTACCAGCATGACTTTGCTAGACAGTTAACCTTTAGCCTTAATTTCTTTATCTCTAATATAAAGACGATTAAAGTGCCTACCTCCAAATGTTGTTCTGAGGATCAAATGAGATAACACATATGAAGTGTTTTATAAAGTTTATCATGTAATATAAATGTTAGCTATTATTTTTATTCTGTCATCTGCAGAAATTACATTATGTTTTGGTTCTTTCAAAAAAGTCAATAAATGTCTACATATTTTAAAAATTATAATTAAAGTTGGTCTCCTTTCTAGAAGATGAGATAAAGTAATTGAAGAAATACTTCTGTACTCATTTGTTTGTCTAGACTAAAACTTTACTTTAAAAGAATAGTAAAAACAATTTTTATAAAGATCTTTAAGGGAAGAGAGCAATTTGAGCAAATTTGGAAGTTTGCAGAGTAGAAGAATAAAACCAAGAAAAAATGGGGAAAAAATGCAGAATTATTAGAGTTACATATTAGATTTGAGGTATAACTAAAGCTAGTAAAGAAGAAGCAATTTTCCAATCTTATTAAACTCTTTGAGGATATCAACAGACACAAGTAGGATTAAGAAGATGAGGATTTTGATTAATTGGAACTTGGAGTTCCGTTGTCATTTTTCTAGCACAATAGTATTTCATCACAATCATATGCTACAACTTGTTCAACTAATCATAAACTGGTAGGCATTCCCCTCAAATTCCAATTCTTAGCACCACTAAAAGAACTGCTGTAAATATTTTTGTATATACAGAACTTTTTCCTTTTTCTTTGATGTCTTAGGTATATAGACTTAGTAGGCACATTGCTAAGTCAAAGAGTAGCACAGTTTTATTATCCTTTGGGATTATTTCCAAATCATTCTCAAGAACAGTTGGACTAATTCACAATTCCACCAACAATGGATTACCATACCTGTTGTCCATATCTCCTGTAGCATTTGCCATGTTCCTTTTCTGTCATATTTAATCAATTTGATAGTTGTAAGGTGGTACCTCAGTTGTTTTAATTTGCTTTTTTCTAATCAATAGTGAGTTGAAGAATTTTGTATAATTATTGAAGGCTTGATTTTCTTCTTCGGAAAACTGACTGTTTCTATGTAACAGGCAGTTTTCAAGGGAAGAAAGTCAAGATATGAACAAGCATATTAAAAATATCTGAATCACTAATATTTAGATAAATTGTAATTGAAGCAACTTTTAAGCCCTCCTCCCCAGCCTTAAGATTGGCAAAGACAACAAAAGATGAACAAATATGTTCAAGGGGATGTGGTAAAATAGGTACATGGTGGGTAGAGTTAGTAATTGGGCCGGCTATTCTGGAAAGCAAATTGGAACCATGCCAAGAAAGTTACCAAACTACGTGTATGCCTTGACCCATCTATGTACCATCATTTGAAGTCATGTGATACAAATCTAGATTGGTAACCTTGCCTAGTGCCAAATTCTGCTTATGAATCAAACAAACTATTTAGAATGCACAACAGAAAGTACATTCTAAATGATAAGGCCTCTGCCCATTGGGATTTTACAATCTACTGCAAAACAAATACAGGCATAGAGCAAGATCAAGTGAAACACTTTGCCCTGAATTTAATGAAGGATGGGAAAGGTTTTCTTAAGTGTTCCCTTTGGGTCTTCAGTTTCTTCAGTGCCCACTCAGCTGTGGCTGATGACACTGCATTGATCCATTTTTATTAATTGTATTACATGGGATATTAACTATGTATATTATGAATAACCCCATATCATGAGAACAAGTGGATTTTGGCAGTAGATTGTAATTTTATGCCAACTGGGACAACATGCCATTCTCACCGAGGGCATGATGACCAGGCAAGTCAATAACTAACTGGAAAACTTTATTTTACTTTAGGAATTTATTTTTAAAATAGCAAATCAGCCACAATGAACAAAAACTTATATGTGTTAAATTCTGCCAAATATGTGAGAAAAGTTGGACAAATATATAACACTATGCAGTGGAAGAAACTTACAGAGAAGGCTTTGGGTCATCATTCTTACAATGAGACAAAGAGAAAGATCAAAAAGTGAAAAGATGAGTTGCACAGGAAACATTCACATAGAATTAAAGATCAAAGCTTCCCTTTAGGAAGCTATATTAGGAAAAATAAGACATAATCACAAATAATTATCATAGAATGTCTTTAAAGGAGGTCCAAATTTCTGATAGTTCAGGGGAGAAATGGATCATCTTTGACTGGAGTAAAAATCTATAATCCTTCCTAAATTTTAACAATGCCATTACAAATAGAGAAGACTTCCACAGACTGAGACTGGAAAAGTAAAAGGAAAGGCATGAGAAAAGTTAAAAGAGCATATATTTAATGCTGAAATGTTCTTTGAGATCATCAAATTCAGCTGTCTCAATTTAAACATAAAGAAAGTTTGGCCTAAAGAGATAAAGAAACTTGTAGAAAGTCACAAATTAAGTGACAAAATATGATTTGAACCTAGACATCCTGAGGAGATAAATGTGACTCTTGACTAAAGGCAGTTCCAAGATCTGAGGAAGTATTTCTAGTTCCTATATGTCTACAAACATATGTTTATATGTTTAGAGACCTATATGTCTATGCATGTAATTGGGAAAAAAGTGAGTATAGACGAAGAGAGTATCTTATGGAAGGAAAATAGAACAATTAATTAACTAAAATCCCAGAGGAATTAAAAGGGAAGAGGATCTTTTGAACAGGCAGTCATTTGACTTAGAAAGAAAGGCTTGTTCTTCTAATGTGTAAATGATGAAAGATTAAATGATACAGAGGAATTTGGAGGTATGTAGGAGTCATACTTGATAAACACTTCTTCCCTTCTCTAACAGAAAAATATGAGAGACAAACGTCAAGAAAATACTCTTTCCAAGAAAAGGTGCTGAAGAAAGAGAGAGAACCAGGTCCAGAAATAAATAGGAAGAAGAAAACTGTTTTAGGGAATTTTGAAGGGTTTCCAAATG
Organism: Pseudochirops corinnae; assembly: GCA_028646515.1. Lineage (NCBI taxonomy): Eukaryota > Metazoa > Chordata > Mammalia > Diprotodontia > Pseudocheiridae > Pseudochirops > Pseudochirops corinnae. The sequence goes on along the minus strand of CM053592.1, from coordinate 115,451,227 downwards.
ATTCCAAATTTCTTACTTCCACCACTATTGCCTCATGTTTCTTTGTTTTCTTTTGAAAACAAGTATTTATCAGAGATGCTGTCTCCAAACTTGCAACATTAAAATTTCAGAAAAAAAAATTTCACCTATCTGAAAGGGCAAGAGAGACTCCCATAGAAAGTAGCAAAAATTATATTATGATCAGAATGGGAGCTGGATGGTCATGCATTGAGAGGAAAAAATATATATGGCCAGTGTTTACTCTGTTATCAACAAAAATATTTTAAAAATGAAACTTTGAGAAAGGGCTGCAGGACATCTGATAGATTATATACAAAAGATTTATGAAAGGATATAGCAGTGTATGAGAAAATATAGCTTACATTTATAGATAATGTGGGAGAACATCCATACCAATGAGATCATGGGATGTATTGGGGATTAGTAAAAGCAAAACAAAGCCTTCACCTAAAAATAAAGTTTTATGGCTTAAGTTTATGTTTATATAATGTAAGTGTAATGGGTGTAATCTGAAATAGTTGAGGAAACAAAGGTTTGAGCTTCAGAGCATATCAATTTATTAAACAATGCATGCCAATAGTATAACACATTGGGACTAGACCTTGTCAGCTTGGCACTAGATTACAGGGGGAGACAGATTTTATGCATTAAAATAAAATAACCAGCAGAATACAAAACAGGATGTATAATTATGTAATCTGATTTCTTATTGAGGCAAATATTAGGGACTTTCTGAGTTGGGAGGTGGAGAATGAATAGATGCAGTTCCCTGAAATCAGAAAAGAATTGTTCCCTGCCCCATTCCTTCTCACACAAATACTTGTTTTCAATGAATACTGATTGACAAAGACAGGGTCAGTTTTCAGAGAAGACATATCAGTAGCTTGCAATGTATAATTGTGAGAAAATTCCTTGCATCAATCCTCAGATCTGACTAAGTTTTTGATCAGCATCAACATGTGGAGATGGTCCAGCTTCCCAGTCATGCACAGTGATTTTGAAAGAAAGAAATACAGTTTTCCCACAATTCCCATAGTTGAATAAAGTTTTCTCACAAGACAGAATTTGAACTAGACCCATAATGGAGTAGAAAAGAAAGTGAACTAGATGCAGAATTAAGTCACAAGAGTTGGTTTGATTCATCAATCCCCACCATTTTCTCAGCAACTAATAGAAAATGGGCATTATACTATTTATTTACAACCTTTAATGTAACACACACACACACACACACACACACACACACACATTAGCGAAGTGAAAATTAAGAGACAAATGGTACCAAAGTAAGGAAAATCTGGAAAGATTTTTTTTACAGTTAGGTTTTTAGATTAGAAATCCAGGGAAGCCAAGTGAAAATAATTATAGGCATGGATGACTGGCAGTATAAATGCCCCAAAATCTATAGATGGAAGGTTTTTTTTTTTTTTTTTTAAGAAACAGCAAGAAAGTCAGTCACTGGATTCCAGAGTACTTAGCTTGGGGGAGGGTGGTGGTGGTGGTGGTGGAGTACAATGTGTAAGAAGACTAAAAAAGTGAGGAGAGGTTATGATGTACTCTGTACACCAAAAACAGAATTTTATGTATGATCCTGGAAGTTATAGGGAGCCACTGTAGTTTATTGAATAGGAGTATGACATGGTTGTACTTCAGCTTTAGAAATATCAGTTTTTCAAAATTTATGAGATGCAGCCAAGGCAGTACTTTGGGAAGGATTCATATTTTTAAACACATCAATAAAATAGAGAAAAGGCAGATCAATGTATTAGGCATTCCACTTAAAAAAATAAAAAAAGTAAATTTAAAATTCCCAATTAAGCACCAAATTAAAAATTCTGAAAAAGAAAAGAGAGATTTTTTAAAATTGAAAATTAGAAAGCCATTAAATAATAAATAAAAGCAGGAGACGGTTTTATAAAAAAATAGATAAACCATTGGTTAATTTGGGTAAAAAATGCTAGTATTAAATGAAAATGCTAAATTCATTACAAATGAGGACAAAATTGAAGCCATTATTAGGAGCTATTTTGCCCATTTATATACCACTAAATCTCACAAGTGAAATAGATGAATATTTACAAAGATATAAATTGCTCCATTAATGGAAAATGAAATAGAATAGTTAAATAACCCTTTCTTTGGGGGAAGAGGGAAATTAAGAAACCAGCAATGAACTCCATAAAAAAGAATACCCAGGAACAGATGAATTCACAAGGGAATTTTACCAAACATTTGTGGAACAATTATCTAATAATATATGAACTATTTGGGGAAATAGGTAAAGAAGGAATCCTATCAAATTCCCTTGGACTAATTTCCTTAATGAAAATTGATGCAAAAATTTAAATAAAATAAATTTCAGATAACTATAGACAATATAAAATACGTAGAAGTCAATCTCCCAAGACAAACCTAGGAACTATGTGAACATGATTACAAAACACTTAATACAAATAAAGTCAGAGCTAAAAACCTGGAGAAATATAAACTGCTCATGAGTACACCAATGCAATAAAAGTGACAATTCTACTTAAATTTATTTAGTTATTCAATGCCATGGCTCTCAAACTACTAAAAATATATTTTATAGAGCTGGAAATAATAATAAAATTCATCTGGAAGAACAAAAAGTCAAGAATATTAAAGGAATCAATAAAAAAATTTAAATGAAGGTGACCTAGCTCTACCAGATCTCATACTATTTTACAAAGGGATAATCATCAGAATAGTCTGGTACTGCATAAGACATTCATCAATGGAATAGATTAGATACATAATACATAGTAGTAGGTAGTAATAGTAGACCATAGTAATCAAATGTTTGACAAACACAAAGATCCAGTTTGGGAATGAGCTATATGACAAAAATCACTGAGAAAACTTGAAAGCAGTTTGGCAGAAACTAGTTTTAGACTAACATCTCATACTATATATCGAAAACAGGTATGTGAATGAAACATAAATAAAGATAGCATGAGCAAATGAGAATTGCATGGAATATCTTGACTCTCAGATTGATGGAAAAGGAGGAAACTTATGACAACATAAGAATTACAGAGCTTTACCAGAAGTAAGATGGATAATTTTGATTACAATAAACTGAAAAGCTTTTGCACAAACAAATCAAAAGCAGCCAAGATTAGAATAAAGACAGAAAAATGGAGAAATAGTTTTATAGCAAGTACACCTGATAAAAGCCTCATTTCTCAAATATTTCAAGAATTGTGCCCAAAAGAAAATAAAACTATGCATACCCTTTGACTCACTATACCACTGTATCAGCAAGCACCCTAGCATACCCAGCATGGCTGCTAGCACAGGTTCTTAGATTTGCTTTTCTAAAGGAAAGCAACTCAAAATGGGTTAACAATCTTACTTTAACCAATCAAGCAAATATCATTTACCTAGTTCATGGGAAAAAGTCAGCACCCTGAACTTCAGAGAATACAAACACAAGTTACAAACAGAAGTTACAAGCAGACAAAGAAACAGATTAGCAGATGGGCTTCCAGCCATCTGACTATTACATCCATACCTAGTCAGTTACCAGAGAAGGAAGCATCAACATCTGGGTTTTTCAAAGCCAGGGGGCTCAATGGCTTCCCAGAGTCTCATCTGGCCAAATCACACAACTCTTCTAAAAGTGAGCCCCAATGCAAAACTTCACATCAGGGCGTATATATATAGCCTTCTCCTGGATCAGAGAATGTCACAGCCCTCTTGATCCACTGCCCAAACACAAAGCAACAAGGTGTGGGCATTCCTGAAAAATAAGCCTCCTGCCACAGGTTCCACATGACCACATTCAGCCTATTAGAGGGCAGGGTATACTTTCAAATCAGGGAAGGTTCTCAGAGACCCTTAAGCCACGTAAGCAAAGGGCCTAGGGGCAGGGAAGATCTTCAGATTCTGATAACAACCACTACTAGGTCTGTATCCCAAAGAGATCTAAGAAAAAGGAATAGGACCTATATGTGCAAAGGACTATAAAAGTGTGCATAACCAAAAATATTGATAGCAGCTCTTTTGGTAATGGCAAAGAATTGAAGAGATTTCTATCAAATGGGGAATGTCTGAACAAGTTGTGGTATATGAATGTAATGAAATATTATTACACTATAAGAAAGGATGAATAGGAAGGTTTCAGAAAAATCTGGAAATACTATATGAACTTTTGCAAAGTGAAGTGAGCAGAACCAGGAGGACATTGTAGAAAGTAACAGCAAAATTGTGCAATGATCAAATGTTAATGACTTAAATATTCTCAGCAATGTAATGTTGCAGGAAAATTCCAAAATGATCACAATAAAAAAATGTTATCTGCCTGCAGAGAAAGAACTGATAGCTTCTGGTTAGAGATCAAAGCATACTTTAAAAAAAAAAATAAAAAAACAACTTTCTTTGTTCTTTTTTTTTGCTCTGTGTTTTCTTTCACAGTTTTGCTAATGTGGAAATACATTTTACATGACTACACATGAATAGCGTAATAAAATTACTTGCCTTCTTAGGGAGGGGAGATGAGTAGGGAGGGAAATAGAGAGTATGAAACTTAAAATTTTGGAAAACAAATATTAACATTTTTACATATAATTTTAAAAATAAAATATTAAAAATAATAGTTCTTTGAAATCTGAGTAAACAATGGACTAGAAATTGGAGATTTAAGGCAGAGAAACCAACCAGCAGTCTATTGTAATAGACCAAGAATGAAGAGATCTTGAATCAAGAGGGCAGCAGTTCTAGAGGGAAAAGTATATATGAGATATCTTATAAAGTTAAAATTGACAGAACTTGGCAAAAAATAAGATATGTGTGGACAGAGAAATTCAGGAAGTAAGGATAATATCTAGGATATAAACTTTGGTGACTAGAACAATGTTGGTTTCCTTAACAGTAACGGGAAAGTTTATAAGAAAGGAGGTTTTGTGAAAAGATGATTTCAATTTAGTACATATTAAGTTTAAGGCATTAATAGGATATCAAGTTCAAGTTGTTGAATAGGCATTTGGAGATGCAAAACGGGAAGTCAAGAGACATATTGGGCTGAATAAATAGAATTAAGGATCATCAGCAGAGAAGTGATATATACAATATGATAGTACAGAGTGAAATAGTATAAAGATAGTATAAAAGCAGAGCCAAGGAGATACTCATCACTATAGTATAAGACCTGGATTCAAAATCAAGGAGTACACAGGTTAGAAGAGAACCATGAGAGTCATGTCAGACTGTAGAGTTAAGAGAGTGAGAGGAAAGAAAGTGGAGGAATCAATTTTAAATGGCCTCATAAAAGAGTTTAGCCACAAAAGGGAGAGAGGAGAAATGGGGGATAATAGCAAGTGATATTAAATGGAAAAAGTGAGGAGTTGTTGTTTTTGTTGTTTTGGGGGTGTTATGTTTTGAGAATGAATGAGACATCACTAAGTTGTAGGGAGTAGAAATGACAACAGTAAGAGAGAGAGATTGTAGTTGAGAGAATGTCGGAATGATAGGAAAAATTTTCTAGAGAAGATGGAATAGAGTACAGCCTATTGCATTGGTAATAATGATTGCTTTTTTCGTATGAGACAGAGGTGGAAAGAGATAGTAAGAGAAAACATCTGAATGATGCAAGATATGAAGAACAGAAAAGGGATCTCTTAGTGAATAGTCTCAACTTTTTTTTTCTGTGAAATATGAGACTTAGTTCTCAACTGAGTGGGTGATAGTATGGGCAATTATTAAAAGTCTAAAGAAGGATAAAAAAGATTGGAAAAGCCTCTGTGATGAGTGGTATGGTTAGTCATTTATGGAGGTAGAAGAGGATCACCTTTCCACAGTAAGGTCCTAGTTAAGATTAAGTAATATAAATCTGTAATAACCTCATTCAGTATAGTTTTGTCATTTTTGTTCTCAAGTTCTGTTAATCAGCATATGAGTAGGAGTGAAGAAAGCAGGTGATAAGAGTAATCCAAGGCTAAGACTTAACAAGGCAATATAGCCAATAGGATATTTGGAAGATACTAAAGCAAGGAGTGTAGAGTTAAACTGGTTCACCAAGGCATTATGATGGGAAGAGAATAGAGTGTAGCTACTGTAAGGTGGTGATTGCCTAGTAAAGGCTTGAGGGATTGCAGGTCATCATGAAGATGAAAATAGGTTTTGGGGTTATAAGACAGGAAGAGGTTGAATAAAAAGAGAATGTGATAAAATAAGGGAATTTTCAGAGTTCATGAACATGGAACTGATCTATTTGTAGGTGATGGCAAGATTAAGGCTATGGTATTCCTATATATAGTTGAGGTGGGTTGGAGAACTAGCTCAAGGAAAATGAGAAAATTAGAACTTTGAAAGTAGGACTTTGATAAAGTGTTGATATGTAAATTGGAGTTCTCTGGTACTGGTTCTCTGGCAAAAGTTGTGGAGAAGAGGAAAGTAATGACGCAGGCAATGAACTCATAAAGAAAAGATGGGGAATTTCCTGGTGTTCAGTAGACAACTACTAACAGAATTTTGATTAAGTAAACCTTAAAAGAGTAGAAGTTTCTGAATAAGGAACACTTCAACTGAAAACAATAGCTGAGGCATAGTAGGATGTTCACAGATTAGCCTGAAAGGTCTTTAGACCTCCTTTTAGCACACTGAAAGTGAAATAGCCCTTTCCGTAAAGCACTTCTCAACAAATGGAGGTAGATTAAAAAGCTGGTTATGAGAGTACCTAGAAGAGATATGAAGTCAACCAAGGAACAACAGAGATGTCCAGCATGGGGTAGTCAAAATACAATGCTGGTTGGAATTACTGGAACAGTGCCATCAGGGAACAATAGAATAAGATTAGTATAAAGTAGCCAAAACTTTGCAATATTGGAAATACAGGTTGTCATTTCCATGTATACCTGGTGATAGGTAGTCTCTTCCCATATGGGTACACTTGTTATTTGAATCAGAATGCCCCACTTGTGATCTCTTTTTCAAGTCTACTTCTCCTACTGAGTATGTGTTTATTTCTTTATTCATAGGTGACTAGTTCATTGGTATCAGAATTCAGGGGAAAAAACAAACAAACAAAAATATGCTACCAGTACTGAAAGCCACAATGAAGTCAGCGTAACCAAGTGGGAGGTTAAAATCTTACACCTGAGGGGAATAAAACTCAGATACTGAAGTCCTATGATATTATATCTTAACATTAAATTCCTTCCATGGAGATATCTCTTATTTTACTAATATGGGTTCCTTTCTCAAATTTAGGTATTCACATAGCTACCAAGGCAGCTTCCAACCTTTAAAGGAGTCAATTTTATTTTTTTTCTGATCATATTTGAATATAAATATTAAAACATAGTAGTCTTAAAACAATTTCTGAGTTGTATCCTCATATTAAGTCAATTCCCTCTCATACAGGCTTATGAATACTACAATAAAAAAATAAAATAAAACCAATGAATTTTCTCAACTACATAAATGCCTTTTGATAAGAGCAATTCCTATGGACTCCAAGCACTGAAGAAATGAGTTGCAAAAAAGCTCTTGGCAGATATTTTTAAATACTGTAATAGAATGGTCATGCTGTTTATTTCTGTGTTTTCATGGCTGAATGAAGTCTCAAGATCTCTCTGTGGTATTGATTTTAACATGGCATGTGTTTCAGGGAACCAGATGAGACCATTCCTTTCTTCATCTCCCTTTCAGGTCCCAATATGGTAAAAGATAAAACAATAGATCTATTATCCCAAAAGAGAAACAAAATTTAAGTCCTAAGAATGACTTCTAAAGAACAGAACAGTGTAAAAAAGAAACGTGAAATCCATGGCAGATGAACCAAAATGCAATCGTTATTCTAGTACTATCAAGAGGACCTCAAACAGAGAGAAAACATGTGTTCCCCATTACATCTATGTTTACCAAAGGAATGAATGTGTTATCTACTACTTTCAGATACCATTTAATTTAGAGGCATTAAAAGCTGATTTTATGTTCAATGAATATCACCTCTGCATTTTTGGAAAGATTTGTGGATTCATATAGCTTTTCCTCACCTTTGTCCTTAGGGCTTCTTTAGAATTCCAAGTTTTAACATAGCTTTTACTAAGGTAACTATAGTCAATTCCCATTTCCCCCTCTCTTTAAATGTCCAATTTGTTATCTTTTGAATTAGGTAATTAAAAAAGCTGCAAATAACTTGGGAAATGATAGGTATTTATTTCAAAGGGAACACTGGGAGAAGGATTAATATGTTAATAACTTTTAAAATAAATGTGTCATGAAGAGAGAACCATACAATCATTGGTATCCCAGTGACTAGGTCCAATTTAGGTTCTGACTATCCAGATACTTGGTTAATAAGAAAAAACCAACCACTTTCTAGAATAAACACCACGACTACCACAAACCTGTCCATTTGAGCTATATGAATTCTGTCATTTGTGTATAAGGCATGATGTAAGGTAAATTACTGTTTTAGAAAACATGTAAGAACTTCCAAGTTATCCAAGTTATCATTATTATCATCAAACTAGGCACCTTGGGAGACTGTGCACTATCCCAACAATACTGTCATTGATCAAAATGTCTTTCATTTTTGGAAATTACTCTTAGAGGCCATGACACATTCTTTTGAAAATCTTCAGTGGTCAATACTCAGATCTTTGTCCTTATAAGGTAAATTTCATTTTAAAGAAAGAGTCAAAAATCATCTGAGTTGATAAATAACTCTGAAGAATAAGTCAAGCTCCAAATCATACTTGTGGATGCCAAACCAATTTCTTTGTGTGGATACTAAACTGAATTTGAAAGCTCAGACAAAAGAATTCCAAAAAATATTTTGGATAAATTCTGCATCATGTGAATATGTGTAAAGTTTCATAAGGTGACAACAACAATTTGTTTATGATATAATCCTTGATGTCTAAATTTTGTACCTATTTTGACCTTATCTTGGTATATGGTGTAGTATGTCATTCTATAACCAATTTCTACCAAATTGCATTCCAGTTTACATTGTGCTTTTTGTCAAAGATGGGTTCTTGCCACCAAAAACTTGAATGTTTAGGTTTATCAAACACTAGGTCAATATTTTCATTAGTTATTCTCTATTGTAAACCAAATTGGTTCAAAGGTCCACTGCTCTATTTCTTAAATAGTATCATATTGTTTTTGAATAATATTTTATTTTTCCCAATTTTGGTTAAAAACTATTTTAAACATTCATTTTAAAAAGTCAAGTTACAAATCCCTCCTTCCTTCTTCTCACACTGCTCTAAAACAGCAAGCAACTTGAAATAGGTTATACATATGCAATCATGTAAAATATATTTCTAAATTAGTCATGTTGTAAAAGAAGACAAAGACCAAAAAGGACCAAAAAAAAAAAAAAAACCAAGAAAAAACGTTTAAAATAGTATGGTTTTATCTGTATTCTGAATTTGTCAGTTCTTTCTCTGGAGGTATAGAATTTTTCATAAATACATTAGAATTTTCTTGGATCACTATATTGCTGAGAACTAAGTTATTCATAGTTCATCATTATACAATATTGCTGTTACTGTGTACAATATTCTTCTGGGTCTTCTCACTTCCCTTTGCATCAAATTGTTTAAGACCTTCCAGATTTTTTTTTCATAAAATCATCTTGTTTATCATTTCTTATAGCAGAATACTTTTCCTTTACCTTCATATGCCAAAACCTGTTCATTCATTCCCCAGTTGATGAGCATCCCCTCAATTTCCAATTCTTTGCCATCAACAAAATTGCTGCTATAATTATTTTTGTACATGTAGATGCACACTCCCTTTTTATCTCTCTGTGATACAGACCCACTAGTGGTATTTCTGATCAGAGGGCATGCACAGTTTGATTGTCCTTTGTGCATAATTCCAAATTACTCTCCAGATTGGTTGGATTAGTTCACCAGTCCACCAACCATGCTAGTGCCCCAATTTTTCTGCATCCCCTCCAACATTTATCATTTTCCTTCTCTGTCATAATAGCCAATCTGATAGGTGTGAGGTGGTATCCCAGGTTCATTTTAATTTGCATTTCTCTAATCAGTTGTGATTTAGAGCATTTTTTCATATGACTATAGATAGCTTTGATTTCTTCACCTGAATATAGCTTGTCCTTGACCATTTATGACTTGGCAGTTGATGTATTCTTATGAATTTGACTCAGTTCTCTATATATTTGAGAAATAAGGCCTTTATCAGAGTCACTGGTTCTAAAAATTCTTTCCCAGCCTTCTACTTCCCTTCTAATCTTTGTTGCATTGGACAGTCAACATGTGAATACCCTCTGATGGAGCAATATCACTAATTTATGTATCCCAAAGAGATCATAAAAAAGGAAAAAGAACCTACAAGTACAAAAATATTTATATCAACTCTTTTGTGGATAGTAAATAATTGGAAATTGAGGGAATGAGTTGGAGAATGGTTGAAAAAGTTGTGGTATATGAATGTAATGGAATATTATTGTGCTATAAGAAATGATGAGGAGAATTTCAGAAAAACTTGGAAAGACTTACATGAACTGATGCTGAGTGAATTGAGCAAACCAGGATAACATTGTACACAGGAACATCAACATTATGAAATGATTCAACTATGAAAGAATTAGCTCTTCTCAACTCACAATGATCTAAAACAATTCCAAAAGACTCATGACAGAAAATGCTATCCACATCCAGAGAAAGAAGTGAGTCAGAATGCAGATCTAAGCAGACTATTTTAACTTTTCTTCTCTTTTTGTGACTTTCCCCTTTTGTTAGGTTTCTTCTTTAACAACCTACATGTATAACCTATGTCAGATTGTTTACCATCTTGGGGGAATGGGGGTTGGGAGAGAGCAAGGGAAAAATTTTGAAGCTCAAAATCTTATAAAAATGAATGTTGAAACAATCTTTACATGTAATTGGAAAAAAGTAAAACCCTATTTACTAAAAAAAAAAAAAATGTCAATTTTTCCCCTGATGGATTATATTGCTTTTCTGGGTAAATTATTCTCATTTGTAACCTATTGGTCCTTTGCCTTTGGATATATCATATTCCAAGATCTCCACTACTTTATTTGGAAGCTATTAATTCTTGTTTGATCTTGACCATGTCTCCAAGGATCTTAAGTGCTTCTGACTGCTAATAGCATTTTCTCCTTGACCTGAGAGTTCTGGAATATGGCTTAAATATTCCTGGGGAGGGGGCAGGGCCAAGATGGCAGCATAGAAGCAGCAAGGTTTTTGCAGCTCACACATAGCCACCTCAAATACCCATAAAATATGACTCTAAACAAATTTTAGGACTCCAAAACTCACACGAAAATACAGAAAAACACATCTCCCACTCCCACTGAAGGCAGCTAGGCAAGAAGGGCCCATCACAGCATGCTGGGAGCCTAAACCAGTCCAGCCTGAAACCATGGCTTGGCCCTGGGGCAGCCAGGATGAGCCACAGCTGGAGCCTTCAGGAGAGTGGATCAGCATAGCTGTGGCAGCTTCCAGAATTATCAAGCCATAAGAAACAAGGATTAAGTGAAAGGTCAGTAAATCTCAGCTAAATTTGGGGGAGAAAAGCTGTCTGGCTGAACTGCCCCCAGGGCAAGGAAGCAGCAGAAGCGGCAGCCCTGCAGCCACCTCCACATGGCTGCTTAAGAGCTCCTGGCCTGCAGACCACAGGGGAGCCAAGTAATCATTCAGAGGCTAAGTGCTCTTGCATTGAGCGGCCTGGATCTGGATTGTGTTCTTGGGTGGTGGTCCTGGGGTGTGTTTTCAGTGAGCCAAAGCTGGTGGGGGCTGCAGTAGTCTCCTAACAGCTCCAGCAACTGCAAAAATCCCAGCAATTTGGGACAGAGCTTCCCCCCTGGAAGCAGAGTTTCGTAGAGCTAAAAAATCAAGTAATTCACTGGCAACATGAGCAGGCAAAGGAAGCAAAGAACACCAACTGAACTCTAGAATCCTTTTTAAGGGACAAAAAGGATCAAAGTATAGAAGAAGAGAAAGACAACACAGTCAGAATTCCCACACCAAAAGTTTCCAAGAAACATGAAGACTGCCTGAAAGCCATAGATCAGCTTAAGAAGAATTTTGAAAACCAAATAAAAGAAGTGGAGGAAAAATTAGGAAGAGAAATGAGAATGATGCAAGAAAATCACAAACAGAGAGTCAACAACCTGACTAAAGAAAACAACACCTTGAAAAATAGATTAACTCAAATGGCAAAAGAGACCAAAAAGCCAATGAGGAGAAGAATGCCTTAAAAATTCGACTGTGCCAGATGGAAAAAGAATCTCAAAAGTTTTCTGAAGAGAATAATTCCTTCAGAATTAGAGTGGGGCAAATGGAAGCAAATGACTTTATGAGAAATCAATATACTATTAAACAGATCCAAACAAATGAAAAAATAGAAAGCAATGTGAAATATCTTCTTGAAAAAACCACTGACCTGGAAAATAGATTGTCTCTATTTTCAAATAGAGATTGTCTCTATTGTCTCAATTTAAAAATTATTGGACTACCTGAAAGCCATGATCAAAAAAAGAACTTAGCAGCGTTCAAGAAATTCTCAAGAAAAATTGCCCTGATCTTTTAGAGCCAGAGGGCAAAATAGAACTTGAAAGAATTCACCGATCATCTCTTGAAAAATGTCCCCAAAAGAAAACTCCTAGGAATGTTATAGCCAGGTTCTGGAGTCCCTAGATCAAGGAGAAAATATTACAGGCTGTGAAGAGGAAGCAATTTGAATAATGTGGAAACACAATTAGGATAACCCAGGATCTGGTAGCTTCTACAGTGAGGGATCAAAGAGCCTGGAATATGATATTCCAGAGATCAAGGGATCTAAGATTAAAACCAAGAATCACCTACCCAGCAAAATTGAGTATAATGTTCTAGGGGAAAATATGGTCATGTCCTAGGGGAAAATATGGTCATTCAGTGAGGTAGTGGACTTTCAAACATTCTTGCTGGAAAAACCAGAACTGAAAAGAAAATTTGACACTCAAATATAAGAAGCATGAGAAGGTAAACATGGAAAAGAAATCATAAGGATCTTAT
>CM053592.1:115422128-115437705 GCA_028646515.1 Pseudochirops corinnae | reverse complement strand
ACCAAGAATCACCTACCCAGCAAAATTGAGTATAATGTTCTAGGGGAAAATATGGTCATGTCCTAGGGGAAAATATGGTCATTCAGTGAGGTAGTGGACTTTCAAACATTCTTGCTGGAAAAACCAGAACTGAAAAGAAAATTTGACACTCAAATATAAGAAGCATGAGAAGGTAAACATGGAAAAGAAATCATAAGGAACTTATAAAAGTTGAACTATTTACATGCCAACATGGAAAAATGATAATGGTAACTTATGAAACTTTTCTCAGTATGAGGATAGGTGAAGGGAATACAAATGTATATATATGTATACATACACATATATCTATGTAGGAGGGTTTATATATGTGTATGAGCACATATCTGCATATGAACACACATGCGTATGAACCCACACTGTGGTAGGGAGACCCATCCTGCCCTACCAGAAAAATCAGAGGGGCAATGGGGGATGACATAGGAGAGAGCAGCCTGGGGGAGGGGCTATACAGTGGGATCACTGTTTTGGGGTGGTAGGTAGGGGAAAGATGGTGAGAAAATTTGTAACTCAAAATCTTGTGGAAATGAGCAATAAAATTAATTAATTAATTAAAAACAAAAACAAAAAAAAATTCCTGGGAATATGAATGTTTGGATCTCTTTTAGCAGGTGATTGGCAGATTCTTTCAATTTCTACTTTATTTTCTTGTTCTAGGATTTCTTGGAATATGACACTGAGGCTTTTTTTTATACCATGGTTTTCAGGTAGTCCAATAATGGTTAACTTAGCTTTCCTTGATCCATTTTCTTGGAAAGGTTTTTTTTTTTTCTGATTAGATAGTTCAAATTTTCTTTTTTCATTCCTTTGACTTTGTTTTCTTGTTCCTTGATATCTCATGTAGTTATTATCTTCCACTTGCCCAATTCAAATTTTTAAGGAATTTTTTTTCTTCAATTATCTTTTGTACCTCTTCTTCCATTTGGTCAATTGTACTTTTTAAGAATTTATTTTCATAAGAACAGTTTTGTACCTCTTTTTACCATTTGGACACTTTTATTTTTTCAGTTCATTAGTGAGATTTTGTACCACTTTTACCATGATATATTCTGTTTTAAAGATATTGTTTACATCAGTATTTTTGTTCCTGTTTACCAAGTTGTCAGTTGTCTTTTCATAGTTTTCTTGTATTGCTCTCATTTCTTTTCCCATTTTTTTTCCCTCTACCACACTGATGTAAAAAAAAAAAATTGAATCTCCTAGGAATTTTTGGTGGGATTGTTTCCAATTCACTTATAAACTTTGCTTATAGCTGTTTTGACATCATTTGAGTTTGTTCCTTAATCTTCCCTGTCACCATAATAGCTTTTTTATGGTCAGGTTCTTTTTATTGTTGCTGTTGTTGCTTGTTCATTTTCCAACCTACTTTTTGACTTTGAAATTTATGTTAAAGTTGGGCTCTGCTCATACTTTACAAAGCTTCTAGATTTTTTTTGAGCTGCTGCTTTCACAGCTGGTTTTGGAGGTCTGCAAGTTTTCAGTGTTTCCAAGGTGGTGTGATCCAGAGTGATGTGTGGTCATTGCTCTCTTCATCTGTACTCTTATCCTCAAAGAACCATCCCTGATCCCTTGAAGTCATAAGCACTATTTCTCCTTAGGGCCCCTGTCCCCTTGTGAGAGAAACTACTGTTCTCTGTTCTGTTACTTTGACCCAGAATTAGACATGGGGAATGGATTTGTCAAGCAATGCCCTGTCCTGTTCCTTGTGCTAGCATAGGAGTTGCCTATAATGTCTTTCTGACAAGTTCTCTAATCTCCTTACCATTTTCAACTGAGAACTCCTGAAGATGCTGTCACCTTTGCCAAGTTCCACAGCTGGTGTTTACACCATGTGCACTGTGAGCCAGCCCACACCCCATTGTCACTAAATTCTTCTGACCTTCTAAGCTGTCTTGGTCTTAAAAAAAAATGTTCATCCAGACCTTTTGTTGGCTGTGCTGCTCCTGGATTTTATCTGAGGTATTATTCAAAAATTGGATAGAAATTTTGGGACAAGTGCACTGTAGTGTTTCCTCTACTTGTCCATCTATGGTTGATATACTTTCTGAGATTTTTTTCCTTCCTTGATGGTGAGTGTTTGTATTCCTTAAATTATGTGTTTCTCATTATTTTTACAACATTTGGAAAGTAAAATTATCATTTAAAAAGTCTAGAATTTAACAGTTCCTCTGCTTTTGTCATTAATAGAGCCACTGTCTTGGCAGCCCCCACCAGATTTGGTCACACACCTCAGGACCACCACCCAAGACCATGATCCCAATCCAGGCTGGTTAAGGCAAGAGCACTTAGCCTCTGAATGGTTGCTTGGCCTCCCTGCAATCTGCAGGCAGAGCTCTGAAGCAACCATGTGGAGACCACTGCAGGGCCACCACTTCTGCTCCTTTCTTGCTCTGGGGGCAGATGGCCAGACCCACTTCTCTCCCCCAAATTTAGCCAAGTTCCACTGACCTTTCACTTTGTCCTTGGTTCTTATGGGTTGATAATTCTGGAAACTGGCACAGCTGCTGGTGATCCACTCTCCCAAGTGCTCTAGCCCTGGCTCATCCTGGCTGCCCCAGGGAGGTTTCAGGGTTGGCTGGTTTTGGCTCCTTGTTCATACACTTTGACCATTTATCAATGGAGAATAGATTTCTATGTGGACTAAATTTTGGTTTGTATGTGCATGTGTAAAACACATGCACACATAAACATATGTGTGGGTACACACATGATAAACTATATGAGACAGTAATAATTTATATTTAGTTTGTTCCTTGATATCTCATGTAGTCATTAGCTTCTACTTGCCCAATTCCAATTTTTAAGGAATTTTTTTCTTCAATTATCTTTTGTACCTTTTCTTCCATTTCATCATTTACTTATAAATAGTAGATCTAATATGTATGACAAACTGTATTGAAAGGATAAATGACATTTGGATGAGATATCTTGTCTTTTCAAATGTGAATTAATATGTTATTTTAATGACTATATATCATTAGAGCTGGATGTCTAGAAAATATTTAGGTAAATTCCAAGATCTGAAGGTAAATAAAGTCATTCTTTTATAGGACAAGTTCTTTTTTATTGAGGTTAGTATAAAATACATGCATTTGTAGATAGAATTTGAGTTTAAATATGTACTTAATATTCTTAATCTTAATGAATATAATGCTTTAGGTAATTTTTAAGAACATAGATTTATTCAAAGGAAAAATATTTATTTATACTCATGTTGTCTCTCTTCAAATCACTTATTATATATCTTACTCCAAATATATTTAAATTAGTTGATAGAGGATATAAAGAACAAAATTTATGAGCATTTTATTGCTCTATAAAGAAATATTCATTGCTGATGATTTATCTAGCCCAGACATCACTAATTTGGGGAATATTTTTATCATATTTATTAGCCTAAAACACATTTATAGTTTTAGGCAAGTTTATAGTTCCGGAATTTACTGCAAAAATTGAGCTAGATTATTTTTTGAAGCAGGTATACCCAAGGATATCTATGTGAAATTCAAAATGAATATGTGATAATGAATGTAGACTCAAAATGGAATGAACCATAGACACCATTTAGGGTTATCCTTTCATTTCATAATTAAGAAACAGCCTTCAAATCCTTTCAAAATTGGTTATTATTTTTGTTTCATTTATTTATGTATTTATTTGTTCATTTATTTATTTTAGTTTTCAACATACACTTTTTTATAAGATTTTGAGTTCCATAACTTTTTCTCCCTCCCTTTCCTCTCCCCTCCATAAGAGAGGATGTAATTTATATAGGCTATAGATGTACAACCATATTAAACATATTCCCACATTAGTAATATTGTAAAAGAATCAGAACAAAAGGGATAAACCATGAGAAAGAAAAAAAAAGAAACAATAGTATACTTTTATCTGCATTCACATGCCATAGTTCTTTCTTTGGATATGGATAACATTTTCTGTTATGAGTCTTTTGGAATTGTCTATATCATTGGATTGCTAAGAAGAGCTAAGTCTGTCAAAAGTGGCCATTGCACATTTTGTCCTGGTTCTCTTCACTTTACACAGCATTAGTTCAGGTAAATCTTTCCAGGTTTTTCTGAAATCTTCCTGCTCCTCATTTCTTACACCACAATAGTATTCCATTACATTTATATGCCACAACTTCTTTAGCCATTCCCCAATTTTTGGGCCTCCCATTGATTTCCAATTCTTTACCACCACATAAAGAGCTTCTCTAAATATTTTTGTACAAGTGAGTCCTTTTCCTTTTTTTAGAATCTCTTTTGCATACAGTCCTAGAAGTGTATTGCTAGATCAAAGAGTATGCAGTTTTATAGCCCTTTGGACATAGTTCCAAATTGGTCTCCAAAATGGTTGGATCAGTTGACACCTCTACCAACAAAGCATTAGTGTTCCAATTTTTGCACATCTCCAAAATGTCTTTATTCATTAGTTTACTTTTAGTTTACAAGATTCAGTTCCATATTCCCCTGAGTTTCAAATTTTCTCCTTCTCTCTCTCCTCTCCCCTCCCCCCACGATAGCATGCAATCAAGTATAGGATCTGCAAATACTTTCACATTAGACATTAGTCGGGTTGTAAAGAAGGATTGTAATGGATGGAATGAACAATGGGAAAAAGGAAACAAAACCAAACAGAGAAAAGAAAGAGAGAAGGTAGTTTGCTTCAGACTGCATTCAAGCTCTGTTTTCTCTCCGGTTCTTTCTAGTTCTTTCTCTGAATGTAGACTGTAGTCTTTTTGCTAATATTTTATTTAAAAATTTTGCATTGATATTAATGAGGGAAATTGGTCTATAATTTTCTTTCTCCATTTTGTCTCTTCCTGATTTAGGTACCGTATTTGTGTCATAAAAAGAATTTGGTAGGACTCCTTCTTCACCAATTTTCCCAAATAATTGGGAGTATTGGAGTAGAGTATTAGAATGAATTGTTCTTTAAATGTTTGATAGAATTTGCTAGTAAATCCATCTGGCCCTGGAGATTTTTTTCCTAGGGAGTTCGTTGATGGCTTGTTCTATTTCTTTTTTTCTGAGATGGGGTAATTTACTTCCTCTTCAGTTAATCTGGGCAGTTTATATGTTTGCAAATATTCATCCATTTCACTAAGATTGTCAAATTTATGTGCATATAATTGGGCAAAATAATTCCTAATTATTGTTTTGATTCCTCTTCATTGGGAATATGATATTTCTACTAGACCTGGTGTCTATTTTCCTACAGGAAAACAAAATTTTGGTAAGTTTAATTAGTTCAAAGATAGTAGCACTCACGTTTTGAGAAGGCCAGATTAAAAGTCTGTCTACTTCTTAGAGGTATGATAATAATTAATTACATAATTCTTTAAGGTTTGCAAAACAAACAAAACTTGATCACTCACTATTGTCAAAACATATCACACTTTGAAGGAACCATCCAGCATCTGGAGAATCTTTTGTGCTAGCCTACATAAGATAAGCCCTCATACCTGAACATCCCTTTGAAATGTAGAGAGTTGTTCCTTTGGCTACATCTGAACTAGAAATGTTTCATCACTTAGCCAGGTTATATTATATACCTCCAGAGTATCTCTTCAAATTTACAAACAGATGATGAGAGATGGTTCTGTACTGATGATATCTTTATTCTGGGGGATGGGGGAGGTAGAGAATGATAAGCCACAAAAGGCATGGTGTGCTAAGGTGCTGTGATTTCACAGAAACAAGGGAGTTGGATAAAAATTGGGAGAAAGGGTACCCCCATATGGTTATGTGCTCTCCTGGACATTTGAGCACTGGTACTCTAGTGCATCTTCTTGTCCTGGGACTGTGACCCAGACCTATGTATGGGCAACACAACAGAGTGCTAATAATGGTTCCCTGTAATCCTCTTCTGATCATTTGTCTAATCCCCTTGCTCTCTGTGGGCTGAGACCTCTGGAAGCCACCACAGCTAATGCATATGCTGCCTAGTCCTCTTGCTGGTTTGATAGCATGGTCTGTGTTACATTTCAATCTACTCTCTTCCCTATAAGGAAAAAACCCTTCCTGATGACCTTCTAAGTTTTATTGGTCTGGAATATTGTTTTACCCATACATTTTTGTAGTTCTGCCACTTCAGAATTCATTCTGAGGTGTTATTTTAAAGTTGTTTAGAAGGAATTTGGGAGAGCAAGACTCTGTCTTTATTCTGCCATCTTGACTCTGTCTCTTTTATAGTAAATATTTACATTCCTATATAAATGTAACTCCTGAGAACTTTATCATTATTAGGGAAGTTATAAGGAGCGTACGTAGACAGAAGGAATGGGTGTGATTCAACTGTGTGGGAGAACACTCAATGGTTAAAATGACTTACTCATGGTCATATATCCAGTGTATGACAAATAAAGGTCTTGACAGATAAAGAGTTCCTCTTCCATATAATCCACCATATTTCCTCTCAGAATTGCTACTTCTGCCTTCTTTTACTTCAGTTGAGGCATAATAGTTTCTGTTCTAGTCCCTTATTTTAAATCATATGTGTGTCTGTTTCAGATGTGCTCCTTGTAAACAACATTTTTGGATTTTGATTTCTATACCGTTCTGTTCTCCACTTCCATTATATGGTTGAGTTTATCCCATTAACATTCACATTATGATTACTGAGTCACATTATGATTCACATTATGATTACTCCATTTTATTTTCTCCTCGTTATCCATCTCATCATTTTAACTCTGTTTCTCCTTAAAGGTCAGTTTTGCTTCTGATCACCGTATTCTTTAATCTTCTCTCCTTTTTACCAACCCTTTTAACCTGTCCTCTTCCCATCCCACTTTTCTCTTTGGTGAAATACATTTCTATACATGACTGAGTATGTGTGTATATGTGTATGTGTTTATTCCTCTCTCTTTGAACCAGTTCTTATGAGAGTGAGCTTCAAGCCCTCCCCACTTCTGTTACATTTTCAATTCAACTGTAAAAGCCTTTCATTGTGCATCTCTTTTTTAAAGATTGTTTCCCCCCATATTTTTCTCACTTTGCCTTCTCCCATTGAATCCTTCTTTTTCACCCATCTATTTTTAAGATCATTCCAAAATAATCAACTCACACCAATTTCCCTGTCTATATATAGTCTTTCTGACTGCTCTGATGATAAAAGTTTTAAGAGTTATAGGTATCATCTCTCTATATAAAATGTAACCAGTTTAACCTTACTGAGTCTTTTATAATTTTCATGCTGATCTTTTTATGCTTCTCTTGAGTCCAATATTTGAATGCCAAATTTTCTGCTAATTTCTGATTTTTTTCATTTGGAAAGCTTTAAAAGTTCTCTATTTCATTATATATTCCTTATTTCCTCTAAAAGATTACACTTAGCTTTTGTTGGGTAGGTTATTCTTAATTGTAAACCTAGCTCCTTTGTCTCCTGGATTGTTATATTCTACGACTTCCCTTCCTGTATGTGGGAGCTGCTAAATCTTGAGATAATTCACATTTTCTTCTATTTTCCATTCTTTTAATTTTTTTTTTATTTTTATTTTTTATGGCTGATGTAGTCATTAGCTTTCACTTGCCCAATTTTGATTTCTAAGGAATTATTTTCTTTAGTGACCTTTTATACCTCTTCTTCCATTTTCTTCAATGAGGCTTTAACATTTAGCCAATTGTCTTTGAAAGTGTTATTTTGTTCAGTATTTTTGTGCCTTTTTAAAACCAAGCTGCTAACTGTCTTTTCAATTCTTTATAATTCTTATTGTAGTTTTTAAAATTTATTTCCTCTTCCAATTTTATTTTTTTTAAATAATTGTGCATCTTCCAGGAATTATTGTTAAGCTTGTTTCAAATTCACATTATTCTTTCAGGCTTTGCTTGTAGCTAATTTGAAATCATTGTCTTCTGGGTTTATGTCTTGATTGTCCCTGTCACAACAGCAACTTTTTATGGTTAGGTTATTTTTTTACTGTTGCTCATTGTCCAGCCTATTTTTTGATTTTGAAATTTATGTTAAAATTAGTCTCTGTTCACCAGGGGTTGTGTGGCAATGTTCTAAATTTCTGACTTTTTCAGGTTGCTATTTTCACAGCTAGTTTTATGTATCTGGAAGTTTTCAGTGCTTCCAAAGTGTTGTGAACCAGGGAAAGATACAGTCACTGCTTTCCTGGTCTACACTCTGGTGTCCCTGATCCTTTGTAACAACAATGACTGTTGTTCTTCAGAGACCCTGGTTCCCTTCAACCAAGAGTTCCTCTCCACTATGAAACTATGGCCTAGAAGTGGTCATGGGTGCTTTGATAAGAAGCATAATTGTAAAGTCATTTGGAGTAAAATTTTGGGAGAGCCTGTTTGTAGAGTTTTCTCTACTCTATTGTCTTTCATAGATATCCATTTCTGGAATGTCCTCAATTTTCAATAAACTATCTGATTAGTAAGTAGCCTAGAAAATTCACTTCATTTGCAGGTGGGGAGAGAGGGGAGGAAAGGGAAGGGGAGAAAATTTGGAACTCAATGGATTGTGGAACTGAATTTTGTAAACTAAAAGTAAATAAATAAGTATTAAAAAAAAAAAAGACCAGACACAGGAGGAAGGGAGTAGTAGCCCTACAACATAATCAGCCCAAAGTAGAGGAGAAGTTGCCTAGGAGTGTGAGGCTTTCCTCTCACCCCAAATTCTGGGATGGCTAATCCCCTCTCCCTATCCTAGAGAGTCTGGGTGTGAAAGGGGAGTTTGGAGAGTGACAAGAGGTAGAAGTAGGAAGGGGACAGGACCTCTGCCAGGGAGAGAGCAGTGGGGTAGGTCAGGGGTGTGGGAGAGACCTGAAAGTCAAGGGAAGCTTCCTGGGGTCACTATACTAGTCACTGGGACCCAGGGTTAAGACAGAGATAGAGAGTGGGGGAGGGAGGAAATGTGAGAGTCCTGGAGAGGAGAGGATAGGTGGTTGAGACCTGAGGTCCTTGCCACCCTGAGACTGTAAAACGTTGGCACAGTGGGCCCCAGAGAGAAAGGCCTTGGCCTATGACCTCTTTGTACTCTCTGATTTTGTTCCCGAAGAAGCTTATTTATGGAATCCTAATCATCTGTCTTTTATGATCATTCTACTTGTTTGGTTTAAAATTATTATTTCATTAACTATAGTTGTGAGAGGTACCAGTATTATCTATTTATTTAAATGATGTGACCTTTTATAATGAAGTTGATTGTACATTTGGAATTTAATGTTGGTATATAGCTTAAGAAGTCATTCTAAATCAAATTTCTTCCAAATGCTTTGTAGCATTCCCTTGCTTCTTGTCAGATAGAAAATACTTCATGTTCTCCAATTTATCAAGCACTATTTTATAATATAGTTTAAGACATGGTAATATTAACTCCTTTTAATTTCTAATATTGTTATTAATTCCCCTCAGAGCCTTTATTTTTCCTTCTTTGAGTAATTTTAGTCATTATTTTTCTGGTTATGTTCTTGGTGGTTTGATTGTTACAACACCAAACCTGTACATTAATTTAGAGGTTATTATTTTATGATATTGATGGCTCTTTGTGATCACCAATTTTCTTTCTAATTATTTTTCTTTTTTCCTACAAAGAATATTTCATAGTTGTACTTCTATAAATCAACAATGAAAGTCATCAAGCATGGTAATAATATGACCATGAAATAAATTTAAGGCAATCCACTAGAAATCTAGTCTAGATGGATATCAATAATCTTTGGGCCAGACCAACCAGTTGATAAATGCCAAGTTCATATAATTGTGCTATTATTTGGTTTAAACATCCCCCAATTTATTCACAAGAACAGGAATCTCATAAACCATTCAACCAAAGTGGACAAAAACCTTTCCTCAAAAAAAAAAAAAATCCAAGTGGTCATCCAATCTTTGCATTAAGACAGCTTTAATTATTACAGAATTTTCCCCTTATAGTCAGTAGAAATCTACCTCCTTGGAAATTCAATTCAGTGCTTTTAGTTTTGTTATCTGGAGACAAGAAGGATAAATACAATCTCTTTTTGACATAGTATTCAAATACCTTGTTGAAATCTTGACATATTTTTCTGAGCCATTTGCCCAATAATCAGGTCCATGACATTCTTTTTGAGCAATCAGATGTGAAATCTCATCCAAAAGCCAGAAGGAAATTAGATTGGTCTGGCATTGACTGTCCTTAATAAATTCCTACTAACATTTAGTGACTACCTCCTGAGAAACCATGTGTTACCTGAAATGTTTTTGTATTTGTGCCACCTTCTTTAGGAACCTTTGATATTTCCCTTCCCTAAAAGTGCTTCCCCCTTCAGTATCACAGAATCTGAGAGTTGGAAGCTACTTCAGTGGTCATCTATTCCAACACATACAGAAAATGAATCCTTCTTATAACTTAACCAGCAAGTGGCCATCCAGACTCTGCTTGATGAACTTCAAGGAGGAGGAGCCTGATGCTTTCTAAGCAGCACATTCTATTTTCAGACAGCTCTAATTGAAAGGACTTTTCCCCTGATATCAAACAACTTTCAGTTATTTCTCTTGCTTTTGCCCTGGGGCTAAGTGAAAAAAGTCTAGTGTCTCAAATGGCATCTTTTCAGATACTCAGAGACATGGATAATGTTTACTCTGAACCTTATCTTTTCCAAGCCAAACTAATATCCAACAAATCCTTCCATAATGTGCACCTTTTGAAATCCTGGTTGCCCTCTACTCCACCTGTCTAATTTGCTGATATCCATGAATACTGGCTCCCAAAACTGAATGAAATACTCCAAATGAGGTATTATGAGGACAGAGTATAGCGATATTTTCAACTTCATCTTCCTTTTAGCTAGACCCTTCTCACGTACCCCAAGATTGCTTGAGCTTTTTGTCTAATAAAAAATTCTGACTCATTTTGAGATTGTAATACACTGAAACCCATTTCCACAGAAAAATTAGCATGAATCAATGTCTGTGCCATATTATACTTATGAAGCTTTAATTTTTGCATTCAAGAAAAAGACTTAATTCTTATGTTTGTTGAACTTCTTATTAAATTATTTACATTGCTCTACTCTGTCAAGATCTTTTTGTATTCTTTTTGATATTGGATGTAACCATCTAAGTACATGGTGTCTCCCACATTCAAATTTTAGTTCTTTGAGGGTAGGAATTATTATTTTTTATACAAATAGCTATTGATTAATTGGTAGTAGAAATCTGTAATGACTTTCTGTACAGCAGAAGGACTGACCAACATCCAAAATATGTGTGGGAACCAACGAGACAAGAACAATATCTTAATTCTATGTTTTATGTATGCCTTCGGCTCTGTGTCATTCTTTGTGATAATCAGGTAATTTATCTAAATTAAATTTCAGTATATATTTATTAACTAACAGGTGCAAAACAAGTTTCTAAGTTGTAGAATCAGGCTATAAGATAAAATGCTTATTATTAAGTTACAGAACATTTGCTGATATTCAGTGGTAGAGATGAGTTTTCTCAACAAATTGCTTCTTACACTAATAAAATCACCAAAAAAGAAAAAAAAAACCAAAGTACTTAAAGTTTTGGTTTTTTTTCCCCATTGAATCCTACATCATAGATTTATCTTTCTAAGAAGTTAGAAAAAAAATTTTAACATGCAAAAGAAAGAAATTGAAAACTCATGTATTGCCACCAAAATAGCTTCTTTCTTACTTTGAAAAAAGAATTACATGATCTTAAACACTATGGAAGATAAAAAATACTCAAAATTTAAAATCATTCTTTTTTAATTGCCCATTCCTTATACTTCATTATTTATGGAATGTTGCTCTTGTTCTTCGCTGTTAGTTACATTTTCTGAAGCAGCTTTTCTTGTAAATTTCTCCTGGATAAACATACTTTTTAATTACAGAAGCCTTCTCCATTTGGTTATTTGGTACTCATCTGAATTTTAATTGTGAAGCTGAAACATGTCAAATGTTGTTGACAGCAAACTGTCATTCGATGTCTGCAGAATGCTTGAAAAGTTGCTGTTTAGGGCACTATCTGTATGAAATCATAAATAATTTCCCCTTATTTTGGGACATTTGTGTCTTTGGAATGGGCATGGCTTTTACTCTTAGAAAATTTGTTTACTATTTATGTGAAATTTTCCATAAGAGTAAGCATATTTAAATTACACTAAAATTCGTATCTAAAGTTTGCAACAACCATAACTGCATATCAATAAGTACTGTTTATTTTTATGATTAGATAGACTCATGGTGAAAAGAATAAAAAAATATTCATTGCAATCTGAATCCCACCATCTTTTCTGAAGGGGAAATGGGATATACTCTAATGGGAAAGTGTCAGAATTGCCAAATCCAAATCCAAAATCCAAAATTTCATTTTAGTAACTCAATTTTATTACCTACTATTTGTTTGACCTTAAGCAAATCATTCCATAGCTCTGTGATTCAGTTTCTTCCTTTGCAAAATAGTAACTTTATTCTGTGCATTATCTTTGGAAGCCACAGGATGGACTACTTAAGGAAATTTGTATATTCTGTCCATCTGACACTTTCTTCTCCTTGGTACTCAAAACTTATTTATGAAATGGTCCCACAGAAAGAATAATAGGTGCTTAATTAACAGCCTGGAATTATCACTAGCACACAAGGATATCTGTGGAGGCCAATCAGAAAGAAGTACTGACTTAAATCTTAGTTACTTCAGAAAAAAAAGAAACTTTCTCCACCTAAAACCTTCACAGCGAGGTGGTACAATGGATAGAGTACTGGATCTCAAGCAGGAAGACCTGAATTCAAATCATACCTCAAACACTATCTACATGACCCTGGGCAAGTGATTTAATATCTCTGTGATTCAGTTTTCCCTTTTGTAAAAGCAGAGATAAAAATAGAATCTACCTACAAGAACAATTTTCATAACTTTTATCGCTTCATGGAATCATTGATTTTATTTTGCTCCATTCTAATTTTCAGGGAGTTTATTGCTTGGGAAAGATTTTGTTATCTCTTGTTCCAAGTTCTTAATTCTCTTTCCCATTCTTTCTTTGATAATTCTTGTTTCTTTTAATTTTTTTCTTTAAATTCTCTCTTTCTATTTATTAAAAAAAAAAATTCACTCTTTTTGTAACCCTTGCTTCAACTATCCCAGGTATTCTGGTTGAGTTTTTACCCAAACTGTGTTTTCTTTTGAGGCCTTGCATACAGATGTTTTGGAGTCATTCTTTTCTGACTTTATATCCTGAGCTTCCCTGCTACCATTATAGGTCTTTATTTTAGGGATTTATTTTTGTTTGCTCATTCTTCCAGTCTACTTCATACTTCACATTAGGGCTTGGCTCTTCTGCACTGTTGGAGGAATTACTTGCACTGGTCCTATTGCCATTTTCAAGGATCTCAGGGACAAGCAGAGAATATACAAATTGTCAGTGCTTCCAGAATGGTCTGATTCCTGTACCTCCTGGACTGTGGATTCTGCAGCTGTTGATTTGGGTTTGTGTCCAAGCAACTGTAGACTTTAATTGTATTGATTGATCATTGTCTTGTATTGATTATATTGATCAGATGTAATAAGCCTTTCAAAGTGATTATCTTTATAAGATTGCTGTCATTTTGCCAATTCTATTTATTTAACTCCTTATCAGTTCATAGAGGTCTTCACAGGTTGTGAAGCTATGTAGTGTTTCCTAAATCTAAAGCTTTTTTTAAAAACGAAACTGTCCTTTTTATCATTCTTACATAATAGTGTAAGAATATATTCATATTCCATAACTTGTTAAATTCCCCAATTGAAATGCATGTCCTCAGTTTCCAATATTTACCCACCATAAAAAGAGCTACTTAAATATTTTTGTACATATGAGTCCTTTACCTTTTTCTTTGAAATCTATGGGGTATAGACTTACTAGTGGTATTGCTGGGTCAAATGGTAAGCATAGTTTTATAATGGGGGGTAATAATTCCAAATTGCTTTACAGAACAGTTGGAGTTCCCAATTCCACAAATAGTACGTTAGTATATACCTATTTGCCCACATCCCCTGCAGTAGTTATCATTTTTCCTTTCCTATACCTATAGTCAATCTTATGGGTAAAAGATGATACTTCAGAATTATTTTAATTTCCATTTCTCTAGTTGTTAGTGATTTAAAGCATTTTTATAACTATTGATAGCTTTGATATTTTTCCTCTGAAAACTGCATGTTCATATCTTTTGATGATTTATAAACTGGAGAAAGGCTCTTATTCTTATAATTTTGGCTTGGTTTCCTATTTGGTTTTCCTATTTCTATTTGAGAAATGAGACTTTAATTAGAAAAATTTGATGCAAATATTTTCCACAATTTCATGCTTTTCTTCTCATTTTATGTATATCATTTTTGTTTAAAAACATTTTAATTTCAAAAAATCTAAATTACCCATTTATTTCCTATGAAAAGCTCTGTGTCTTGTTTGGTCGTGAACTTTTCCTCTGTCCACAAATCTAACAGACAGTTCTCCTCTAATACGTTTATGCTATCATCTTTTTTGTCTAAATCATGTACCCATTACAAAAATTTTTAATACAGTCTGAGATACTAATCTATGTCTAGTTTGTGTCATATTACTTTCCAATTTTCCCAGTAGCTTTCAACAAATAGTGATCTCTTGACCCAGTGTCTGAGATCTTTAGGTTTAGCAAACACTACATAGCTGTGATCACATATAAAAACTTGCTTCAATATTCTGTGTACCTCATCTGTTTCACCAAGCTATCACTCTAATTCTTATCCTGAACTTTTTTTTTTTTTTTTTTTTTTTTTTTTTTTTTTTTTGGTGAATACAATCTTGTAGTATGAATCCAGGCTAAGAAAAAGAAAAGGGCTATACTCCTTTTCTTCCCACTTTTTTCATTAAGACCCTTAATATTCTGGGCCATTTTTTTGTTTAGATAAATTTTAATATTTTTTTTCTGACTCAGTAATGTAATGCTTAGGGAATCTTATTGGTAGGGCACTGAATAAATAAATTTAGGTGATATTGTAATTTTATTATACAGACTCAGTCTAACCATAAACAATTAACATTTCTCTAATTGTTTAGATCTGTCATTTTTTTGTGTGTAATGTGTTTCCTAATGGTGTTTTTACAGTTCTGTATATGCCCCAGAAAATAGCCTCATAAGTACCTTATTCAGTCTTCAGTTGTTCTAAATGGAATTTCTCTTTCAATTTTTCCTGAAGAAATTTTTTTGATAATATATAGAAATGATTATTTATGTTAAGTTTTTTTTTAATATCCTGCAACTTTGTACAAGTTGTTAATTCTTTTGACTAGTTTTTTAGTTGACTCTCTGGGATTCTCTAAGTAAAAGATCATATTACCTAGGAAAAGAGATTTGTTTCTTTTTTATCTACCCTTATTCTTTCAATTTCTTTCTGTTTTTATCTTTACAGTTGATTTATCTTCTTATTTTCTCAGTTTTTAAATAAATTTCCTTCTACCTAAAATAGTTTTTTTGGATTTCACCTTTTAAAAACATTCATTTTGATTTTAAATACAAAAGAATTTTTAAAAGAATATTTCCATGTACACAGCAAAACATAAAAAATAGAATTCAAAATAAAAC
>CM053592.1:115397617-115421628 GCA_028646515.1 Pseudochirops corinnae | reverse complement strand
GGGAGGGGAGAAAATCTGAAACTCAAGTGATTGTGGAACTGAATCTTGTAAATTAAAAGTAAATGAGTAAATAAAAAAATACAAAAAAAATAAAATAAAAATAAAAATATTTAAATATTTAAAAATATTATTTTTATTTAAAAATAAATATCTGGCGCTGAGGATTTTATCTTAAAGAGACCTTTATGACTCATTCAATTTCTATTTTCTAAGATGGCTTTTTTTAAAGTATTCTAATAAAAGAAAATAAAATACTAAATGATTTTTTTTAAATTTAAAAAAATAGAAATATTCTTTCTACAAAGAAGGTGCAAGCATGAGTTAATGTTCTAATGATATAAAAAAAACATGCATAGCTGAAAAAGAGAAGCCCTAGGAGTAGGAAGGGAGTAGATGGATGGGAAAAATTATCTCACATAAAAAAGGTGCATAAGTAAAAGCTTTTACAGTGGAAGAGAAAATGGAGGTGATAGGGGCAATGCTTGAACCTCACATCTAAATTAGTTCAAAGAGGGAAAATATGTGCACGTACTCAGTTGGTTATAGAAATCAATGTTACCCAACAGGGAAGGAGAAGGAGAAGGAGAAAGAAAATGAGAAGACTGAACAATTGAAGAGAGGATAAAAGAAAGTGGTGGTTAGAAGTAAAACAGACTTTAAAGGAATGACAGGATAAAAAGAGAGAAAATAGGATTTAAAAAGAGAAAATAAGATGCAGGGAAGTACACAGTTAATAATCCTAACTGTGAATGTAAATGTTAATATGATGAACTCACCCATAAAGTAGAAATAGTAGGATGTATTAAAAACTACGATCCAATAACATGTTCTTTAAAGAAACACAATGAAAACTGTGAGACACAAGGAGTTAAAATTAGGGGCTAGAGTAGATCTACCTTTCTTTAAAGTGAAGAAAAGGTAGGGGTAGAAACCACGATCTCAGACAAAATAAAAATAAACAAAACACATAATTAAAAGGGATAAGCAAGGGAAATATGCCTTACTAAAAGACACCATATACAATAAAATAACATCAATACAAATATATGTACCAAATAGTATAGCATACAAATTCTTAAAGGATAAGTTCAATGAATTACAGGAGGGAATATACAGTAAAACTATACTGATGGGAGTCCTCAACTTATCCTTCTTGGAACTTTATAAATCTAACAATGAAATAAATAAGAAAAGAGTCAAGGAGGTGAATAGTATCTTAGAAAAGTTAGATTTGATAGGCCTATGGAGACTACTGAGTTTGAATAGAAAAGATTATACCTTTTTTTCACCTGTACATGGAACACCTTCACAAAATTTACCAAGCTTTAAGGTAAAAAAAAAAACTTCACAATCAAATGAAAAATAACAAAAATATTAAATGTACCCTTTTCAGACCATAATGCAATAAACATTAAATTTATTAAAGTGGCATGGAAGCATAAATTAAAAGCTAATTAGAAACTAAATATAATCCTAAAGAATGAATGGGTCAAAGAATAAGTTATAAATTCATGAAAGAGACAATATTAGACAATATTTCAAAATTTGTGGGATACTATCAAAGCAATATTATGGGAAAATTTATATTTCTAAATGCTTACATCAATAAAATAAAAAACAAATAAATGAATTAGGCATGGAACTAAAAAAAAGTAGAAGAACAACAAATTAAAAATCCCCAATTAAATACCAAATTAGAAACCTTGAAAATCAAAGGAGAGATAAACAGAATTGAAAGTAAGAAAACCATTGAATTAATAAATATAATTAAGTTGGATTTATGAAAAACCAACTAAATACATAAACCATCAATTTGTTTGATTTTTTAAAATGAAGAAAGAAAACCTAATTACCAGTATCAAAAAGCAAAAGGATGAATTGACCATCAATGAAGAAGGAATTAAAGCAATAAGTAGGAGCTATTTTCCCCAGCAGTATGTCAATAATTCTGACAATCTAAGAGAAATGGATATTTACAAAAATATAAATTACCCAAATTAACAGAAGATGAAATAAAATACTTTAAAAAATCTTGGGAAAAAAATTGAATAAATTGTAAGATAAAATCCCCAGGGTCAGGCGAATTCACAAGCAAATCCATTTAAAGAATCTTTAATTCCAATACTGTAGAAACTATCTGAGAAAAAAATAGGCAAAAGAGAAATCCTACTAATTTCATTTTATGACACAAATATGGCTTTGATACCTAAGCCAGGAAGAGTGAAAATAGGAAAAGAATATTATAGACCAATCTCCCTAATGAATAATGATGTAAAATTTTTAAATAAAATACTAGCAAGAAGATTACAGCTATCTATCACAAGGATCAAACACTATGATCAGGCCTAATTTATACAAGAAATTCAGGTAGGGTTGGTTCAATATCAGGAAAACTGTCAGCATGATTTACCATATCAATAATAAAAACAGCAGAAATCATATGACTATCTCAATAGATGCAGAAAAAGCCTTTGACAAAATACAATATCCATTCATATAAAAAAAACACTAGAGAACATAGGAATAAATGAAGTTTTCCTTAAAATGATAAAGAATATTCATCAAGAATCACCAGCAAGTATTACCTGTAATACTTGTGGAGAATCTAGAAGCATTCCCAGTAAGATTTGGGCTGAAGCAAGGATGGCCATTGTCACTACTATCATTCAACATTTTACTAGAAATGCTGCCTATAGCAATAAGATTAAAAAAAAAAAGAAATTGAAGGAATAAAAATAGGCACTGAGTACACTGAGTAAACAAAATTACCAGTCTTTGTCTATGATATGATGGTATACTTAGAGAATCCTAGAGAATCAACTAAAAAACTAGTTAAAATAATTAACAACTTTAATAAACTTGCAGGATATAAAATAAACCCACATAAATCATCAGCATTACAAAACACTTTCCCCTCATTATTCAATCAAAACTGCTAGAAAACTGGAAACAGTATGGCCAAAACTAGGCACAGACAAACGTCTCACACCATATAGAAAGATAAGATCAAAATTACTACGTGACTTAGACATAAAAGATGATAACCAAATTAAGACAGCATGAAATATTTACCTGTCAGATCTACAGATAAAGGAAGAATTTAGGATCAAACAAGATATAGGGGCTATTACAAAATGTAAAAATGGATAATTTTGATTATATAAAATTAAACAGTTTTACACAAAATAAAACCAATGTAACCAAAATTAGGAAAAAAAAAAGAAAATGGGGAGGGGGAAGAATTATAGCAATTATCTCTGGTGAAGGCTTCATTTCTCAACTGTATAAGAAATGGGGTCAAATTTATAAGGAATACAAAGTCATTCCACAACTGACAAATGGTCAAAGTATTTGACCACTGATACAGAAGGAAGCTTTTAGAAGAAATCAAAACTCTTTATTGTTAAATGAAAAAAATGCTCTAGATCACTACTAAAGAAATGCAAATTAAAATAACTCTGAGATCCTACTCTCATACCCATCAGATTGCCGAATATGAAAGAAAATGAAAATGATATATATTGGAGGAGATGTAGGAAAACTGGGACACATGCATTGTTAATGGAGTTGTAAACTGATCCTACCATTATGGAGAGCACTTTGTAACTATGCCCAAAGGGCAATCAAGCCGTGCATAACCTTTGATCCAGTGATATTACTATTATGCCAGTATCTTACAGAGATCAAAGAAAAGCAAAAAAGAACCTATCTGTACAAAAATATTTACAGCAGCTCTTTTTTTGTGTGTGTGGTGGCAAAGAATTGGAAATGGAGAATATGCCCATCATTTGAGGAACAAGTTCTAGTATATTATTGTAACAGAATATTATTTTACCATAAAAAATGACAAGAAGAATGATTGCAGAAAACCCTTGGGAAGACTTACATGAACTGATACAGAAGGAAGTGAGCAGAATCAGGAGAACATTGTAAAAAAGTAACATTGTTCAAAGCAATACTACTCTATGATGAACAACTGTGAATGACAGCTATTCTCAGTAATTCAAGGGTCTAAGATAATCCAAAAGGACCATGATGAAGCATGCTAGCCGACTCCATAGAAAGGACTAATGGCATCTGAATACATACTAAAGCATACTATTTTTCACTTTCTTTCCTTTAAAAAACCTTTTCTTCCACAAAATGACTAATGTAAAAATATTTTACATAACTGCACACATATAACTACATTAAATTGCTTACCTTTGGGGGGAGGGGCAAAGGGATGAAGAGAGGGATAAAATTTGGAAATAAAAACTTTTAAAAAATTGTTTTAACATTTAATTGGGGAAAAGTAAAATATGATTTAAGAAAACCCAATAGCTTCATTTTGCAAGTAAGGAAACTGAAACCCAGTCTGGATAAGTAATTTGTCTACAGTGACATAGATAAATAAGTTACAGAACTGGGATTTGATTTCTCATCTTCTCACTCCAAATCCAGGGCTAATTCTACTGTAGCATGTCTTAGAAATCTATCTGGCATAATCAAAGGTCAGGTCACCTATTATCACACTGCCCCTATCTGTCAGACGTATGACTTTAACCTAAGACATCTTGACTCCAATTCCATGTATCTGATGGTGTGCTGGGGTGCCTTTGTAACTTTGTTTGTAACATTGTTATAACTTCAGTCTGTAAAAATCTCATTTGTGTTCAGGTAATTATGTATGTAACATCAGTCTGTAATAAGCCTTTGCAATTAAGTTGTAAAAGTCACACTTCCCCCCAGCCATAAAGCATTAACTCTGTCTCTCCCCTTCCCCCAGCCTAAAAGCATTTTCCCTGAAACCATTAACTCTGTAACTATCCTTGCTTGGTATAATAACAAGCCATACCTATGAATCCTTCAAAAGCATGCTATAAACAAATCCTTAGTTAGAGAAATGTATACCTCCTTTTTCCTAGTGGCCAGCTGCAAACTATGAATCGTTCAATTCATTATCAGTAAGATAACTCCTCACAATCAGACACATCCTGAATCCCCAATTATCCCAGCTTCCCAACATCTATCTTGTCAAAAAGGACTTTGATGGCTAACAGACTGGGTACCTCTCAGTCAAAATTGACCACTGGCTGACTTTGTGACGTTTTAAGGCAAAAACCACACCTCCTGGTGGCCCCGCCTTGGGCTTTCTACCAGTGAATTATGGGCAATATGTCTGCGCAGTTGATATAAAAAGTGCATGTCCCTTTAAGCACTGACTACTCCTTAACTCTTCTCTAATCCCTCCTTTGCACATTTAGTTAGCATAATTGGTATCAGATTTATGGTTTTATTACTATATAATCAATATCCCTAATTCCTGCAGGTTGCAGGCTTTCTCTGACACCCCCCCACCCACCCACCCACTGAAAAGCATAATAAACTTTTACAAACCTGCCAAGATTGCTTGGGCCTGGTAATAATTTCAGACTAAAAAAATTCTCAAAGGATTTCCTAGAAATCCAGGTCCCTCACACCCTCTTCATATCCACTGCACCATGTTTCCTATCAAGTGTGGATTAGTGATTAAAATGTTAAATTCATTAAAATATAATTTGTTTGTCCCTAACAAAACAACATTTATGGCAAAGGAACCACTTTCTAAGGACAATTGTATAATCTTAGTTGAAACATTTAAAGGAACTTAAAGTTAATTAAGTTCAAACTGGAACCGAGAGGTTATATTATTTGACTAAGGCCAGAGAGGGATGGAGAATCTGGGTCTGAATTCAAACTTAGGTCTTTCTGACTACAGGTCAAGCACTTTCTAGTATACAATGCTATCTCTTCCTCCTGGAAGAAAAAAATATATTTTTCCCCTCAAACTAAACCTCATAGTTATATATAAATGTAATCTCCTAGAGATACAAAGGTATGAGGGTGTGACCTGTGTGAAATGGTGACTTTTGGGCAGGCTATCAACACTTGAAATATTTAAACAAATGACATATTTGCCACAAATAATGCAATTATTTTCATACTGTCATATGACTATTGAAGCAGAGCTTCAAGACCTTGAAAACTCTGATACCTTCATTTTACAAATGACAAAATTGGGGCCTAGATAAGTAAGATGTAAACCTCAAGATATACAGCCAGTAATTTGAGCTCAAATCCTCCAATTCCAAGTCCCATGTTATTTCTACCACAGTGCTTTACAATTGTTCTTAATTTTTGGTTCCAGAACAGCCTTCTATAAGTTCTCTTTATTTTTTCTTAAGGACAAATGAGTCACTCAGATTTGTAGTTAGAAAATATTCAAGATCCCAGCTATTTAAAGACATCAGCTCTGCCTCTTTTCTTCCATTTGGACTTCTCTGAAACTTCCACGCAGAGGTTCCCAAACTCATTTGGTCTACTGCCCCCTTTAAAAAAAAAATTACTCAGTACCCCTCTGGAAATCTACTTTCTTTAATCCATTAGTGGTGTTTTTATTTTTAAATTTGCATAATTTCAAACCACTTCACCGGATCATTCCAGCACACCCCAGGGGCTGGCATAATGCACTTTGGGAACCTATGCACCATAATATCACATAGGGTATCACAACTTTACCTTCCTATGCTCTGCCCAAAGGGAATGGAAATCTTAATCTCTTGAACTTTTTTTTTTTCTCCTAAAGACCAGCCTTTGCCTCAGATCACTCTGGCTCTCACTGATTGGCCAACAGTAGGTCTCAGGCCAAACCCTACTTAGTCATCATTTGGTCTCTGATTGGATCAGAATGAACATAAATAACAATTATTTCTGTTTAGTCTAGAAATCTGAGTCTTCTGCTCCCAGATACCATTCTCTGTCTCCATTCTTATTAAGTCTTATTCACTGAGTGGGCATTGACTCGGTCAAACTGAGACCTGGGAAAGACTCTTGCTTGAAAAGGCCAGGTCCACACCACCCCTCTTCCCCCACCCCAATCCAAAGATATCTCCAGTCATCCAGATCTATATGTTGCCACTGGACTTAGATGGCTCTGGAGGAGAAAGTGAGGGTGGTCATTTTGCACAACCCTGCCTCACTTAAATCCAATTCACTTGCATGCCATATCATCACCTCCCTGATGTCATGGTTCTCCTCAATAATGAAAGACAAATAGCAGCAATAACAGAGTAGTAGGTAACTGTCACAACAGTTAAACTCATTTTTGGCTTTCCCCATCACCTTGTGAATTATGGCTTTAAAAGATCCATTTTTGGAAGCCTTTTATTCCCAGCATTACTGGTATTTGGGAAGTATTACATATTCCTATTGCCTCAGATGTGTTGTTTCAGATTACTGGGGTTTTAGACGTAATTTCCCATTTGGTCACTACTCTTCTTGTGCTTTCATTACCCTCTGTAGATAACTGATCATTTCCTTCATCATCTCTATATTTTTTGATTAAGTAAGCTTCTTGAAATAATGTTACAATTTAGACCACAGTTCAACTCTGCATGATATAGCAAGGAGTTATTCTTTGGATTAAGAAACTCAGAAATTTAACCCATTCACATTTTTCTTGTCTGCCTGATAAAACACCAATAGTCACTTATTGGTCTTTTTGATGACCCTGTAAGCCTTTCATCTTTTTATTACCTCTCTACCATTACATCATTTAACATTATTATGTTTTCCATTGCCCTTCTGTCTAGCTAGTTCACTCATTTCTCTCCTTATATTTGCCCTACTGAATTTGTTCAGAATGCTGCTAACTTGCCATTGCCATGAATTTCCAGTTATTAATTTTCTTGGAAAAGTTTAATACTCTTCTACAGAACTTGGTATCTTTAGATGAATGTGTGTTTGTAACTTTTCCATCTCTTTTTTTTTTTATCAAAATAATAGCCTATTATCTGGGTTACTTGTGTTTTTTTTTCCCCTTGCTTCAGAGTTCTTTTTAAAATATAGGATTTTATATCCTCTCCTCTTCCAAAATCAAAGTAAATTGATTCATTTTAAAGTCATTTCTCAGACACTGAAAAGTTCTAACTTCTCCTTTTTCTAATTCAGATTCTGTTTTTATTTAAAAATTCTTTCCTTTACATAATAACCTCTGAAATTTAATAAATGGCTCAGTGTTCTTGTTGTTCTCTTCTAATGATAGATCCTAATCTCCTTTTAGATTTCAATATTCTTTGGACCTGACCACTCCCTACCCAGGCCCAAGGCTATTTATTCATTAAGACTTATTCCTAGGACTATGTCCAGAGGCACAAACAGAGAGTCACAAACAAGACTTGCTAATTAACTACCCTGAATTTTCCTTAGTTATTCATAGGACCAATGGAGGCATGAACAAACAAGATTATACTCCTCCTGCATATCTGCCTAGTGACCTCATAGAAGAGGGGAGCTTTTCCTTAATGGGGCCAGGAGACTCCGAGAGTCTAGTCTACTACAATATATAACTGATATAATAGAGTAGTTCATTTTGTCATTCAGTGAATGTAGAAGGCACTAAACTCTATATAAGATTCTATGGAAGATAGATTTATTCTTACAATCCCCTCTATTGAGAAGCTTAAAATTTAGCAGAATTAATTTTACAAGTTCTATAAATATCAATTAAATCAAGATTTGTTATAATATTTATATTATGAAACTCCCATTTGATTTCTGACATTTGAGGAAATTGAGAGCATTAGAAGAACAAGTGGTTAAGTGAACCACATGACTTAGTCTTGTGACTCAATTTTAGAGCTATCTCAGTTCCTTTTTTACTCAATTACAAGTCTAATCCAAATTCTGTCTTGTGAGAAAACTTTATTTAATGTTGAAAATTGAAAGAAAACCTTATTGCGTTGTTCAAATGTAACCCTCTGTGGCTGGGAGGCTGGATCACTTCTACTGCTGTTTAGAGACCCATAACTAAGTATCTACATCATGCTGACCAGAAACTCAGTCAGATCCAAAGACTGATGCAAGGAGTTTTCCACATTTATACATCTCAAACAACCCATATATCTTATCTGATATATGGTGCCATACTGATCAGTAACTATTTTCATATTCTTTTGATTCTTTACAGACCCTTGGGGGTGGGCCCCTTTTTTTCTGAATTTAAGGAATTGTTCCAGTTGAGTTTTTCCCTCTCAAGTTGGAAAATCTCTAATCTTTCCTCCAATTAGAAATCAGAAAACCTATTGCTGCACTATTTCCTTTTAATTAATTTTTTTATTAATTGGACTTATTTGATTAATTGTTTTTAATGTATAAAATTTGGTCTCCCCCTGTCCAGTCTGCAATCTGAGGAAGGCTACTGGTCCCAATTTGTTAGGCAATGGACATGAATTGTTTAATAAATCAATATAATCAGAAGCACAAACCTTTGTTTCCTCAGTTATTTCATCTTTCACATGCCACACATTAAAGCATAAAGGACTAATCAAATATAAGATACTATGGTTTCTACGAAACCAAAACATAAATTAAAATCACTTTTTCCCAAAAAAGTTGAGAATTTCTCTAGATGCCTTTCCACCAGCCTAAGTGAAATTCAATTCAATCTGTCAAACTATATTACCATTTCTTGAATGTCTACCATGTCTAAGGTACTATGTGAGTCTCCCTAACTGGTATACAAATTACTAAAGATAAATGAGCTTCAATCTCTGAACAAAAAAGAACCTTCAAAGTAATGATGAGGTATAGGCTCTGGGACCCCCCTTGAGTTCTCCTTGAATCTTTGAGGTACAGGCTCAGGGAAACCCCTTCAAGTCTGATTGAATCTTCTCACTTGATGAGGCTTTTGCAGAGGCCATAAGTATTTCATTGTGGCTGGTCCCAAACCTCTGTTACTAGCCTGGCCCTCCATTGTCCATCTGCTTCCCACCCTTGAGCCTATCAAAATATCGATCTACTCTTGCTTTGACCTCCTTAAGTCCTCCTAAAGACCCTTCCCAAAATCATTACTGGAGTCTGACCTCA
The DNA here is from genome assembly GCA_028646515.1 of Pseudochirops corinnae. Lineage (NCBI taxonomy): Eukaryota > Metazoa > Chordata > Mammalia > Diprotodontia > Pseudocheiridae > Pseudochirops > Pseudochirops corinnae. The sequence continues at coordinate 115,411,740 of CM053592.1, read as the reverse complement.
TTGACTCCTCCTGAAGACCCTCCCCAAACTACTCCTCTAGACCACCCAAGAGTCCTCTGTATATAAGAATTCCATCTCCCTTCCATGTGGTGTGAGAGCGCCACAGAATAGCTTAGCACAGACTTGCTCTATGAAAGCACCATAAAGTTTTCTAGCACAGACTTGCTTTGGGTCCAATACAGGCCAACTTCTAATAAACTTTACTTTTCTTTGGCTGAGAAGACTTGAGTGGAATTCTTTCCACAGGACCCAGCATTTTGGTATTTTGGGGTCTCAGGCACCCCTAACCCTCTTTGGGAAACTTCTTCAGTAGGATTGTGAGTTTTAGAGATGTCAATATTAGATATTGCCTATTCTTGGCTTTTTATTTTTGTAGATGAGAAAATTGAATTATTAGTGACTTCAGGAAAAGCATATAAACTTTAAGTAAATGAGCCCAGGCCTCTGATTCTCCATCCTAAGCTTTTGCCGGAGGAGAAAAAAATATATACAAGAGGCTCAATGAGAACCCACTGTCTCCTGACTCTGTGCATTATAGCTAATATAAAGAAAAAAACTCAAGAGAGGAACATAAAATTGCAAGTGAACTGGCCTTTTAGAAGAGGACAGAGTCTTCTGTGATTCACAGAATTGGAAGTAACTTATAAGTCTTGTATTTTAACTTTTATCTGGACAGAAATCCAATCTCTAATAAACCTGACAGTGAAGTACCTACTATGTACATGTTTAATACCCAGACCATCTCTCATTTCTTTTGAAGGAATTACTAAAATTATTCTGGAATTATGCCCAAATAATTATAAAACTATACATACCCTTTGTCAACCATAAACAGAGTTTGGTCTTAGAAAGCAGAGTTAGGCTGTCCATTGTTTTATTTCTCTCAAAGAGGGCAGTATGCACTTCATGGGAGCTTCAGTCTAGAACTGGGCTCCCTAAGGGAGCCAGTCTGAAATTGTGCTCATTTGGAGGTTTGAGTGCACAATTTATATACCCTTTTAACAGAGGCTGATGTTATCCCACCCTCATTTTTATCTCTAGACAGAGGAAATACCTCTATTATCAGACCCCCAGAATTTGAGATACATAGACAACAGAATCTGTCTCACTCAATCTTGCCTAGCTTAGATTAAATTACTTGCTAATTTGGGTGGGGTTTGACCTGTATAGGGAGGCTCAATGCTATCTCATTATCAGTAATGTCCTTCTTGAAGAAAAACTGAACTTTGGAAGAAGGGGGCTGAAGGAAACTCTGAATCTCCAAGATAATGATTATTAAAAATCATTTTTCACACCTTTGACCCAGCAATACCATGATTAGGTCTGTTCTGCAAGGTAATTGGGGGAAAAGGAAAAGAACCTATATATTCTGAAATATTTATACCAGATCTCTTTGTGGTGGCAAAGAACTAGAGACTGAAGGGATGCCTATCAAAGGAATGGCTAAGCAAGTTGTGGTATATTATTTTGATGGAGTGCTACTGAGCTTTAAGAAATGATGAGTTGGTTCATTTTAGAAAAACATGAAAAGGCTTACACAAAATGAGCAGAACCAAGAGAATGTTGTACAATTTACATAATAATAGCAATAGTATTCTAAGAACAATTTTGAACAACTAAGTCATTTTGAGATTATAAATACGGAAACCAACTACAGAACACATGCGGCAGAAGATGCTATCCAAATCCAGAGAAATAACTGATAAATAGAAGTATGCATAGTATGGTTTTACATATATACATATATTTGCACCTAAGGGTAGCCTTCTCTGGAACAGGGTGGGCTGAGAATGGGGAAAAATAAGGAGTGCACAACAGAGAACAAAAGAAAACTTAGAAGGAAGCACAAAAAAGCAGAGGAACTTTGAACAAGATGTGTTCAGAGGGTTTACATAGTGTTTTTTTTTTTTTAAGTAAGCAGTGTGAAATGTAAATTCATGGTTTTATATTGACTCTTCTTTTTATGTTGTCCTGTTTACAGGGAAATGTTATTTTTTTTTTGTACTTAAGTTCAAAATGAATACAAATTTTAAAAAAGCTATTCTTGATGTCTAATTATGTTCTTTGATGCATAAAGTAATCTTTGCAGGATGCTATTTGTGCATGCTATTCTATCTTTGATTTTTGGATTATCATATTCCAATGTTTCCTTTTATTCTGGTGATTAATGTATTATTCTGATTGGTTATCCTTGAAATATGAATAAAAACTTAAGAATTACAATAGCACGCAACAACATTTTGCAAGCAGCAAAGGGGAAAATAGTTTGATGTGTTAAAACTTGTGGTTTCTTTCTGTTGATGCTCATTGATTCTCAACAACTTTGCCATCTCATCCATTATTCACAAGCAGTTCTTCCATCTTATTTCCTTAAGGCTGATAGATTTTTGTCATTATGATTTTCTATAAGACATGTAATCCTTAGATTACCTCTTTTCATCCTGTCTCTAAATTCACCATTCCAATTTGGTAGAACTTGTGCGTGTTCTTATAAATTTGCCTTTTGATTTTGTTCCATTAATTTTCCTTCAGGCTTCACATTTTTTGCATTTAAATTCTGAATGTTTTTCCCTTTTCATAGAATCTATAGCTTTTGAGATTCAGTCATTTTTTTAAAAAAATTTTCTACTGTTTTGTTACACTTGTTCTCTTCCTTAAGAACTCATTTTTCCCTTTCCTTCTTCTATACTTTCACTGAACTGATTACTTATCTGAATGTTTCTCAAGGTTCCTGATTTACTCCATTGTTATTTCAGGAAGCAGAAAGGTTTTATTGTAATATTTTCACTTTATTCAAAGGAGTTTAACACTATTCCCCCCATATGTGAAAAACTTAAGACAGCTCTTTCAATTGTTCATTTATTCCCTTCAGTCAGATTTTATCTGCTTTTGAGATTTAGATTTAGAGAGATTTAGAACTGATTTACTAACAGAGTTCTCAAGAAGAAGAGTACATTTTTCTGTAAAGGAAATGAGCTGCCCACCACTGCAAATCATGAAGTCTTGGATAGCTACTTATTGAAATAATATTTGAGAGTTGTCCTGCTAAGGTCTGAGTTGGAGAAGATGAAATCAAAGGCTTCTTTTTCTTCCTGGTTTTCTTTGTGAGTTTGTGTTTGGTGCCCTATTTTTCTCCTACTTCCTCACCATGAATGTTAAGGTTCAGTTCTTTCTTATTCATATCTCACCAAACAGTTCTCTTTCCGGTCACAATCAGACCCAGGAGAGCAACACTTCTCGGCTACTTCTTCAGTTCTTAAAGAATGAAATTGTCATTAAGGCATCAGTGATTAGCAAAAGTCTAGGTAGTTCAAGTCTCCAATCTGATATTATACCTCAATACCATATTTATTTATTTTTTTTAACTCTTTTTACATTTGTCCTTCTCTCTTGGTATTCCATGGCATTCTTATACTATATCACCTCTACTTCTACTTCCATTTTTCCTTACCCAACTTGTCTCCATCATTTTTCTACCCTCTAATTTTCTGGATTTCAGTATGTGATCAAAGTACATAGTAAACTTTAACGGTACTTTTCCTGTTTTTCTATAGAGCTACTCTTCTACAATCATTCTGGTAAAGATTCCTACTCCATACATTCTCCTCTCCATGAATCCTATGACTTTAAATTTGTCTTCTTATGGTGGTTCTCTAGTTTATCTTATTACCTATCTGTGTATACATATATAAACATCTGTGTATGTATACATACACATACACACAATCAAAGCAAATGAGGTCATAATATTTACTTGTGGTGATAAAGTTATCAACTCTATTACTCCTAGATTTCTGTTAAGCATATGTGTTTCTTCAAAATACTCATCTAGCCCAGAGTATTTCATAGCATCATTCACATGTATAGTACTTTTTAAACCTTAAACAACTATATAAATAAATATTACTTTTCTCTGAGAGGGACTGCAAAGATGAGCATAGTCCAACAATTTCATTTTAGATAAGATAAAATTGAGATTTAAGTTCACAAACTCTTTAGTGGTCAACAACTTTTGGGGTTCCAAAGTCTAAATAGCATCCTCTCTAATTGTACAGATGAGAAAAAAAATCTCATCTTCGTTTCTTATATGTCTGGGAAAGACATATTTTCTAAGGCCATTATGAATCTAAAAAATCTTTCCTCAGTGATTTTAAGACACCTTAACTTTATTTAAGTTGTTTATTTAAATTATTTGGAAGAAAGAGGCTGACAATAATGTATCTGAAATAATTATTGCTTAATACGCCTACTTTTTTTTTTCTGGTGTGTATAAAAATTGGGGAATTTATCTGATATCCCAGAAAATATTTTCTAAAATGAGAGAGATTTAGCTAACTGAGCCTGAGTAAGACTTAAGAAAAGGTCAGATTCTACACAATGTTCTGCAAACATACTCCAAGTCGTTTTGATGGATTATACTTGACAACTAATCAAGATCTTATGAATAGATGGTGAAAGGTAAATTTCATTAAAGAAAATACTGTTCAACTTAAAAGTTTTGGTCCCTTTAGAATGTTAACAGTGTCAACAATAGTTTCTAGATACTTCACTTATAAATGTAGCAGGGAAGAACAAAGTACTTAAACATTAATTCTTTAAACTTTGTTTTTGTTCTATTCATGTACAAATTGTGACATTCAAATCTCCAAATTATATAAGCCATAGTTTTAGCTACTAGACTATATGGTGCAAATTTTGTCCAATGAATAATTACTGTACTGGCATTCTGGTAGGTTAGTGGAACAGTGGATAGAACACCATGTCTAGAGTCAGGAGTTCTAATCTGGCGTCATATACTTAGCTATGTGACCCTGGAAAATTCACTTAACCCTATCTACCTTAGTTTCCTCACCTATAAAATGAACTAGAGAAGGAAATGGCAAACCCCTCTCTTATTTTGCAAAGAAAACCCCAAAAGGGTTCAAAGAGTCATATAAAACTAAAAATAACTAAACAATATAATAACACTCTTAAAAATCTAGCACTAGAAATTCTAGAATTGATTAGCTCAAGTAAATTTCAGAAAACTTATGAATTATTTTATGCAAAGTGCACAAACATATTTAAATGAATTTATTCTAGAAAGGATTCATTCAGCAAAATGGTTTTGTAGGTTATACATCCAAATGAATTCCTATTCTGGTCACCATATTCATTATCCACTTGTTTTTTCTTAGGTGAATCATCAAACCAAATTCTTTTGAGTGATTACAGATAATGTTATTTATTTCAAGGAATCTTAAATGACTTTGATGTATAGTTAAGAGAAATCTTTTTAGAAGAAAACTTTTTGTTTTACTTAATCAAATGCATTATAAAAATAATTAGGATATAGGATTTCATATTCTCTCCATCTTTTGTTCTATTATATGACAGCAAAGATGAGATCCATTGGAGAAGATCAGTTATGATAGCCTATATATTCTCTGCTAACACTCTCATTCAGGATGCCCTCAATTTGTATGTAAATGTATTTTGTATGTACAATAATTTTTGTAGATAGGAAAGTAGGCCAGTGAGATGGTAATCATTGACATTTTCTGTTGTCTTTGTTCAGGTATGAAATTTTTGCCCTAACTTCTCCAAATACTTTGTGACTTGATCTCCCAATGCCTAGTGCCTGGTTCTCCTCCACAAAAAATTGTTCCAATCTCCTTGTTTGTTTGTTTTTTCTATCTCTCTTTTTTTTCCTCTTTAGTATCATTTCTACTCTCCCCAACCCTGTACTACCAAAGCACATCTGGGACTATGATTTAAAAATGCATGGTTATTATGGTGAAAATATATTTGAAAAAAATTATTAATAAAAGTAATTATTGCACTTATATTCCATTTTCTGCCTTAAATACTCTTAAGATGACAGCTTTACTTGATGTTTTACTAAGTTTACTTAAACTGATTTTTCTTTCCATTGCCTCCCATACTTCATGAAAAAATACTGTTCATAATCTATCATCATCCATCTTTGGATAATTTAATAAATTAGTTTTTATTCTAAACTGAGTCACCTTTGGTTGCTGCCATTTGGCAATTTTTAAGCTCTTTAGTCTCTTTGTTATGTCAACTGATGTGTATCACACATGGATATGAAATTATTATAATTGTTATTGTTATCCTTTCTACTATCCATTATCTACTCATTTTAATTTGGCAGAACTCAGTTGTTTTAAATGTGTGTCATATCTTTTCTTCTTGTTTAATGCTAATTTTTTATCCTTGCCCTAACAAGTCAATTATCTGATTGTACACAAATAGCTCATTCAGGAATGAGTAGCCTATGAGTAACTGATCATTTTCTGATTTTTAATATATACTATATGTCACTTCAGGATGTTATCTAGAAATTACCATGTTCAGGGCAGTCCATTTCTTTTCTCAAAGAACATAATCATGATATACAGGTGTGGGCCTTCCCTGAAATCTACAAACTTTGACCTCCTCTTATTCCTTACCCATGTTTTCCAATATATTTCTTGCCATTTTCACTCATTCTTAGCTTTGTAGTAAAGTAAAAACAAGTCACAAAATATATCCTCGTCTTGTCAGATTCTCCACAGAATCTCTCTCCTTCTTCATCCCGTACAATCTATATCAGTATATGAGCTGCACTTTTTTTTCCCCATGGTAGTAATTTAGAAAAAAAAATTTTTTTATAATACAAGATGCCCAAATGCTGCATTAAATAATGTTTCTTTTTTACTTTTAAGTTTTTGATAAAGACAAGACCACCAAGTCCTCTAAGTACCTAAGGAGTACCTGGGGCCATTATTTGATTTACTCACAGCTTTATTCATCATTCTAGCTGTATTTATAATGAGAACACAAAGACTGACATAATTCAATTTCCCTACTAGGATTTCTACTCACTGGTGATTAAATAAGGAAAATTCATTTAGAGAATAAATAGTCAAATTAAAGTTGATAGACAGCCTAGAAACTGTGGTTCTGAGCTCCCTCTGTCCCCTTTTCCACCACTCTGACACTGGTCTGGATTAATAGCTTTTGAATGGTCTACATGCCTCAAACCCCTCTTTGATTTATCCTCCTTCTACTCATTTGCCAAAGCTGATTTTCCTAAAGTACAGGATAAACCTTTTTAGTCCCCTAGTCAATAAATTCCAGTTTCCTGTACTTCCAGGATCAAATGTAAAATCTTCTCATCAGGAGTTAAAATTCATCCCAAACTTGCTCCTTCCTATTTTTCCAACTTTATCACACTTTCCTGACTTCCACACACTTGATGATACGGCAACTTTAGCCTACTTAACATTCTTCCAATTCTGAACTCTGTACCTTTTCATTGTGGTCTCCCATAGTTGGAATATTATCCCTTCTCTGTGTCCTGAATTTGCTAGGTCCCTTTACTACTCAGCTCAAGACCTACTTTCTGTCTTAGATTTTTTCTCAATCTCTTACCCACCTCCAGTCCTCCACTGTTATTGTTTTTCCTCCTAGAACACACCCTATTTCCATTGTAACTGCCAAGTATGTACCTAGCTATTTATGTGTTGTCTCTCTCATTACAATGTGAGTTCCCTGAGACCAGAAGCTGTTTGTCACTTTGTATCCTTAGCACTTAATATTGTGTTTGACACATTATTTAACGTATACAGCATTGAAACGAGAATCAGGAAGATGAGTTCAAATCAGACTCAAACATTTTCTAATTGCATAACCCAGGGCAAGTCATCTAATCTCTCATAACATCACTTTTCTCATCTGTAAAATAGATTTCACCTATCCAACGGAGCAGTACAATTATAAAATGAGAAAATATATGTAAAGTACCCTGCAAACTATATAAAGGCTGCTATTGTTACTGTTTTTGTTGTTGTCATTAGAATGCATATTCTACTGGCATATCTCCTGAGAAACCAGGACCACTCCCATTATACACTGAAGCATCCCAATAGAAAAATAAATGATAGAGAACTGAATTAGGTAGTCAACTTTGAACTGATACCCAAATCAACGGGTATCTCCCATGCCTCCAGGGGAATCATAGTCAAAAGCTACTCTAAACTCTCTGTTGATCCTGCTATGGAAGGAAGACAAAGTTAATTGAAAACTCATATCACCAGCAGTGAAGTATAAGATCCCAGGCATGTGTTGCTTAAATTTATTTCCTTCCAGTCTCAGCTGGGCAGGCTGACACCTCAAGAACAGAAAGGCTAGGTAATCTCGGATGCTTCTTAGTACAACTCTAGAATTACCACTCTTTAGACTGCCTAAGCCAGACTAAGCCAAGGAGTCTCCTCCTATGTCCTCTCCATCTCTTGTAATCTTGCTGAAGACTTCTCACATCTCTTTCTATTCATTATCTCCTGACAAAAGCATGTCTCCTTCTCCCCACTAATACTGCTCTGTGTGGCTATTATGTTTAGCCTTCTTCCATATCCCCTGTCTAGCTTCTATATCCTCTTCAGCTCTGGCTCACATTCCCCTCTCCCCCCCATGAGTTTCATATCCCAGACTTTCTCTGATAAGCAGCAATTCTTTCCATGTTGGAATTCTGAGCAGGGAAAGAAAGCTGCTGTGGAAAACTTGAATAAGGAGCAGAAGCACACTCTACTCTTATTACAATTTCAAAAGTATCTGCAGTGACAGAAGGAGAAAGAGGTGAAGCTCTAAGTACTTTGGATCAGCCATCATATGTGCACCAGCTCCTTTTAATTTGTTAACAGCCTTGTTCCTATTTCAGTTGTAATCTGTTCAACAATTCTCCCTTATTTCATTATGTAATACTAGGCTAAGTGCTGTCAAAAATAATCACAACATCTCATTATGTTTTTTCTCTTTTAAGATATCATTAAATTATTTTATAGTATGCTTTTTAGTGCAAAATAAAAGCTTTACGGATGCCCAAATTATTTTTGTCTTATTCAAGCAAAAGAATATTTGAATTGCCTAACAAGTTTTATAGATACAACCAAATGTGCAAAGTGTTTCATGGGGTTTTGTCTGCATGATCCCCATTAAAGCCAGTGGGGATCATTGACTTTAATGGGAAGCATGCAGCTAAAGCCTCATGTAACACTTCACAAAATTTGAAGTAGGGTCTTTTGATTTTTTTAAAAATGGAGTCAAATTGGGTCCTTACAAATATAATGTTCTTTTTTTTCTCACCTTTCATCCATCTAAATTTTAAACTTAATTCCTTCCTTTAGACATTTTTGAGCACCAATAAGCCAATTCCCATATACAGAATATAATTTATTAAATTCCACAAGAAAGAAGCTGGAAATCTATATCAATTAAGTATGTGTCCAAATGAAATAGATCATTCCTGTTTCCTATGAGTCACTAATATTCACTTATGTCACCACACTCAAGGTATGATGGAACATACCTGTAATCCCAGCTATGAGACAGGCTGGTACTCCCTGAACTTCTAGCCTGGGTGAGATGGGAAACTTTAGTCTTAAAAAGGAGATTTTTTTAAATATGAAGTTAACTACCAAGACAATAATTATTTTAACTCTTGTCATAGAGCTAGCAATAACCTAGTCATAATTGAAATTTTAGACATTTCTCAGCTGACTTCAATCTAGTTATACACGGTAATACATTTTGCATAGTCTCAGAAATTTACTAATACTGTACGTCTATGTATAATATGTACTAATATGTACCTTTATGGTTCTTTTTATTTTACTCTTTTTTTTTGCTCTATCCTTTGAACAATAAATGAAAGGGGACTCAGAAAACTTGGGTTCTAGTTCCTACTCTGTCACTAACTCATTCTGTGACCTTGTGCCTCCTGTGGTACAACCTTCCACGTGTAAAATGAAAGTAATAGAATCAGTTTCTCTCCAAGGTCCTTTCTAGTTCTAACATTTTAGTATTCTAAAATTCCATAGTCAGATCTCTAACCCTCAGAACCTCCATCAGTAAACTTTGACTTTTCTCTGGAATAGTACTGGGACAAAAGAGGATCAAAAAAGGTGAAAATTATTTTACTTCTTATGGCACTTTGCCTATAATTGTTTCCCTAGGTCCTTGAAAAGTACCCAAACACCCTACACTGACACACTTTCCTATCAATATGACATTTGGCACTAAAATCTCCACATAATCATTCTCTATGAAAAATCACCTGCTCAGAATTTATTAAAATCCAACTGAAATCTATTATTTTTTTTTAGAACAGGTAATATATAGTTAACTAAAAGAAGAAACATGGAGCTGATATGAAATAAAAATTTACTGGAGTTTGGTAAGTGATAGAACCAGTACTTCAAACCCAGGTTCTTTGACTCAATGAGGAAAAAATCTGGGACTAGAAGCCAGAAATTCCAAGTCTTAGTTTGCCATTTCTTCTACCATCTCATTCTGCCCATTGCAAACAAGGAGCTTGGAACAAATATTTCTAATTGAAGTCTCTAGAGCTCACCAGAAAATGATGACGGCACTTAGAAGGGCTCCAGGTGTCTACAGTCAAACTGGAGTAAGGTGACTGACATTGCCTAGGAGAAAGGCAGATGAGGAACACTGAAGGAATTGCTCAAGTGGATGCTAACTGAGCAATAAGAGAAACAGAGGAAAGATTTTTTTTCAAGTCCAGCACTGGAAGTGTAAACTTTTTTTTGAAATGAAGAAAATTTTACTCCAAGTGTTTTTTTTATTTAGAAAATGTGATTTACATTTTAATTTTGTTCATTATTATTCATTTTCTGTAATTGGTTGAGAAAAAATAGGTCCTTTATAATTAAAGAAAAAGTGAAATGTATCATTTCCATGTAATAGGAAAGAAAATACACACATTATATGTATACATACATATTATATATAAGTACATATGTATATATTTCCTTCCTAAATATATATGCATATATATCTGTATACATATACAACACACACACACACACACGCACACACACACACACCCCTATAGCTTCCTTCAAAACTCAACTAAAATTTATCTCCTACATGAAACCTTCCCTAATCACCCTGGATGCTAGTGCTTCCAGATTAATTGTATTGTACTTACTTCATTGATGTATATGTTAGCTCTCAGTTATTCTCTGTTTTGGAGGAGCTTACATTGAGTTTTATTTTTGTCTTTGTATATCTAGTGCCTAGGAAAATATCTGCTTATTGGCTAAATTAATAATGTATTTAAATAGAGCAATCTTAATTCTCAAAAGAAATGGGTTATGAATGCCATTATTTTGCCTTAGATCAAACATTGGGGTAGCTAGGTGGGACAGTGGATAGAGATCTGGACTTAGAGACATGAAGACTCATTTTTCTGAATTCAAATGTGGCCTCAGACACTTACTAGCTGTATGACCCTGAACAAATCACTTAACTGTTTTCCTCTGCTTCCTCATCTGTAAAATGAGCTGCAAAAGGAAATGGCAAACCATTCCAATACCTCCACTGAGAAAACCCCAAATCAGGTCACAAAGAGTCAGACATGACTGAAAAATTACTGAAAAACAACAACCACCATTCTTAACCCAGAGTTTATGAATATATGTTAGGAAATCAATAACCTTGAATGGGAAAAGAAAAAGTTGATGTTTGTTTTCACTAACTTTTGGCTTCCTTCCTAATGTGTTTTATTTTATGAATTTAAAAACACTATTCTGAGAGGGTGTTCATGAGCTTTAGCAGACTACCAAAGGAATCAAAGGAATAAAAAGTTAAGAATCTCTAGTCTAGACTTAAAATTTCATTGGCTCAGGGGACTCTCTTTGAGGAAATCTCTCTCCCAATAAACACTGGCAATGCTTTTGTACATTATAATCTCATTAAGAGTTGACTAAGGGCAGTAAAAATATAGGTGGCACAACCAGCATGTGTAACAGGCAAGATTTGAATACAGGTCTTCCTCACTCCAAATCCAGATCTCTAACTTACTTTATGATCCCACAGCAATGTTGCTACCTTCATTACATGTTACTAAATTGAAAAGTGTTTCCAATACTTAGGACATTCAGGTCATGGGATCATAAACTTGGAAACAGACAGGACCTAAAAGGCTGCCTCATTCCAATTGCTCTTTCTAAAGATAAGAAAACTCAAGCACAGGAAAAATTAAGCGTCTTGACTCTGGTAAGAAATGGCAGAAATGTATTTAATCCTGGGTTCTCTGATTCCAAATCCAGCATCATATCTTTTACACACTTCCTTCTATATCCTCTGCCTAAACCCATAATCTTTATAGAAGAAAATTTATGACTGTGGAAAAAGTAGTTTGTACAGAGACTTTGGATTTCTTCATCACAAAATCAGCATGCCTAAAGATATTCTCTAGAATCACCTAAGATTCTGTCCTAGTAACAAAACTGGGAAGCTCCCCTTTTAGTCTGGCCTATCCCTTTCCCGTTACTCCATTCCTATGTTGATATTTGCCTACATTATTCTCTCCCACATTACTATCTCCTTCCTAGCATTTGTCTTTCCGATATACTCAATAAATTCCTGTCATCTCACCACTTGATTCTTCTTTTTGGTCTCCCATGATGATGTTTTTGCAAATTCTGTTTCAATTGGCAGCTACAATAAGGGGAGATTATGCATAAAAGCACACAATCTGATACTTCCCATAGTGCAGGAGTTTTTAAAAGTTTTTCTTTTTTTCTCATGAAGGCTTTTGGTTTTCTGGTGAAACAGGCTCCTCAGAATGCTGTTTTAAATGCATAAACTGTAATGCATAATATTAAAAAGAAATAAATTCTATTGAAACAGCTATCAAAATATTTTTTTTAAGTTTATGGCTATGGGAGGTAGTGTAATTTCCACTGGGCTATTAAAAGATGATGCTATTAAAGTGTTGCACCCAATAAGTCAGAAAATTTGGAAAACTCAACAGTGTCCACTGGATTGGAAAAGATCAATTTATTTCTCAATTCTAAAGAAGGGCAATGCCAAAGAATGTTCAAATTACCAAACAATTTGCTCATTTCACACACTAGTAATATCACGTTTAAGATTATGCAAGCTAGACTTTACCAATATATGAACAAGAGTTACCAGAAGAGCAGGCTGGTTTTTGAAGAGACAGAGGAACAAAAGACCAAATTGCCATCATTCTCTCAACTATGGAGAAAGCAAGGGAGTTCCTGAAAAATATCTACTTCTGCTTCAATGACTACACTAAAGCCCAATAAGCAGATAATACTCTGTTGAGAGAAGGTAAAGCATTAAGAAGACTTTTTATGAAAGTGAAAGAGGAGACTATAAAAGCTTGCTCAAAGAATACCATTAAGAAACAAACAAATCACTAAGATCATGGCAACTTGTCCAATCACTTCCTGATAAATAGAAGAGAAGAAAAGGAAGCAGTGTCAGATTTTATATTTTTGGACTCAAAGATCACTACAAATGACAACTTCAGTCAAGTTAAAAGATTCTTGCTCCTTGGAAGGAAAGCTATGGCAAATATAGACAGAATACTAAAAAGCAGAAAAGTCACCTTGCCAACAAATATATAATCCAAGCTATGTTTTTTTTTTTCTTCTGGTAGCAATGTATGGCCATGAGAGCTGGACTTTAAGGAAATCTGAGCACTGCAGAACTGATACTTTCAGATTATGGTGCAGGAGAAGACTTTTGACAATCCTTGGACAACAAAGAGATTAAATCAGTAAATATTTAAATAAATTAATTAAGGCTATTCACTGGAAGGTCAAATACTGTAGCTGAAGCTTAAATACTTTGGCCACATAATGAGAAAACAGGACTTATTGGAGAACACCGTGATGTTGGGAAAGATTGAAGCAAAAAGGAGAAGGGGATAGCAGACTCCTATGTGAGAAATTTCCCTCTACCAAAGCAGGTTGGCACCTTCTCTGCAATTTATAGTCTTAGAGAATTACTTAGAGCAGTAAGATGTTAAATGATTTGCCTAGATTCATGTTATGGGAATCTGAAGATCTTCTCTGCCCCTAGGCCCTTTGATAGGCTTAAGTGACTCTGAGAACTTTCCCGGGTTTGAAAATATACTCTGCCCCCTAATAGGCTGAATGTGGTCACATGGAGCCTGTGGTGGGAAGCTTGTTTTTCAGGAATGCCCACACTTTATTACTTTGTGATTGGGCAATGGGTCAAGAGGGTTGTGACATTCTCTGATCCAGGAGAAGGCTATATATACCCTGAAGTGAGATGTTGCTTTC
>CM053592.1:115372014-115397517 GCA_028646515.1 Pseudochirops corinnae | reverse complement strand
CTTTCATTTTCATGCTGCCATAGATCATGACCAGAGATGAAATAGTTAATTATAGTGGAATCATATTTTTTTTTCCTGACATAATAAGACTATATTTGGAGAAAAGCATAGTTGCCTTTCCTCTAAATAGAAATGGAACCTAGAGCATAGTTTTTAAAAAACTAAAATAAAAGTAGCTTATTGAAAAAGACTTTTGCAAAAGTTCTCTCATTAGCAACAAAAGTAATTGAGCACTGAGAATGGAGCTGTTGCTAATAAGGTAGAAAGTAATCATTTTTAACTATGAGCAGATTGCTTGCAGAGTTATAGTCAAAAACATAGTCCAAAGTTTTGAAAATGATGATCTTTCAACCACATGAGGAAGGCCTCTTTCTTATTTGTTCCTTTGTTTTTAAGAAGTATACTTAGGTGGGCCATTGTCATCATGATGTAGTACTCACAGTGCTGGACTTAAAGGTAGGTTCGAAGCCTTCCACAGAGTTGAACATAGTTCCTTTCACCTACTAGTCACTTAACAAATGTTTAATGAATTAAGTTGCATTAGCTAAATCTCAAGTATTCTGAGTTTGTTTTTATATCACCAATGTGATACTCATAGCAGCTGCTATGAATATGCAGATGTATTTCCAGGGTTGAATAGCAAAATATAACAAACTCTCTTCCTCAAAGACAAAACCAAAATATTTATTCAGATACCAGAAAGCCAATTCCACCATGGTAACAAAGAAATTTATACACATCACCGATCCAGGGAACGCCAACATCTCCAAGCTTTCCCTCTGTTAGACCTCCCCATAAACAAGCTCCCTAGGCAAAATTCCTCCTTCTCTCACTTACACTAGCTTCTCTTCCTCAGCTCTCTCCCAGCTCTGCCTCACTCTCTCTCCCAGCTCTCTCTTCCTGCTCTACCTGTTTGGCAAGTTCCTCCCATCAAGATCTCCATGTGATTCAAACTGTAGGCTGGGCCAGAGCTCAAAACAGCTCACAGGGGTCTCTTAAGCTACAGAGAAGATCTTCAGATTCCCTTAACATTATAATTTCCCTACTTACAAAGTGAGGATAATAACAGCACTGACCTCCTAGGGGTGTTACAAGCATCAAATGAGATAATATATGGAAAACTGTGAAAAGCAAAGTTCCTTATTATTAGGACCAGTTATAATTCTTTTGTGGAATTAACAAGGCTGGGCCAACACATAGGTGAAGTATAGAGTCAACATGATTCAGAAGACACAACAAGAATCTCCCAGTGTCTGACTGTCTGTCTCTGTCTCAACATCCTCACCTGGAACTATCTCCATCTCTATTGCATCTGATTTCCATCTTCAAGTTTACCACTTATTTGGTATAGACAGTGAAATGATATTGTCAATTGAGGGCCACCATTCAAAATCAAGGTTATCTACAAGAGGATGGAGTGTTTGAGGATATTGTCTAACCAGTCAAAATCACAGATAATAAAATATTAAAGTTGAAAGGTCCTTTAAAAATTATCTCATCCAACTTCCTCATTTTTTTTATAACTAAGACAAATAGGGTCAAAAGGAGTTAAACAACTTATGCAAGATTCCTCTATGGTCAGCACACGAAGGTGGTATAAACAAAGAATGGTTTTATGACTGCAAATATCAGTTGGAGGCATATTAGGGAGGGCTTTACATGCTAGGTTAAGCATTTGGAATTTAAATCATAGATAATGGTGAGCTATTTGAGGTT
Organism: Pseudochirops corinnae; assembly: GCA_028646515.1. NCBI lineage: Eukaryota > Metazoa > Chordata > Mammalia > Diprotodontia > Pseudocheiridae > Pseudochirops > Pseudochirops corinnae. Next base: position 115,395,801 of record CM053592.1, on the reverse strand, counting down.
TTCTAGATAGGAAGGGAATAAATAGGGTTATAAGCCTTAGGAAAACTAATCTTCAACAGGTATACAGGATTGATTTAAGTATATTGGGGAAGAAGAGCAGGGAAGACTATTGCCATATTCTAGAACAGGAGCTACAAAGACCTAAATTTGGAAGGTGACTCTGATAATACAGAGGAAGAGGTAGCTGTTAATAACAGTTCTCTTCAGTGATAATATTGTGGCCACAATTGAAGTCATTCTTTCAAATGAATAATACATTGGCACAGGGTAATACATCTGATTAACTAATTGTTCAATAACTCAATAATTTAACAATTATTTTCTAAGTGCCTACTGTGACCAGCACCAAATAGCTTGAGGAAATATACTAGAGGTACAATTTAGTAGGTAGAGAAGAGGAAAAGATAGTAATTATAAGCTCTAGATAATAAGAGAAATAATCAGGATGCCATACAGTAAAGCAGGCCGGGATGAGGTGCTCCAATGGATGCCCTGGGTTGAGCTCAGTTCATTCATTCTACTTCCTGCAAATTAGATTTATTCTGTTCCTGGTTTGTTTATTTGTTTTGTTTTTGTTTTTGTTTTATTCCCAGCACCTACACCAGTAGCTTGCACATAGAAGCACTTATGTCCTTCTTGAATTAATATTTAACACATTTGGAGATGCTGCTACCCAGCTAGTTGAACTTTTTCAGTGATGAAGATCTAGCTATTTATGGTCATCCAGCAGTAATGCATGCCAACCAACAGTATGGGGCACTCAGGAAATATGCTGAGTTCTATACGGTTCTCAGAGTAATACTTTCTGTATTTCAATCATACCTAAAACACTTAACAATTCCATAACTTAGCTGACCAAATTACTCGACATTTCTCAACCTCTTTTTCCTCATCTGTGAAAATTGTATTATGTAACACTTACTTCATGGAGTTGTTGTAAGAACTAAACCAGATAATGTGTATAAAGTGCTTGGTAAACCTCAGCTGTCATTAATAATATTAATTATCCCATAGCTCTATCTCTTTTGTGTGTGGGAACACTCATCTTCTTAATCTGGTATGTGGTCAATATGGCTAAAACCAATTAAAATCTTAACTCAATTTCCCACCCATAAGGAAAAATGCTCCCTCTTCTATTTAAATGGAATATAATAACATGAATAAAATAACAGTCAATAATATCAGATTAAGTGTGTATGTATGTATATACACACATATAGTCTCATTTTTCATTGACAGAAATGCAAATAGAAAGATTTATATCAAACATATCTATTAAGCCAATTGTCCTATGAGCTATATATCTGTACCTCCTTTCAGTCTTAGGGCACTCTTAAACTCTTAACCTATCTGTGATTGGGCACAAACACATCAGTTCTTGGATACAGTTCAGATGGTTAATTAGACTTGATAACTCTATCAAATGTTTCTACTGGGTTCAAGCAAACATTTTTAATATTTGCATTAATAAAAATGTTCAGGAATGGAATTTGGAAATCTCATGACCTCCTGAGCAGTCAAAGTCCAACCAGACAGTTAAATTTGAAAACTGAGACTTGATGCCACTGCCACTATTCTCAGATGTGTCACTGGCATCAGCCAATGATTATGATATCTTACTGCTTCTCTCTTAAGAGTTAGCCCTTGTGCTGGGCTACAAAGGATTCTGTACTTTCATCTTTTCCTGTCTATTGTTAATGACAAGTCAAGAACAAACACAGAGACTATTCCCAGAACCACTTTCTTTACCTCATCCTCTTGATCCACCATTTTTTCTTAGATATTTACACCAACTTTCTGATTTTCACAACATTTCCAACACTCAAGCCAACATTCATTCATCTTTTTTCATAAGACCTTATCTTTATAGTAGGGGCCAGTCAGAAACACAGTTTCATCAGACTTTTTACACCAAGTGATTCTATGACTACCAGTATAACACAGATATAATTGACAAGATGGGATTCATGATTTTCTATAACATTTAAAATTAATATGCAAGTATAATGCCCAAGAAGTCTACACTGGTTTGAAACTGGTTGAATAGCCATTATTCAGTGACTACCAATTTACCAGATTTCAGTTTTGCCCTTTAGGAGCACTGAAGTACTGTATAAAGTAGGGGGGAAATTAAATTCCTATGCCTGAAAACACTAGATGAGTGGTTTATCCAAAAAATTGCAAAAGAAACATATCAACTATTTAACTTAGGAGGAATTATTAACAGATTATTATTATTCTCAGATTTTTTTAATCCTTCCAATATAAATTTTAAAAATTACTATAATCAACCACGTCTATTTTTTCCATCACAAATCTTGTCCATCATAACTATTAAATTTAAACTTTTCAGAGTGAGAATCTATATTAAAATGACTGATTTTAAATTAGGACAAATACAAAAGTAGATGCTATCATAGTTTCATTTTAATTTGTTCTTCTTTTATTGACTTATGTTTTTCATTGACTCCTAGTGATCTACAGTCTCACATCATAAAGATTTAATGTAATTTAAGGATATTTTCTTCTACTTATATGACCTAGACCAGTAAATAATTCCACTTTTCTTTGGATCTCAACAAATGCAAAAAAGTAATTAAATTCAATAACACATGGAATTCAACTATCACATAAGAAATACTAAGAAATGTACTTTTTCTTATTTGCTCACACAATAACTCCATGAAATAAGCAAGAGAGAATTAAATACCTCATACTCATCAACCTATCAAAGATACTAAAATATGAGCAAATTCATATTAGAAGGACTCTGGGAAGAGAGACATAATTTTACTCTGATCAATTCAATTTGATTACTATAACTATTCTGAAAAATGATTTAGAAATATGTGAGAAAAGTTATAAAATGTTATATCCTTTAAACTTGAGATCCAAATATTGAGATTACATCTCAGTTAGGTAATTGTAAGAAAGTAGCAATATATTTGTACAAAAATATTCACAATAGCATTTGTTATTTTTAGAAATAAAATGTTAACAAAATAAATGTCTACCAATTGTGGAATAACTACATAAAACAATGGGGCTAGCCTGCCAATACACATGTGGGTCTCCTAGGTAAATGTGGTACAAGCTTAAGTTACTTTATAAAACTAAATTAACTCAAAACTCATGTGCTCTTACTGATAAGCTTACCTTTATTTGTAGAAGGGGATATTATAAATTCTGACCAAGGGCATTAAATTAATTTGCATATTTAAAAAGTAGTAATGGAACACTTACTCCATAAATATAGGGCACAGTTTCCCCCAAAAATTTATACATTATCTCCGTGAAGAGTAGACAAAAAAACTCAACAGAAAAGGGACCAGAGGTTAGGCAGATGTAGAGAGAATACCCACACAGAAGGACATACATTGAAGGAATATGTACAACCTGGTAGTATGCCTGGAAAGACAACCAGACCTTCTATACTCTGATATCACTCTGATGTGATCCAGTGATGTCATCCTACTATTCCCAGGAAGCCTACTACCCACTAGCCTCATGATATATTCAACAAGGCCTTACTTTGCAGGGACTAGAGACAGGCGATTTCTGACTGTCCTGTATTGTCTACAAGGTATCACTATCAGTTACTTTTGTACTGATGCTGCTAAAATTTGCTTCTCTGGTCTTGTGGTAATTGTTGCTCATTTCCTTACACAATTCCAGAAGGCACAAGATTAAGGCTTTCTCTCTGCTTCTTACTTCTAGCTTAAACTGGGGCCTACAAATTTCCCAAAACAGAAATTGTGCTCTTTGTCATCTTCTTTTAGTTTAAAACACAGAAATATTATTGCTATACCTCTTTGAGAAAAGTAAAAAGTCACAATACACTCAGTCATCAGATTAGAAAGAAAATTTTCAAAAACAACAGTGGGTTTTTGCACAAAATTTTGATTATCAAATCTTTGGTTAAAATGAGTATTTCTTTTTCAGAAGGAGTTTTTTTTGCTTCAGAGACTAAATTGTTTGGAATAAAGATTCAGTCACTACATAAAAACTAATAATGATATAATATGTTATTTATTAATATGTATTAGAATATTATTTAGCCATGAGAATAAATGATTCATTAAAATGTTTTTAATCCATGCATTTTGCTATAAATATAGGAAATTTCTAGTCATAATATTTAAAATTAAATGTTGATCAAAATATTCCTTTCCTTATGGGCCTCTCTGGTGATTGGTTGTCAATGATGAACATATGAATGATGGAAAAGTAATAGAATATAAACATGAGACAGATTCATAGTCATATTATTTAGAGACCTTTCAAAAGCATCTTGGAGTAAATCTCCCTACTCATTTTAATTGGGAGAAAATATTATAAAAACCTGGAGGAAGAGTGATGGAAACAGTCAGCACTTATTAATTGCCTACTATATGTCAGGCACTGTGCTAAGCACTGGGGAGACAAAGAAAAGCAAAAGATAACTCTTGCTCTCAAGAAGCTCACAGTCAACGGGAGAGACAATAAGCTGTGTACTGATAAGACATTTTCCAGCAAAAATTAGATATAATATCAGAGGGAAAGCACTAAGATTAAGGATTGGAAAAGGCTCCATGTAGAATGGGCGAGTTTAGCTGAGAGTGGGGAGGTGGAGTTGAGGAGGGAAAGAGGTCTAGGTAAAGCCAGTCAAAATGCTTGATGTCAGGAGACAGGCCATCAAGGAGTTCAGTGTAAATGGTAGAAGAGTATAAGGAATAAGTCTGGAAATGTTTGAAGCGGCCGGATCATGAAAGGCTCCAAAAGTCAAACTGAGGATTTTATATTTGATCATGGAGGCAAGAAAGAGTCATCTGTGTTGATTAAATGGGAACAGGAATGCTGGCTTCAAGAAGGTCATTTTAGCTATTAGATAATAAGAATGGAGAGAATTGAGGCAGGGAGATCAATACTCAGGATATTGCAGTAGTCTAAGCTCTAAGTAATGATGGCCTGCAGTAGGATATGATAGTCTCAGAAAAGAAAGGAGAGAATGTACAAAAATTAATATGACAACAGAAACAACAGGACTAGACCACCAACAGATACAGTGCTTGAGAGTGAGAAGTCATGGATAGCACCTAGGTGGTATGACTGGGAAGTTGATAATAGCGTATATTACTATATGGAAACTAGGAAGAGAAGAGAATTTGGTGGAAAGATGAGTTCTGTTCTAGTCATAGTAAATTTAAGATATCCAATAGGCATTTGGAGATTTGAGAATGGAGAAGTTAGGGCTAGATAAATAAATTTGAGAATAATCAGCACAGAGATTATAACTGAACTCATGGGAGTTAATGTCAAGAAAAATGTCATAGAAGAAGAATAGAAAAGGGAACAGGACAGAACCCTTAGGGAAAACCATGATTAGCAGACATGACCTGGAAGAAGATTCAGCAAAGGAAATTGAGAAAGATTAGTCAGACAAGTCGAAGGAGAGAATCAGGAGAAGGCCTCAGGTACATTCAAAGCTTTCTCACTTCAGTTCTCTTCAGGGAGAAGATCCAAGCCACTTCCCCTCACTCCAATTGAAAGATCATGTCAGGTTAAGAAATGGGAAGCTCCAGCAAGATAAGGTTTCTCTAGTTCTCCAGGTCAAAGCCCTGTACAGGTCTCTCTGAGCAGAATTCAGTTGTCCCCCGTCCTCCTGGGTAAAATTCACTGCTACATCTTTAAATGTTAGCGATTTCTGGGACCTGGCTATCAAGACACAGGAACCATTTTCTCCTCTTTGGTATTCCTCTCCTGCAGAAAGCCAGAGTCCTGAAAATTCAGGGCTCAAATAGAGGTTGGTTCAAACTTCTATTCTCTGAATTTCCTCAGGCTGCTTTGCTTTCCATGCCCAGACTCCATTTCTCAGAGGGCTCTCTGCTTGAAATCTCTTTTTTGTGGGAAAGTTCTTTCCTTGCCTTCCTTTCAGTGTTTTGTCTGTGTCTCTCCAAATCACCCTCAGGTACAGGTGAGGTGTAAAATGGGGAATTTCAATTACATTAAATGAATAAGGTTTTGTACAAATAAAACAAATGTAGACAGTTTCAGTGTAATGATGAAGTCAGAAGCCTGATTAGAGAGATTTAAAAGGAGAATGGAAATAAAGGAAGTGAAGGAATGAATTGTAGACAATCTTATAAAGCAGTTTAACCACAAAGGAGAGAACTAAGTGATGTTTTTGTTTGTTTCTTTTAGGATGAGGGAGACATGTGCATATATCTGTAGGCAGTGGAGAATTCTGTAGACTGGGAGGGACTGAAGACAAGTGAGAGAATGAGAAAGATAAAGGGGGAAATAAGCTAAAGAAAATCAAATGGAATGCCTTTGATGAAGTATAGGCTCTGGGAACTCCATTCAACTCTGAATGAATCTTTCCATTCGATGAGGCATTTGCCTGAGGCCATAAGTCTTTCATTGTGGCTTCACCCAAACCTCTGTTACAAGCCTAGCCCTCCCTTCCAGCTAGCTCCCACCCTTGATCCTCCCAAACCCTCTATTGTCTCATCTCCAGGTAGCCTCCAGCTACTTCCCACCCTTAATGAGAGCATTACTGGAGTCTGACCTCATTTACCTACTCCTGAAGACCCTCCCCAAACTCCTCCCCTAGACCATCCCTAGATTTCTCCCACAACCTTTCTGTATATAAGAAACCATCTTACGTTCATGAGGTGTGAGAGTCCAGACAAGGATCTAGTACAGACCTCATTCTCTATCCAATTATTCTGGCCTTGCTTGTCCAGTACAAGTATCACAGATACCGAGGATCCTTAAGGCGAATCTTTAATAAACTTTGCTTTTCTTTGGCTGAGAGAAGACTTGAGTTGAATTCATTTGGCAGGACCCAGTGTGTTGGTATTTTGGGGTCTCAAGCACCCCTAACCCTATACCTCAAAATCTTATGTTAACCCTGACCTCAATATTTACTTCATAAGCTTCACTTGTTCATGTGAGAAGGATTTGAATTAGAGGAACCTCACTAATCTGAAATAAAGGGTGTTTAAAAACACAGACATGAACTGTTTCATTATAGAAATACACCAGTTCAACATACAAAGAAGTAGATACAATGATGAAGGGGTCATGAGACCTGAATCCTAAAAAGGGAAAGACCCTCAGTCCTTGAACTTTTTCTTACAATTCAGCCCTGGCATTTCCCTGAGTCATCTGGCCCATCCCATTACAATCCTTTCAACTGTCCTTTCTTTGTGGCCCTCTGACCCATCCCAGCTTTTCATTGTCTGCCCTTGGCCCATCCCAGGCTACTTACTGCTCCTTAATCCCAACAGAGGAAGGGTCCTCTGTAGCCTCTGGACCACCCCAGGCTACTTGTCACTCCTTGATCCTATCTGGATTTTCTCACAGTTTTTCTGTATAAAAGTACCAATCTTAGCCCATTAAACTGCAGATTCTTAGAATCTTGGCTGTCCAAATGGTAGGTAATAAAACTTCACTATCCTGACTGAAAGAAGGCTTGCATGGTCAAAGCCTTTTGAGGCAGATCCACCCCATATACTTGTATTTGGGGGTTTCTAGCACCCCAAATGCTCACAATGGGCAAAAAAGTGAAGTTAAGAGGGAGAGAATAACATGGAGGGAAAAGCTGCAAGTAAAACAAATATAGTGATACTGAATGGGGTGAACAAAAGTTTGAAAATAGAGAAGGATTTTAATATTAGCTGTTATCCACCAATCAGGAAATGATTAAGCAAATTGAAGTCTATGAACATGGTGGAATATTGTTGTTTTATAAGAAATAACATAAAAAAGTGTAAAAAGGGATATTATGGTATCTGGTTTTACTCCCACAAAAGTTATTGGAGATAATCAATATCTGTGGGGAAGCTCGCCTATCTTATTTTACTAAGACAATAGCCATCCTGGCCCCAGGGGGAACTAGAAAGGTGGGGTTGATGAGGTATAGGCTCTGGGACCCCCTTGGAGTTCTCCTTGAATCTTTGAGGTACAGGCTCTGGGACACCCCTTGAAGTCTGATTGAATCTTCTCACTTGATGAGGCATTTGCAGAGGCCATAAGTATTTCATTGTGGCTGGGCCCAAACCTCTGTTACTAGCTTGGCCTCCATTCTCCATCTGCTTCCCACCTTGAGACTATCAAAATATCAATCCACTCTTGCATTCATTAACTTCTCCTGAAGACCCTCCCCAAACTCATTACTGGAGTCTGACCTCATTGACTCCTCCTGAAGACCTTCCCCAAACTCCCCCTCTAGACCACCCCTAGATTCCTCTGTATGTAAGAATCCCATCTCCCTTCCATGTGGTATGAGAGCGCCACAGAAGGCCCTAGCACAGACTTGCTCTGTGTCCAGTACAGGCAAACTTATAATAAATAAACTTTGCTTTTCTTTGGCTGAGAAGACAAACAGCTCAGACCCTACATGTCACACCCAGGTCACAAATATACTCACTACCATGCCTATGTAATCTGCATAAAGAGGGAATATAGGGAAATAAAGTGAGGAATTTGAGGAATTTCAACTAATTCTAACTCTACCAGGAAGGACAGAACTGTATAACCTCACTCTTGCTCAGTATCAGTGTGTGTTCCTAGTGAGCACCTCACCTGCTTCCTCCCTGGAAGCAAACATAATAAACACTGTGTTTCTGAGTTCTTTCAGTGAGAAGTGAGTTGCAGTTTTAAGGGGCATATCACCTGAATCTTCCTGAGGGCCCCCAGGGAAGCAGTGAACAGTGGAAGGTCATCTGGTCTAACTCCTTGACCCTGGCTGGGAAGTTCTGCCTCACAAGAGTATTACAGAGGATTCTTAGTAATATGAATTGATGCAGAGTGAAATGAGCAAAAATATCAGAATAATTTATATAAGGACAACACCGCAAAGAAAAACAACTTTAAGAACTGTGATTAATGTAAGGACAGTTAGGCAGTGCAGTGGATAGAGCACCATTCCTAGAAGCAGGAAGACTTGTGCTCCTGAGCTCAAATCTGGCCTCAGACACTTACTAGCTACCTGAGTTTAGGCAAGTCTCTTAATCCTTTTTGCTTCAGTTTCTTCATCTGTAAAATGAGATGGAGAAGGAAATGGCAAACCACTTTACTTTAAAGAAGTAAACCACTTCTTTACCAAGGAAACCTCAAATGGGATCATAAAGAGTTGGACGTGACTGAAACAACTGAACCAAAGCAACATGGTTAATGTAATGACCAAGGATTTCTCCAGGGAATTAAGAGTGTCTACAGGTAATTAAACTGAGATTCAGAGGTTAAATGACCAGTCCAAGGTCAATCAAGTATTGTACAAAATAACTGAACCACATTTAGGTTGTCTACACTCTTACAAGGCAGCCTGGATACTAAATGATTGTTTTTTCCAAGGATCATTTTAAGTATATGTGTAAAGATTTAAAGTATATATGTAAACATGTGCTTTTCTAAACCTAGACTATTTGTCTATAAGACCTGCCTTTTGTTCCAATGCTGGAATTTTTCCTGGAGTCACTATTTTATGAAAAGGCCCAATATGGTCTTCCATTCATTTCAAAAACATGCCCTGCAGGTAACTTCATTCATCTTCTTCCCTCCCACTGCTTTCCACTTCTTTTTATGTGCTACCTCCTTCAACTAGAATATAAGCTCTTTGAGCTTTCTTTTGGTTTGAATCTGTATCCTCAGTGTTTAGCACACTGCCTAGCACATAGTAGTGCTTTATAAACACTTATTTTCTTCCTTTCTTACTAGACATTATTCCCCTCAAGTCACTGCACTGTCTTTTTAACATCTATTCTCATTCGTCTTTTTTAGACAAAATGTCATCAAGCATTCCAGGGGAGAAAAAACACAACTAATAAATCATGGACTTTTTCATTCATGTTTGTACATCATGTTGTAGAAACGAGAGTACTGACTAGAAATCAGGAGACAAATGTTGGGGTGCCTACTATATTATACTACCTGGCCATATAATCTTGAGAAAGTCACAACCTCTGGGTCTCAGTTAAACTCATTTGTAAAGTGAAATCAAGTCAATAACATTTATTGAGTGTATTCTGTGCTCTGAAGACTGTCCTGAGTGCTGGGGATTCTTATATAATCAAAAACAAAGTCTCTGCCTTTATGGAGCTTACATTACAATAATTCTAATAAGTCAGGACAACAGATATATAGAAGCTAAGGCATGGATGGGGGTGAGGATGAGGTGCTCACCTAGGGACAGGAGAGAAGCCCAGAAAGGCTAGAGTTGAGTTGAGGGATGAATTAAATGATCTCTGAGGCACCTTACAAATCTAATAGGCTAGGAGAGTATTTTATGATTGATGTGATCAAGATTAATTGGTTTGCCCATTTTCTGCTGGTTCACATAAAATCGTATCAGAAATATGATTTTCCAAGGAAGCAAAGTTACTACCAATTATAACAGAATTGTGCATACTGTGAAAATCTACATTTAAAACAAAAAAAAAAAGCTTGCCTGAAAATGCTGACTCAAAAATTTCTATAACAGAATAAACAATATTCATTATAATAAAACTTACATTTGCAATATTCCATAAATATATTCAGGTACAAATTGCCCCCAAAATTGCTGGAATCCATTAGCATTGGGAAATCCTGCTACCCAGTGCAATGACAAAAAGTGTAATTACTAGTTCTAGTGTTTGAGATACCAATTGCTGAGATAAATTACTATGAACTATAGAGGCCTGTGAGTACTCCATATGGATTTAAATGCACTTACTGGGAAATGAGGTAGCTGAATAGTTCTTGTAATGCAATTTAAACACATGTAAGGTAATACTCATTGACAAATGTAGTCTAAACTTCTTACAGGAGCCCTTTGCTTTTTATCTATTTGATTCTTGAGAAGTAAAATATCACTGAAAGCAACGAAGATGTCAGTATAAGTGTTTTTCATCTCAAATGATTATATTATTCCATTTTTGAAATTAATTCAAATTTTGGTAACCCTATGATTATCAAATAGGTAACAGGCATATTGGTAACTTAAGTTTTAGAATATGAAAACTTGCTTATAACATCGACTCTTAATTTTTATAGGTCTTCTGAGTCTCTGAGATTTTTTTTTTGTTTTATTTTGTTTTACTAAGAAGACTGTTGTTTTAATGTCAGATGAATAAAGTCATATCTCTTTGCTTAAAACACTTGGGAACAAAGGTTATTTTAGATGTTTTATATAGGTATTATACAACAATAATGCTAAAGGATTGTAGACCTAGGAGAAGGAACTTAGATGTTAACTAGACTATTTTAATCACAGAAACAGACTAAAGGGACTTAAGTAATTTACTCAAGGTCACACCAATTGGAGGTGACCCAGCTGGGGTTTAAAGCCAGGCTCTCTTGCTCATATCCAACATTCTTTTCAGTCTGCCATGCTGCTTTTCTCATCAAACTTCCTGATTTGCTTATTCATTTTCCTTAGACAGATCTATAAGTATTTCCATAGGTATTCATTCATTGAAAGATGAATTCAAATTTCCTACTTTAGTCTTTGAAAACCTGAAAACAGGATAGAAGCTCTTGATAAATGAAAAATATCACTCATTACTCAACCCTCTTATGTTCATTCTAATTTCAGAGATGCCCAATTATATTTCAAACTGCCTTGTTATTCATTGCAGTAGATATCAACTTTCTTTTTACTGTTGAGGGCACCACTATACTGTCAGTCACCCAAGTTCACCATCTACATATTTTCCTTGACTCTTCAGTCTTTCTCACATCCTATATTAAATCTTTTGCCATATCTTGTGGATTCTCTTTTCATAACATCTCTCACATATACCCCCTCCTCTCCTCTGTCATTGTGTATAATCCTGGACAGTCCCTAATTATCTCAAGCTTAGACTATTGCAAGATCATTTCAAACAATCTCCCTGCCTCAAATCTCTCCATAGTTCAGTCCAATTTCTACTCAAATCTGTATTCCTAAATTATAATTCTAATATCACATATACCCTCAATCAATAAAGTACAGTGGCACCCTGTCACCTCCAGAATGAAATGTAAAATCTGCTATTGTCTTTAAAAACTCTTCACAACCTGTTCTTTATCTTTTCAGTCTTCTTGTACCCTAATGTACCCCTTACCAATATGATCCAATGATACAAACCCATTGTTTTACCTCATGGTACACTCCATCTCCCAACTCTGTACATTTTTCTTTCTCATAGAGAATCAAGCCTGGAGTCAGGAAGACTCATTCTTCACCTCTCTCCTGGATTACATGAACTACTTCAAATCCCATATAAAATGTCAACTCCCAGAAAAATAAAATCTTTCACAAATTTTAGTTGTAATAGTGCCTTCCCTTTGTTGATTATCCCAAACATATCCTAAGTATATTTTGTTATAGACAATAGTTCTCATGTTGTCTCCCTCATCAGACTGTGAGCTCCTTGAGAGTAAGGATTGCTTTTTTTCTCTTTGTATTTGTAACAGTTAACATTGAATCTGATGAGGTGCTCAATAAATGTTGTTAATTTGACTTGGTTTGTGAGCCTGGCTCTGATGAAGACATTCAAGGGCTCTGAGGTCTCTATCACTCTGTATTTAGATGTTATTAAAGGCTCTAATAATTCAGCACTTTGAACCTTAAAGAGCTAGTGGGGTATAACCTTGGGTCTTTGAAGTCAGTGCAAGAAGCCAGATGTACTATGGTAAGAGCAAGTTGGGCCAACCACATCACCCACAAGCCAAGTGGGGACAATACATTGCAATGACTCAAAGTCCCAATTCAGAAACTGAACTAAGAAAGATATGCAAATAAAAGATCAAATAATTATAAAATTATTGCATGTGTAGAGATACCACAAAAGATTGATAACAACTATAAGGGAACTCAAAGTGAAAATGGATTTTCCATTTGAAAAATATAAAAAACAAAAATGAAATAAAAGCATTGAAGGAAGTAATTAGAATATTAGTGATAAGCCTTACCCAAGTAATGGACTCCTTTAAAGCTAGAGTGGACTTAAGTTAATGACTTTATAAAACAGAAGGAAATATTAGAACAAAATCAAAAGATGGAATTTTTTTTTAAATGTAACCTGTCTGATTTTTTTAATTGACCTAGAAAACAAGGCAAGAGTTATAATTTAAGAATTACTGGAATCCCTGGAAAACATAATTTAAAAAAAAATAGACACTATATTTTAAGAAATCATACACAAAAAGTTCCTTGATCTATTCAAAACAATGGAGAAAGTAAAGATAGAATCCATTTATTACCTTCTGAAAGAAACTCCTAAAAGAAAATTCCTAGGAATGTCATAACTGAAATCCAAAGCTTCCAAATATAAGAAAAATGCTTCAAGTGTTCAAAAAGAATCAGTTTATATAATGAGAAACTCTATTCATGATCAAAATGACCTAGAAACTTTTACTAAATAAAAGAAGAAATACAAAATATAATATTCCAAAACCAAAATATAGAGGTTTATAAGCAAAAACAAATTACTTTCAAAAGCTCAATACATTCCTATGGGGGGGAGGGGAAGAGGATGAATCTTTCATGGAATAGAGGACTTTCTTTTTTTTTTAAGTGAAAGGTAAGTGTTTATTACAGTATAAAGAGGAGGACAGTTTATACAGTGAGGCAGTCTGGAACTCTTCTATTCATGCACTATATTGGTAACAAAGGCTTGAATGTTAACATTGAAGATATTTACAGAGCTAAACTTTTTTTTACATACATCCATTTATCATGGGGTACAAATTATTCCTTAGAAATCATGTCCTATAAACTAAATACATTCTTAGAGTTTACATAAGCTAAGCTTGTAGTAGTAAGCTTGTAGCAAATTATGTACCATCAAATAAGATATTAGTTTTTTAATGCATAATACTTTAAAAAATGTCACAATTCTGTGGCTTCTAAATGTTTAACTATTTGATTTGAACAAGGGAATGAAACCAAAAAGATCACCAAGAGGCCTGTTTTAGGATTTTTTATATTCAATTCATTCTACTTTCACATCATCTCCAATTAGCTGATAAACATAAGTAACAACTGTAGATGCCTGGATATCCATCAATACAAATGAAGGAATAACGTTTGTTTCCTGAGTATTATATGCTCTGGTGGAAGATCCTGTATTAATGTAGAATTTATTTTCATGTTCAAAGGTCTCAAATTTATGTCTGTGTCCTGAAATGAGAATGTCCACATCAAACTGCTTTTGTAGCAATGCTAAGCTAGCCATATTGCCCAATGGAATTACTTGATGTCCATGGATCAAACCAATTTTGAACTGCCCAACAGTCACCACCTTCTGCTCTAGATAATTCAGATTCTCATCGAAGTCTCCTCTAACAATGTGAACATCTCCAGCTAGAGTCTTTAGATAGTCATAACTTTCTTTGGTGCAAATGTTTCCAGTGCTGAATTTTTCCAGGTACCAGCAGGTTTTTGAATTTAGCTGGCAGACTGTTGCATCAGTGGGGGATGTGCAGATCTCCTACTATTAACACCAATCTGTACCCAGCCATCCAGCCCGGCTCCACTGTAGCAACTGTCCCCTCTGCCTCCTTCCTCAGCCTCCCCCAATAGAGGACTTTCAAGCAAGACCAGGGCTCAGTAGAACTTTAAAATTCAAACAAAATAATCAAAAGAAATCTAGAAAGGTAACTTTGATCATTTGGAAGTGGTTATTCAATGATGTGACACTAACAATCTAATGGGGAAGGAGAAGGACAAAAGATTGTCCCTTCAGAACATTCCTATCTTTCAAAGAACACTTGAGAGAGGTAAATTAAAAACAAAATAAAACAGAGGATCTGGGGATGGGTTGCTTCTATTCTGGGGGATTAAAGAGAAAAATGAGAAGGGAAGGTTAAAAAAAGAATACATTAGAAAAGAGAAAGAAGATGGAATTTGCAATTTCTCATAAAACAGGACCGATTTTTAACAAGGTTGCCCCCTCCCCCCCAACAAGTTAATCTAGGCCAGTTCTTTTTTTCCCCTAAAAGACAAGCTACACATTCATTCACAATCTTATTATTAGCCTCTGGTATACTGAAGTCATTTCTTGGACACCTAGGAATATAAAGAGGTATGCTCACATGAAGTCTTCAGAGGTCGAAGAGGTCCCAGAACCTTGTGAGTCACCAGCTGTTGCCCTGCTCCACAACATGTAGATGTTGGCATGGGTGAGGGAGGAGACTGAGCCCGTCTTAGTTTAGCACTAGAATAACCTAGTTAAGCATTTCTCCTGTGCTATGGTTAAGTAAACTTCCTTTTGTTAACTGTTAAATGACAAAAGAGAGACTTGTTTGGTCAAAATTTTGAACCTGAACAAACAGGGAGTCATTCTCACTCATATCAGTTGTGAATAGGATATGTGAGAAGAGTATACAAAGATGGAGTAAGGAGTATGGGAAACATGCATCAGATGGAATGAATAAAGGAGGTTCAGAACAATTAGACGTGAATAGTTTCACATAAAAATACATCAACTACAACAGGGAAACAAGAGGGTTTGGGGGAAGGTTGCTAAGAAACGGGATAATACTGGGGGGAAAGCAATGCCAAGCAGAACAAAGATCCGAATCCTGAAGTATGGGGATTAAAAATAAGGAAAGAAAAAAAAAGAAAAGAACTAAAATTTTAAGAGGTTTCCATCTATTGGGAAATAGCTAAATAAACTGTGGTATATGAACATAATGAATAACGGACAAAAGATAAACTCAGAGAATTTTGTTAGTATTTAATAATTCAGAGTAAAATGAGCAGAACTAGGAAAACTACTGATACAAAGACAAAAATGTTGCAAAGAAAAAAAAAGACTTTAAAAGACTCAAGAAATTCAGCAGTTCTCAACCTGTGGGTCGCAACCCCTTTGGGGGTCGAATGATCCTTTCACAGGGGTCTCCTAAGACCATGGGAAAACACATATTTCCCATGGTCTTAGGAACCAAGACACCGCTCCTCTATCCATCTCCAGGCAAGTCTGCCCACATGCAGATATGCCCGCATACAAGTATTAAAGGGTCACAGCATTAGGAAGGTTGAGAACCACTGATCTAGATTGGGGTAAAGACTGACCATACCTCCTGATGATCTAAAATGAAGCAAATTATCCTCCTCCTGATGGAGAGATAATGGACTTAAGGTGAGAAAAAGGCAATATTTTTGGATGTAGACACTGTCTGATTTCATTTTGTTTGACCATGTTTATTTGATACAAATTGTTTTTTCTTTTTAACCTTTCTCTCCCTTGGGAGGGGAAGATGGGTAGGGAGAAATAGGATATGTAATAATTATATTTGAAATTGAAATTGAAACATTTTAAATGTACACTAAAGACCATAAAAAAACATAGACAAGTAGAAGAGTTTTGAAAGTAACATATGTGTGTATACTTTCTTTAAAAATATGTAATATGTAATAGAGATTCACAGTTTTGTATGTATTCTTTTTGTAGACTCTTTTTGCATTCTTTCTGTAGACAGAAATGTTCTTTCTTGGTGCTCAATTTCAGAATAAAAATATTTTTTTAATTTAAAAAAAGACAAGCTATTTTTAGAGTAACAATTCTTCAAAGTTTTTTAATGAAGTGTCAGAAAAGGAATTTTATCACATATTTATTAATGATGGGGTGCTTGGGTGCCTGTGCTTGAACCACAGTTTGTAAAATCAGTTTGCAAAGTCGCATTTCTCTCTAGCCTCAAATCTCTCCAACCTCAGAACATTATCTCTACCCCTTCATCTCCCTTCCCCCAGCACTCTGCCTAGCAACCATTCATGATCAGGCCTCAGACAAATGTTTATCTCCCCTTAGTATAATGACCAGTTGCACCTATGAATCCTTCTCTGGGATATCTATAAGTTACTCCCTAGTCCATTATACACATCCTGAATCCCTCATTTACCTAGGTTCCCAACATCCATCTTGTCAAACATGACATTGATGGGTGGCAGACTAGGCACTTCTCAGTCAGCCCTGACCACTAGCTGACTTAGTGATGTTTCAAGCCTAAAACCACACCTCCATGCAGCCCCGCCTTGGGCTATTTCCCAGTGAATTATAGGCAATATGCCTGCGCAGTAGATATTAAAAGTACATGTTCCTTTAAGCACTGACCAGTCCTTAACTCCTCCATAATCCCACCCTTACTCACTTAGTTAGCATAATTGGCACAGGTTATACTATGGATTATCCTATAAAAACTTTAACTCTATCCCTTTAAGGTTACAGGTTCCCTAAGAACTCTTGCCTGCTGTAAAGCATAACAATAAACTTATACCAACCTGACTTAAAGATGCTTGAGCCTGTGAATTTATTCCAGGCTTCCCAGCCTGGGATTTGGGTTATTGGGGTTCTTGTAACACATACATGCCCACATCATTTATACACCGGAATTTCATCATCACAATGTCTCAAGGGTCTGTGCCAAAGAATACCCAAAACATACGTAAATTTCGAGATTTGCTAGTCTCTAAATTATCTCATATAGTGTGATTTTCTATTGGTGAGAAGTCTTTTATTTTCCATTGAAACAAAATTTATTTATGACTTTATTTCCAATATAGAGTTATTGACAAAGAGCTCATGATATTAGCATTTTGTCTTCATACATTGTTTCCAAGTTTATGACTTAATGATCCTGAGATTTTAGAGGTAGATTGACAACCAAGCTTCTAGTCCATACATCAACAAATATTGGGTAAATAGATGTCATTCTTAGTGACAGCATAAATAGGTTCCAGAAATTAGATCTGCTGACTGGCTCCACTGAGCCTTTGCTCCGACCTATGTCTCCTCAGCATATTTAACATTGTCTTTGACGAGCACTGACTGGGAACCTCATTAGCAGTAGTAAGATGATGTCTCAAAATGTAGTGTTTAAACAAATCATCAGCTCTTGAATGAACAATCAAATATTATGTCAGAATCTGTGACAAGGTTTAATGTGAAGGATCTTCTGTACCTTACTCCAAAATTCTATTGCTGATCAGCTTTCCAGACTTCCTGTTCTTCCACCAGTTCTTTCTTTACTTTTCTCTGTCCTTTATTATTACTTGGATTTTGTAATGTAGGGTAGATGTTCTTTTCCTTGGTTGCTATAAGAAGAGTTGAAAGGGAAGGGAAAAAGATGCCAGCATCTGCTGAATATTTATGTAAAATAATCTAGCAATAGCAATGTTTTTATATCATGTTTCTGACTATAAGGTGTTTCTGTAGAAGAGTTTTGGGTTTTTTTTTTTCCTTCTTTTGGGTCCAAGTCTCTAAAAACTACAAGTGTAAATTATATTTGCTTTAAATTCAGGACAATTTAACCAACATATATGGAGTATTTACTAATAATTCTTGTTAACTAAAGTTAAACTCAGTTGTTTCTACCCGCTGAAAAACACAATAGCTATCAATGTCTTCCAAAGTTCAGGGCCTGAGGCAGTCATAGTGAGCTGTCCCAGTTAAGGCTAACTGCCTAAGAATATCATATTGGAAAAACAAAAGAAAACAATAGTTCTTTAGGAGTGATGGTGGATGAATGATCAGGAATATATGTTTAGGGCAGGAGAGGGTAGTTATCTTAATAACAAAATCAACCTAGTCAGTTCTTCAGAAAACAGGTATTAAGACACGTAGTCCAACCTTCCTTCCAACCAAGGCACGTGGGGGAGTTTTTATCAACATAGTCTATTTAAATTAGTCAAAATGTGCATTTTTTTAGAAGTTAATAGCATAAAAACAAGGGGAAAATGAGTATTTTACCTTTTGCAAGGATGTAAATGTTAAGTGGGTTATAACTACTTTTCTTCATTTCCATAAAACGGGCAACAAAGCAAAAATGTCTAGTTTTCATTTGTGTGTAAGCACTTTTATAAAATGCATGTTAGCTTTTTTTATCACCTCTTTCTTTTATTTCAACCATTCTATTTCTCTTTAAATTACTAAAATGCATTTCCTAGCATTAATGAAGCTATACTTAATTATTTTGAATCTTTTTTCAGTAACAATTCTAGTTCAATATGTCCTTAAATTGTTCTGAAATGTTTGAAAAGTAAAATGTGGTATAAGATAAAGGGCAAAATGGTAGAAAAGGAACTATCACTAATTAAATTGTACTATGGAATACTATTTTTATTATTATTGGCAGTGGGCAATGGGGAGACTAGTGATAGGGCAGGGAGAAAGGTGCACATTCTATTCCACCAGAATTCAAGGTTCTTTGTACCATGACATGTATGATTTTATTTTAAAAAAATAGCAACAGTTGAGTGACCGGCAGGAAGTAGATGTGTGTGTAATTATCTTTTTCTAAGTGTTAATGTATCCTCTTAAACATCTGAATTGCTTCTGGGGAGAAAAATCAACACTGAGATTAAAAGAACCTACCATAGCAAAAACTTTAATAGTCATACCTTCTTTCGGAAAAGGAATCTAATATGTACATCCATATACATACACAGACACATACACACACATATATATACAGGGAGATAAACATAAATACACATATGAAATTATTTTTTGAAAAGAGTATGTGACTGTGAAAATATTAAAAATATATATACACATATGTATGTACAGATAGGTAAACATATACATATAATATAGATTTATCTTCTTCCTTAAGAAGATATGACTATGAAATATTCAATATAATAAATTCTTTTTTCCCCTCAGTGCTGACATTACTCCCAAGGAATTGGGACACTTAATAATACTTTAACACTGAGAATTCTACATAACTGTAGTTGTCTTATTTGACATCACCAAGAAGAAATCAAGATACTGAGACCAAATACAGAAAGAAAACTGAGTTTATTTGTTTATTTTTCTGAGTTCTTTGCAGAGTCAAATCAATTAGATTACAAAGCACTATGCTAGATAGTAGGGGCACAAAGACCAAAACTAAAATAGTCCCTGCCCTCTGAGAACTTGAGTTCTATTGGGGAAGGTGGATACATTACGCATGAAGATGAAAAAATATCAAGTGTATGGAGAGTACAAGTAGGCGGTATCCTGTAGTAGATGGAGAGTCAGCTGCAAAGTTGGAACGCTAGGTTCAAGCAGGGTCTCTGCCACTTTCTGGCTGTTGCCCTACTCATATCACTTAGACTCTCAGTACCGTAGGCAGTTGTCTGAGATTATATGTCCTATTAATAAGTCAATAAACATTTTTTAAGCAATTGCTACAATTAGGTTTCCAGCTAATCCTGAGGATACAAATATAAACAAAGAAACAAACAAAAGGTACTCCCTGCCCTCAAAAAGCTCAAATTCAAATGAGATGTAGAAAACTCCTAAAATAAAGATGAAAAGCAGGAGGGAGTGGTAGAAATACCAGGGAAAGGCATGATGGTAAAGTTCAAACAATGATGGTTGGCAGTCCTAACTCTTCTTCAGAAGAGATTTTCTGGGAGAAACTCATCAATGGGAGAACAGGGACAGAGGAACAAGCCAGCTGAAGCATAGTAGAAAAGTACTGGTTGCGCTTAAATCTTCCTCAGAAGGTTCTTGGAGCAACTGAACAATTTGTGAAAGGGGCATATGTCACATAGAAAGCACTGATCTGCTTTGACAGTGGGAGTTTCCTTACATGTGAGCTCCCTTATAGCTACGAAGTCACCTATATCTATGCTGAGTAAGTAAATACAAAAAGATTAGTCAAGATGGAAAAGGCAGTATAGACTAGCTCCCCACCCACCAACTGTCTGACAAAAGCTTAGAAAAGCATGAACCTATGTTCCAATCAGGAATTCCAAGGAATAATCATGATTGATCTTTCCATCCCAGGTCACCAGAGGGAAATAGAAGTCAGTAAATATGGTGCTGGGTGCTGGGAGGGAGGTTAGCTAGTCCCCAGGAAGGTATTGTATAGAGTTGTATTCTGGGGAAAGCTTTGAACTCTCAGATCTATTATAATAGGGGCTGACATTGTACAGGGGGCAGTAATAGAAGCCAACTCATAACTCTGATGTTCTTATCCTAGAGAGTGGTCACAGATCCAGCAGGGACTAAGAAATGACTAAGAAAAAGAAACTAAGAAAACCTAAGGGTTGCAAGGGTCATGGGCTATACTCTGGGCAAACAGAAGACATTAAAGTTAATAGCATTTTTATGGCTTTAAAGGTTGAAAAAGTTCTTAGTTTTAGTACTCAGCTCAGTCTTAGTTCTGTGGCTGAATGATCAGGGCAAGTAGCTCAGACCCAGAGTCAGTAGTTCTATTTATGTGGGATGGAAAACCCTATCCAAAAATGTAATAAAAAAAAACTCAGAGGCTTCTCTAGGTAGGAACAGAAAGGATTTATTCAATTCTTGCAAGAAAGGGAGTGTCACCTTCACCAGGAAGGAACAGTGGAGGGAGGCCGGGTTACAGAAAGCAAAAATATGGTTATATAGCCTAATACAAACAACCCCTCCCACTGACCTTGCCCTCGTTGGTTGAGAGCTTGGCCTCACAATCTAGCTTGGGAATCTACTAAGATACAAGGAGAAAGGAAACAATCTTCAGCCAATGAAAACTGATGAAAGCATTTAATGCCTTATTTGATAGTGGGTAAAAGCAGGGGAGGGGTAAATTTGCAAAAGCGAAACTTAGGCCTAGCTGCAGCCAAAGCCTAACTACAAAAGTGAAACTCAGGCCTAGCTGCAGCCAAAGCCTACCTACAAAAACGAAACTTAGGCCTAGCTGCACCCGGAGCCCAGCTTGAGTTTAGGGTGCTATCTCCATTTCAGGGAATAGTTTGAGAAGTTTTCATCTCTCTCACACATATGGCACTGAACCTGAAGAGCCTTCTAGCTAACTGAAAGTGACTGGGGCCAGCAGTAGTCTACTTGAGCTCCAAACAGAAGCCAATCCATAAGAATATGGACCAGATCTAAAACTGAATGAGGAGCTTGCAAATCTCAGACCAGGAGGGCAGTGATCAGTTCTCAGACTAGATTAGTCAGCTTTGGGTGCACTGAAAAATTGCAGGTACCTAGTTTGAGAAACCCTTGAGATCTTTAAGAACACAAGATTATATTCCTGATGAAAACAACAGAATACAAAATAATTCAAAACAAGACCAAGCAAGCCCCCAACCTCCTTTGCAGAAGGGGGCAGAGCCTAGTAATAACACCAAGTCAAAATTCAGGAAACAAGACTGGAAAAAAAACTAAACAATCACAGCAAAAATAATCCCACCAGAAATTGAAGTTATCCTCTCTAAAGTTAATAATGTTCTCTTAATCTCCAAATCCAAAGGCCTTTTCTACATTCTCCTCCTTCTTAACTTCTCTGCAGACTTTGACACAATCAATCACCCTCTTTTCAATACTTTCTTCTTCAAGGCTTTTTGGAACTTAATTTTTTCTTGGTTTCTCTTTATAACAATCTGACTGCTCCTCATTCTCCTTTCCACATTTTCACCCAGATTATGCTTATTAACTGTGGGCATCCCACAGGATTCAGTCCTGGACCCTCTTCTCATTTCTTTCTATAGTATTTCACTTACCCACTATTTATCCAGCCCTAACATCTCTGCTCATCCCCAGTCTCTCATCTTCAACTGCCTATCAGCATCTCAAAGTGAAAGTCCAGTAGACATCTTAAAGTCTACGTGTTCAAAACTGAATTCATTATCTTTCCTCCTAAACCTTCCCCCCTTCCAAAATTTCCCATTACTATTACTATACTATCTTATTAGACTCCAATCTTACAACCTAGGTGTCATCCTGGACTTCTCATTATTTTTTACCTGCAATATCCAATCTGTTTCCATGATCTGTTGATTTCACCTATGTGAAAACTCTCAAATGTGCCACCACTCTGATGTAGGCCCTCACCACTTCAAACCTGGAGTATTGCAATAGCTTTCTGGTCAGTTTGCCTGCTAAGTCTCTGCTCACTCTAGACCATGTTGCATTAAAGGGCCAAAGTAATTTTTCCAAAGGGTATATCTGACCATGTCACCATCTACTCAACTAATTCTAATGTCTCCCTATCACCTTCAGGATCAAATGCAAAATTATCTGTTTGGTATTCAAAAACCCTTTATAAGCTAGCACCAAACATTACCCCCTGCCACAACCTCCCTCTCTCCTTCTCTCTCTCTCTCTCTCTCTCTCTCTCTCTCTCTCTCTCTCTCTCACACACACACACACACACACACACACACACACACACACACAAACACACACCTTTCCAATCTTCTTACTCTTTATAACCTCTCCACCACCTCCTACCAATGTGCATGTAGTAGTTATACAAACTACAACTACAAAAGGATATCTGCAGAAATAAAAAGACATAAATAATTGGAAAATTATTCATTGCACATGAGTAGACTAAGCCCATGACATAGAAATAATCATCAGAATAATTTGGTACTTGCTTATAAATAAGTGGAAGAGATTAGGTACAAGATATATAGAAATGAGTGAAAACAAGAGCCTAGTGTTTGAAGGAAAAAAAAAGATGACAGTTTGGGGGGTAAGAAGTCATTGTTCAGCAAAACTGGGAAAATTGCACAGTAGTGAGAGAGAAACTTTATATAGATGGACATCCATATTATATTCCAAGATAAACCCTAAATAGGTAGTTTACTTAGATATAAAGGGTGACATCATAAGTTAGAAAAGAAAAAATTAATCTTCAAATATGTGGATTGGATAAAAGTTCTTAGCCAAACAAGGGATATAGAGAAACACAGAAGCATACGCATTGCTCAATGGCTAATTAAGACCACTACTAGGTCTATATATCAAAGAAAAAGGAATAGGACCACAAAAATATTTATAATATTTTATAATATAATAATTATATTAATTTTATATATATTATTATATTATATATATATATATTATATAT
>CM053592.1:115343740-115371514 GCA_028646515.1 Pseudochirops corinnae | reverse complement strand
CGGCGTTCTCTTGCTCCACCCCTTCCTGCTACATCAGCAAGCTCAAGGGGCGTGGAAGATCTTCAAATCCTAGTATCGTTACACTCCTCCATTACCTAATCCCTTAACAAACTCCTCCTGCCTTTTTAATATTCATGATTTCTATTATGTAATTGCATCTTTACCATATAAAATTCCATCTTGCTTTCTCTGAAGTTGTTGGTTCTTCTTGGAACTTATCCCACTTCATGAAAAGTATCAATCTCAATAAATGCCTATACTTGGATAAGAGGTGGTCTGACTCTGAATTCTTTGAGATAGTTCTACCACAACATATCATGAAACCCCAACAGCTTTTGGACTGGCAGAGCCCCCACCACAACAACAGGGACAATTTCGTCTCCTTTTAAGCAAAAATTTACTCTGTTATGGAGAAACAGAGGGAACTCAACATTTCCTAAGAAACCTCCAAGAGCTAATACTCAATAAAATTAGTCATTCTTCTTCAGATTTATATGAAATATTTGATGTCCCTTTTAAATTTGGTACACAGAATTAGATAGTATAGGTACATTACCATCACAGAGGACAACAAGGCTACTATTTCTCTTACTCTGAGGAACTATGTTGATAGAGCAGTACAATTTGAAGTTGTTCAAAAATGAGAAAACAAAGGATAAATTTCTATAGGCTGCAGGTGCCAGGAAAGACTTTAAAGAGAAGACAAAAAATGGCACTTAAGACATGGGTATAATTTGAACAGTTGGGAACAGAGAACATTCTATAAAAGGGGAAGAAATATATGTAATTATTTCAAGATAGAAGTGAACTTGGTAGGTTTTTTTTTTTTTTAAGATGAACCAAGAATAGCCCTGGCTAAAGCAGAGATTAGTGTTGGAGAATAGATGGGGCACAGGTTAAGTGCATAGGTATAAATGGCAAAAAAGAGAGAATATCAATGAGTAATCACTTAAATCATGTGAGACTTTATGCGCAAAGTCACTGGGAACCCAATAGAATAGATATCAAACTACAGAGAGAGTAGGAAAACATAGGAAAGATGCAAAGGAAAATATTCACATGGAAAGGACAGGGAATAATATTAGTTAAGCAATAATTTTTCTGTCAGACTCAAGCCCACCAATGGCCTGCTGGTAGAACTAACATTGGAAAACATATTACATTCTAAAGATAACAGATAAGTGGATTCTGTCAAATCTAAAAGTATAGTCATAGAAATTAAGGTATTATTACTAAGTATTTATACATACTACAATCATCATCATCATCATCATAATGATTATATAGTACTTTAAGGTTTCTAGGATCCATAGTACCAAATATGAAAGAAAAGTAGCAGGCATTTAGCTTTTATCACTAAGGAAGAAGAAGAAAAAACAGAAGAACAGGAGAAGAGGAATGAGAAGTAGGAGAAGAAGAAGAAGAAGAAGAAGAAGAAGAAGAAGAAGAAGAAGGAGAACTATTGAGATATGATAATGAACTAAACAGCAAAAGTAGGTGGGATCTCTTAACTAAAGTACATGTAATATTTTCAATACGTCTTCTAGTTCTTTCATGTTAGTACAAATTAATAATAGCTAGCAAATATATATTGCTTTAACATTGGGAAAGGGGTATATATTACATATATACATATATACATATACACACATATATATGTAATGTACATACATGTTATCAAATTTGATCCTCACAATAACTCTGTGAACTAGGTGGTATTATTACTGTCATCTTACAAATGAGGAAATTGAAGCTGAAGGAGTGACTTGCCTACATAGAGCTAGTCATTGTTTGAGGCAGGACTCAAATTTGTATCTCCTTGATTCCAAGTCCAACACTCTATATACTATAACATCTAGATTATCAAAAAACAAAAACCAAAAACCACATCAGGAGACCCGAATTTTTGTCCTGTTTAATATATGCTAGTCATATGAACCCAAGGTTACGGTTACTTACCCTTTCTAAGCAGTAATTTCCTTTTTCTTTTTTTTAACAATTTCTTTTTTTTTTTTTGGAGGGAAGAGGGCAGGGCAATTGGTGTCAGGTGACTTGCCCAATGTCACATGGCTAGTAAGTGTTTCGTGTCTAAGGCCGAATTTCAACTCAGGTCCTTCTGATTCCAGAGTTGGTACTCTATTCACTGTGCTACCTGGCCACCCCTCATTTCCTTTTTTCTAACCCTCATTTTCTTAGAAAATGGTAGAGCTGTATTTGATAATCTCTAAGGTCCATTCTAGTTGTAACAGTCTTTGGGACTAATATAATTATAAATTAAATTTAATGACAGAGATAAACTCTGAAAGCTTAAGGTGATGGACGGTTTTCAGCAAGTACACCTAGAGAGGGAAAGCAGCAACCAATGGTAGAATAGTTATGGCAAAAGCAATAAGCACAGAGAAACCTAGCAATTAAGCCATGTTTATGCTAGTAAATATGTAATCTGGATTTGTGAATTAATATAAATAAATAAGCAGGATTTCCATATCCAAATAGTATTCAGAACTAGAGATTAGTGGTAGGAATTAAATGAAATTAATCAAATATTTTCTTAATATTAATCCAACACTAAATGATATCTTCTGTATTCTTTTAATCAACTCATTTTTCAATGGTAGGAGCTGAGTATACTAAGAAACATAATACTAATTATCTGTTATATGCACTGGACATCGGATTCAACTACACCTGTAAAACATAAAAGGTTTCTGCTTGTTGTTATTGTTTTTAATGATTCCAAATTTGAGGTTTCAATTTCCTGAAGGAATGAATGGGTATATATCATATCAATTTACAGATAAATTCATATAAAATTTTAAAAAGGTAAATTAAAAAATTCAACAGTACTGAAATTGTTCTGGCAAAATATCATTTTTATTATTTTAAAAGTTTAGTGTTTGTTTAGGACAATTGTAACCAATTCTAATGTTTTCTATTTCTTTTCAAGGGAAACATTTCATAAATACAATTTCATAAAATGCTATTTTAATAAAATGAAAATTACATCATGAAACTGAATAAAATGGAATTGGAGCACAAGAAGAGATTGATTCCTTAACCTATTTGAAGAAGGCGGAAGGGAAATCTATGTGTGCACTTTATCATTGAATTCATTCATTATTCTGACTTGCTTTTTTTACAAACCACCTTTTTAAAAGACTGTCTCTAAAAGATTCAATATAAATGACATCCTTGAAATTATAAGCAACTTGCTTTCAACATAAAGAAATAAATTAATCTTCATATAATACCAAATGTAGCACTACTGGGCATCTTTTTTTCCCCTTCTACCATTTAAAATTGGTTTAGAAATATTAGCATGTTCTATTGTTATTTTTGCCTTATGTAGTGGAATTCATTGGAATGATTGACTTATTTTTCTCTAAAGCCTGCACTTGCATAGTACTAATCACGGCTATCTAAAATAACTTACTAAGACTTGTTCACACAAGTCAAAAAGGTTTGCTCCTTCCCTTGGGACCTATAGAGTTCAACTTCTCTTCTGTTCTTTCCTTGTTGAAAATCCCTACTACTCCTAACATCTAATTTATAGACTGGGAAATGAACTGGTCATCTTACCTGCTAATGACTTCCCTTCTGAGATTACCTTCCATATGTCTTTTAGTATGCAATCTCTCACATTCAAATGCGGGCCTCTTATATGAAGGGACTGATTTTACCTTTCTTGCATTCCCAGTGCTTAGCACAATTCCTGGTAAATAGCGAGTAGATAAATGTCAGATGAAAGTTGATAGACTGATTGACTGAGTCTAGGTAAAATACTAGGGAAACAGTTTTGATAAACTGTTGCTTTCACTATACTTGTAGGAAACAGCTGTGAATTCAAAGTCAGAAGATCTGGTATCTAATCCAGGATTTGTCACCAACAACTCCATAACTTTTGTTAAATCAATTATTTTTATTTTCATTTTCAGTAAAGGACAGAAAATGGACTAAGTCCTTTACAATTATCCAAAGTATATGGAAATAACTGAAGTACTATGATGTCCTTGAAAATAAACTGAAGGCAAAACTAAACATGCATTTTTTAACATAAGACTAGAAAATAATTGCATTAAAAAGAAACTTTTCAAGTTTGTTAAAAAAAAGAAAAAATACTGCTTTAAGAATAATTTTAATAATCTGTTTGGGGGCCAGACTTTACTAATGATATGACATTTAGAGTATAGAGAGCACAGAAAAACAACTGCCAGTTCATAGCAAGACATTTTTCATAAAAAAAAATCACAGAATCTAAGAGACAAAGGGACCCCAAGGCCCATATTGTCCAAGTGACAAATGCACAAAAATCTCAACAATATACTCAAGGAAGGATACAAAGAGTTAGCAGCCTATGCCACTTTGGAATAATTTAATTGTTATAATGTTTTCTACCTTTTGTTACACACGAATTTGCTTCTCTACAACTTCTACTGATTATTCCTGACTCTTCTATGAAACCAAGCAAAACAATTCTAAACTCACTTGCACATGATCATCAAATAATTTAAAAGAGTGATTATGCCCCATCCCCTTTCCCACAATATCTCCTCTTCTTCTTCTTTGCTTTTTGAAGGGGAGAAGGTAAGGCAATTGGGGATAAGTGACTTGCCCAAGGTCACATGGCTAGTATGCGTTAAGTATCTGAAGCCAGATTTGAACTCAAATCTGAGGACTTGAACTCAGGTCCTCCTGACTCCAAGGCCAGTGCCCTATTCACTGTGCCATATAGCTGTCCCTGATGTCTCCTCTTCTTTAAGCTAAATATCCCATTTCTTCAGTAGAATCTCTTTTGGCACATTTTGTCAGTGATATTACAATTCTAGTCTCCCTCTCTTGGAAATGTTCTAGTTGTTTATTTTTCTCTATAACATTGTGCCAAGAAGTGAACACAGTACTCCAAATGTGGACTGACCACGTGCTCTAACACATCCATCTTACTCAATATAATATTTTTCTTAATGAAAATCATTAACATTTTCCTGCTGCCATTTCATACTGTTATAAAAAGAATATATAATGAACTTTCAATCTACTAAAATCCCCAGATATTTTTTCATAGGAACTACTGTCGTTTTAACAATCATTTAAAATGCCTACTATGTTACTTTGCTAAACGCTTTACAAATGTTAACTCGATTTATCTGCGCAATGATGTTGAGAAGTAGGTGCAATTATTTTTCCTGATTTAGAAATGAGGAAGCTGAAGCAGACACAGTTATGTGACTTGCACAGGATAGCATAGCTAGTAAATGTATGAAGTTGAATTTGAATGCAGGCATTCTTGACTTCAAGTCCAAGCCTCTGTGATACATAGGTGCCTCTGATTTGGTTGTCTAAATAAATATTTCTTTTATTTTTGAAATTGAGTTTTTGAACCAAAATGTCATTTTTTTTTCATTTATCCATTTTCAGTTTAATCCTATTCAATTTGGTCCGATTATAACCTTGATAGATGTTTTTGTGACTCTGAATGTCATTCAATATATTAACTATCTTTCTAACCTTTATGTGTTCTGTAAATTTGGCAAATATTTAACTTATGAAATCATCAGAAGCATGCATAAAAATGTTGCATAACAGTAAAAAACATCTCAGAAGCACTCCATTAGAGAATTCCCTCCATGTTGACATGTGTTTATACTGACTATTGACCATAATAGGAGAGACTTTATCATATCATCAAATAATTCAATAAAAATCCAGCTACAAAATATCATTAACTACTGTGACATTATCTGCTAAACTAGTTACCCTGTAAAAACTGGAAATAAGACTAGTTTACCCTGTCTTTTATTCTTGATCAGTGGTTCTCAACCTTCCTAATGCTACAACCCTTTAATACTCATATGTGGGCATATCTGCATGTGGGCGGACCTGCACGGAGATGGATAGAAGAGTGGTGTCTCAGTTCCTAAGACCATCAGAAATACATGTTTTCCGATGGTCTTAGGCAACCCTGTTCAACCCCTAAAGGGGTCGCAAACCACAGGTTGAGAACCACTGTTCTTGATGGAGTGTCTGGCTATTTGTGATCATCATTTGCAGATGTTAACTAACTATCCCCTTTGTACCATGGATTGGAAGTCAATAATTTGCGTATTTTGCTCTCCTCCTTTTAAAAAGAAATTGGAACATTTGCTCTTGTCACTCTTCCCTAATGTTCTATGATCCCTCAGGCATCATTGAGATTGGCTAAGGAGTCATATTTTCTAATATTATCAGTAATTTTTAAGTATTTCATTTAGCCCTGGTGACTTGAATTCACCACGGGCGCTAGATGCTGCTTAGGCTGGAAAAGCTAAAACAAAAAGAATGGAAATTCATAAGGAGATGGTCAGAAATTAATCCCTTTAGAAGGGAAAGGAATATGGACTTAGCCTAGGACTTCTTGGCACAGGGAACTATCAATTAACAAAACTCCCTGTGCTAATATAGGTCAGAAACTTCTTTGCCACTAAGGGCAAGTGATTTCTACAGGATCACACAACTGATATATGCATGAAGTAGGACCCCAAACTGGATATTCTTGGCTCTCAATTCAGCTCTCTATCCAGTTTGTTAATTTGTCTCTTGAAAGAGAGTAGTACTGAGCAAAGTAGAAGTGCTTCATTCTTCTCACCATTGTGTCATATATTAATACCACCTGTCCAGGATTGTGGTCTGTCTCCCTTCTTTAATTCTCCTCTTGTATCTAACATAAAATAATCATATCTAAAGAACTTGCAAAAAATAGTCAAATAATTATCCGAGGAAGTTATTTCTATCATAAAAGTGAAATATTTCTCAACCTGTATAAAATATGGTGTAGATTTTATAGTAGAATGAGAAATTCAAGTCAATAATTGGTCAATATGAACCTTGAAGTTTTTTTTAAGTCAATAAATTCGTGTACAGACATAAACAACAAATATCACACATTTATAAAATGCAATAAGTATGTCAAGTGTGAATAAAGTATGTTATTATCAAGTAATCAGAAAGAAGCCAAATAACAACTATGGAACAATTGTAGGAAAACATGATCTATAAAGTAAAGATACCAGTGTATTGATAATTTTTCATACTAACATAATCCATGAGGCTCATTATTTATTATAAACTCTATTATTAACATTTGCAAAGTATTCATGATAACATGAAAATAACAAGTAATTTTCTGACTGCATGTCAAAAGTATTCAGCATTTCAATTAGAATCTTTTCAGTACTTCAGAGAGATCTCTGGGAAGTTACCTACTGATAAACAGGTTTAAAAAGTTCTGATTTGAGGGGAAAAAAGAGTATTGTAATCATACCTTTAATTTTGGTGTAGTAACACCCTTCCAATGATCCCAAATGCCACTAACAGCAACACTTGTTCAGCTAATGTTACCCTAACCATGTTATTTACTTAATAATTTAACATTTCATCTTAAGTAAAGTTTGGGTAATGGAATGCTACAGAAGTTTCCATAGATCTAAAATCCTGGAAAAAAAAAAGAGAATTGGGTATAAAAGATTTAAGGTGAAAAGTATATTTATCATTGAGAGGCAGCAGGTGTGTTAAGTGGAAAAAAGTTAGCCTCAGCATCAGGAAAACCTAAGTTCCAATTTTGGCTTTGACATAGGCTGTCTGCAAAGCAAAACATATAACTTACCTTTGGGTGCCACAGGAAATTTGCTAAATCTATTATTTGCAGAACAGTTAAGAATCTATATTAATAGAGGAAACTGACTTCCTCCAAATAACCTATACCAAAAAATTTATAGGTCCAAACCAAAAAACAAAATTACTCTTATTAGTATTCAAACATCACAAAATTTTCTTATGTCTAAACTACTCAAACCACAAAATTTCTCAAGTAAGACATTAGGCTTGATTGAATCCTGTGAAAGAAAATACTCTATATATCAGTGGGGTCCTATACATAGCCAGCATATGTATGGAATCAGGTATGGTGGGAAGAAATCTCTCCCCCCTCTTTCAGTGTATTGAGCCAGTCCTAGACAAAAATTAAGGTAGGCAAGTAATAATTGCAATATCCATAACTTTCCCCATTCTATTTCCTTTGCTCATGAGTTGGTGCCTTTTACTTTAATGTTTTTTTTTTCCCTGTCCTTCTTTATCTTCTATATCAATTCTTAATCTCAGTACAGGATCAAAAACTCATCTATGGAGAGGTATAAAAGCACAAAATGATGTCTTCCTCATAAATCAAAGTCTTGTAATAAAATTATGATAGATTTTACATATCAGTCAAATCAGTGAGAGGTCAGAAGGGAAAGGAAGGCTAATTTCCAAAGCATTAGCCATTCCCAGGGTCCTGATAGTCATATTAGGCAGTCACCAGTCATAGATGTGGAAAGAAGCCAGTTTCTTTTTCAGAGGACCAAACATGAATGTCATCATTTGCTTGTTTGTTTGTTTCACCCAGAGGATTTGAGAGTAAGGACAATCTAGGCCTAGAGGTAGCAAGATTGATTCAAAAGACTGAACTTCAAGTTTTAACCTAAATCTCAGAGCTAGTGAAATGCAGGGAAAGGTGATTGCAAGGGGCAGTATCACACTCTTATTATTCCCATGAAATCTGCAGCCTTTGAAAAGTCACCTGTTTCAAGGCAAACCTGCTTGAAAACAATGCTAAATCACATAACCCCCCAGCCATGAGTGCAGATGACCATGTTCTTACTCCATTCCTCTCCTGGTCTTATAACATGAGATAATTACTAAGAAGTGATTGTGCTTATGGACACTGAATCCCATCCAGGCCTCAGTTTCCTTATATATAAAATGAGTGGGTTTATCTTGACCTTCAACATGATCTTGAAGAACTCCTAAAGCTCTAAATTTATGTTTCTCCTATGGAAAGAGCTAAATATACTACTGGCATTGTAAGCAAAGCATTACCTTAGAGCAGCGGTTGTTGCAACCCCTTTGGGGGTCAAATGACCCTTTCACAGGGGTCGCCTAAGATCATGGGAAAACACATATTTCCAATGGCCTTAGGAACTGAGACATTGCTCCTCTATCCGTCTCCAGGGTGGTCTGCCCACATGCAGACATGCCCACACATGAGTATTAAAGGGTCGCAGCATTAGGAAGGTTGAGAACCACTGCCTTAGAGAATCCAGGAGGTTTACTGGGTAGCCTTATTGTTTCTCTGTCGTGCAAAGGAAAGCCAGATATAGAAATATATAATATATAATTTCATTATATCTGTTTTCTTACTTGTATTCTATATTTCCTGGTGACCTCTTTTCATCACTACTTTTCAATAATTGTCCCTCTTTCTTGCACCTTAAATCCTTTCTCTGTGACTGTTACCTTTTGTCTCATTATTTTCAACACTCAATCAATAAGCAGTTATTAAGTGCCTACTATCAGCCACGGTGCTAGATGTTAGGGTATACAAAGACAAAGAAGAAATAGTGTTCCTCTTCAAGGAACTTATATTCAATCAAGGAGACAACATGTTCTTATATAATAATTTTATGTTTATCCAAAATAATACAAATTGTATCTCATACTCGGCAGTTGTTGTCTCAGACCACAAAACTTTTGTTTTTTTCATCCTGAGGGTTTGAGAGTAAGGCCAGTCTAGGGCTAGAGATAGCAAGGTTGGTGCAATAGATAGAACTTCATGTTTTAACCTGTTTCTCAGAGCTGGTATGGTGCAGGGAAAGTTGATGCCCCAGGGGACAAAAATCACTCTCTGGCTATTCCCAAAGGATTCCTAGCCTTGGACTTTACTATCTTTCTAAACTTGAATATTGTTCTATAGAATGGTAGTACTGAATATGAATGACTGAAGTTTGTCCTCTGGCAAGGAAGTCAAATGACTTTCTATCTTCCCTACAAATTCACAGCCTACAGGAATGCATTTTGCCAAAAAGGATAACTGAAGCCTGAACACTCATAGAAGCATTTATACTTCTCCTAAAAATCGAAATTTCCAGTACATCAAATGGACAGTTGACTTTATAAGGGTAGGAAACCTATAATAAAAGTTAATGATGCCTCATGAAATAAATATTATGCTTATTAAAGCAATAAACAAAGACTCTCTCTCTCTCTCTTTCTCACACACACACACACACACACACACACACACACACACACACACACATAAACACACAGAGGAATTCACACATTTTATAACCTGCCTACATCAGCACTAGGACAGCTCTTCAGAGGCACAAGAAGTACTGCTTTTTTTTTTAAGTAGCAATTTTTAATCTTATTCCATTATAAATAATATCATTTTTTTTAACCTCTAACAACTTAAGGAAAATTTACAGAACAACACAATGCCTAGAAGCAATCCAGTATAATAGTAAGATTGCTAACCTGAAGTCAGAAAAATACTGGGTTCAAATCCCACTTTTACCTGTCACAAGTTGCTCACTCATGGCAAGTGATCTTTAATCCTTTGGTTTCCTTGTCTGTAGAATGGAGTAACAATGTTATAGAACCTGTGTTTCACTCTTTTGTTGTATATATATTCGTTTTCTACCCATAAAGCTCCATAACTATGTCTCTGATCACTTGTAATTAGACAACAACTCTAAATAGTAGGAAAATAACCCCAATTGTGATTTTATTTTATTTTATTTTTAATTTATGGAATAAAGCATTTCCATAACATAATATAATAAAAATTATGATTGCACATGAAACTGCAGATATACTCAGCACAACTTGCCATTCCTTTCAAATGTACAACAAAATTATCCTGCAATTTTTACTTTTTTTTCTCCTTTCCTCCTCTCTGCCTTAGAGATGGCTACCATTACACACACACACACACACACACACACACACACACACACACATGCACACATGCACACACACATACACATTATGTACATTTATTATGAAAAGTGATTTTAAATTTTAGTAATTGGTATCCTGGACACTCTCAGCTTCCACCCCACCCCACTCCCAGTCATACCAGCCCCCTTCTCCAAAGTTCTTCAGAAGGATATTACTAATAATGAGATTGCATTGGAAGCTGATTAGGGGGAGACAAATTCTTCTACCTAGATAGCTCAAGACTGGGAGTGGTCTAGTATGGTAGGGGAGTGATCTGATAGAACAGGTCTTTCCTCTGTCAAGAGTTAGAATGATGGTGGGGTGACATCAGGCCCTGTTGAAAAGGTATATAACTCTGTACCCCTAGCCCCCAAATTGAGCCAGTTCTAGACTGGCACCCTGAGGGAGGCTCAGTTCTGGACTGTAACTCCCATGCAATGCATGTCAAGTCAGTTTTAGAGAACTTAAAAATGTGGACACATGACCTAACAGTTTATTTTTCTAAGATCAAACTGTTTTGGGTTGACTCTGTGTGTGTGTGTGTGTGTGTGTGTGTGTGTGTGCTCACGTGTGTGTGTGTGTGATATAGACACATATACATATATAAATTATTCTATACATATTTTCAGAAAAAAATTGTGTTCAGCACATCAATAATGCAGATATCCTTCATTCTAAGTAATGTGTCCAAAATGTCAACTATTCAGAAGTCAAATCATACCAGGAGAAGAGGTGCCTGCATCCCCATGAATGAGACCTGTTCCTCCAAAGCACAATACTAGACCTTAAATGTGGAGGAGAAAAAAATGACTAGATTTAGGAAAGGGACACTATGAGGTTAGGTGAGAGAAGCAATAGTTGTATCATCCAGGGTAGTTCTCCATGAAGCCCAGGGACACTGGGCTAGAGAATCACCACAAGGGGAATGTGCTAAGCCCTCCCCTATATACATACCATCACTACACACACATTTGCACCCTGGTGATCACATGTGCCCCCACCAACTATATTCTAGTTTTTTATGACAGGGAATCTAATATTTTCAAAAGTAAACATAATATGTCAGCTAGAGATATCTACTGCTCTTATATTCTACTTCTATTAGAAATAATTATGTACTCTATGGGAGAAGAAGAGAGGAGAAAAGTTTGGGAATTTGAGACTGTGGAGTCATTTTAAAATTCTAAAGGTCAAGGTTGAGGTAAGAAGGGAGCAAAATGGAAAAGAGCAGAGATCCCAAGGTTCAAAGAATACAGCAAAGTACTAAAAAAGAAAAGAAACTCCAAGTAGCTTTAACATTCCCTGGTTAGTGTTTCTTTCTCTCCCACTTTAGGGTTCTGTCATACTGGATGATCTCCTTTCCTCTATCTCCATGACTTGGTATCAGTCATTTACCCCTTCAAGATGATTAATTTGACAATGATTATAGGTGGTGGAGGACATACAGAGATGCCTACAACACAAGCTTGTCTTTAGGGCATACACAAATGAATAGCGAAGAATATTCATGTAGTTGTGGTACAAGATAGCTTGTGATGAGTGCCATATGAAAGTAAAAGAACAAAGTGTAATAGGAGTTCAAGTCAGATGGGTTGGCTAGGGTTATTAGGAAACAATATTTCACTGAAGAATATTTATGAGTTGAGCCTTGAAGTTCTATTTGGTAGCATTTAAATGCATTGTCTCTCATGTCTTTCAGGGGTATTTGAATTGTAAGTCTTACTCTAAGAGTGAAATACAAAGGATTTATCTCCTATAAAAAGAAGTCTAGGCATTGATAAGCAGGCTGTTGGTGGCAATAAGACCTTCTCTTTGTTCTTGAAATCTCACCATGGTCAGCTAGCTATGCTTCCAGTATGTAAGGCCTGACCAATCTAAGGGGACACAAATTAATAAAATCATGAAATCCAGATTTAGAAATTGTCCCTTATTTTAGATATGAAAAAAAAATGAGTCTTAGGATGCTCAAGTCCCTTTTCTAAGGTTACACAATAATATAGTGACTTAAACTCCAACTCTGTAAGCAGTGCTTTCTGTGACCTCATCCTTTAATATGACCTTTTATTTCTTCTGTAAAAGGAACATCTCTGTTCGATAGAGGAGCTCCCTATATCAAAGCATATTGACACTTGTTCTCACTTTCCAGCTTTATAGTCTTGGTAAATTACTTGGGGGCATAGAGAGGTTAAGTGATTTACTCAGGGTCACATATCTGATATTGGAGGAAAGACTTACTACTTAGGCATTCCTGATTTCCAGTCTGGCTCTCTCTACTAGGGTGAGGAATCTGTGGCTTTGAGGTCACATGTGGCCCTCTAAGTCCTCAAGTGCAGCCTTTTGATTGAAGTCTGAAGTGTGAAGACAAACTCTACGAATTTTGGATTCAGCCAAAAGGGTCTAGAGGGCCATATGTGACCTTGAGGCCACAGGTTCCCCACCTCTGCTAGAAACTTCCACCCTGCCTTTCATACTTCATGGCATCCTTAGAAACCAAATGGAAAAAGTATTTCCTTCATCTACTACATTCTCCATAGGATCTATTTGCCCACATTCACACAGGATGGAAAGAACAGCCTGCATTGAACAGCTCTTTCAGGTTCACAAAGTGTTTGCCAAATGTTACTTCTTTTAATCCTCATGATTCTGAGAGGCTGTTGTTAATGCTATTTCTGTCTGAGAGATGAGGAAACTGAGATGCAGAGGTTAAATGATTTACCCAGTGATAGTCTACATCAAATTTGAACTCAAATCTTCTGCCTCCACATGCAGCACTAGATCCATTGATCCACTGCTCTATCCAACAGGCTTCCAGAAAAGAAACAATCAGGAGCTACTTTTGTGGTTTGAGCTCTCTGATCTTCATAAGACCTTGACATACCATCTAAATGGAAATATACACATACACACATTATTCAGACAAGCCAGAAAGCAATGGAGAAAGAGGAAAGTAAGCAGTATATCACAGAAATACAAATTTAACTTTTCTTTGGCTCTGCTTTTGGGTTTTGTTTACAGCTTTGGGTTTGTAGCTTTGTTTATATGTTTGGGTTCTGTTTACAGATGCCCCGTTAAGCACATGTTGATACTCTACACACAAAAAAAGAAAAAAAACACCATCTAGTCTAGTAAATCTATTCTTTTCTCCAAAGGCAGAAGATAGCATCACTTAGCTAGAAGAGTATACTGTGCATTGGAGCATTTGTCCTTAAATAAAGACAAAAACTGCACATCACCTCTATGAATAATTAATATAAAGAAATATGCATAGACCTGAACCTGAGAACATGGTTTAATTTTCAACATCTTTGCAAGCATAATTAGTGACCCTATTTTAAATAACATTTTAAATAAACTATTAATCAATCAACTTTGTGCCTGGTTCAAGCAGAGACTCATTTAGCCTTTGACCAATATGTATTCCTTAGAGGCTTTCAAAGTCAATTAGAAACCTGTTGCAAGGAGGATAGGATGATAGCAGCTGTGGACACTGGACTGGAGCCACATGCTGCAGAGCTCATCTCCTAACATACCTGCATTTGGAATTATGGAGTAATTGGTCTATTAATATCACCATAGGTAGAAAATTGGTAAGAGAAATGATTTCTTCCAGCCATAAACCACTGCCCACCCCCACCTCCTCAAACTGCAGGGCACAAGGTTGGGAAATCTGTGGCCTCGAGGTCATGTGTGGTCCTCTAGATCCTTAAGTGTGGCGCTTTGACTGAATCCAAACTTCACAGGCTTTGTTTTCATTTGTGTTTTGTTCTGTAAAGTTTGGATTTAGTTAAAAGGTCACACTTGAGGACCTAGAGGGTCACATGTGCCCTCAAGGCCACGGGTTCCCTAACCCTGGCATAGACTTTGCTATTCTATGAACAGCTTCTGACCTATTCAATAGTCATGCTTTTATCCTTTGTGTACCTATATTTGTGTATTGATGGGATAAAAGGAGTGTAAAACCTGTCAGTGCATTTGTGTATTTATTGGTAAGGCACATGATGATGTCCTTGTGGATATATTCATAAATTGTCAGAAGGTGAACAGCTTGTAAACTTTGAGATATTTACATTAAAGATGTCAAACAATTTTAAATACAATCTGAGTACCACTACACAGGAATAAAATAATATACAGGCTATTTATTCTTTACCTGTTTCTTCTTATATTCAGCATGTTTTACTTTAGAAAACTGAAGATAAAATATGATGTTAAAGGAACATAAGGAATATAAGAATTTCATAGCAAATTTTATTCTACAGATATGCAGAATGAATAATTGAAATAGGTGGCTTTGCAAAAGTGAATGTTTAATGATATGGTTGCATTCAAAAATTAAATCGGTACCAGTCAACAATCTCAAAATCTATGGTTACAGAGAAAATAGAGTGCCGAAATTCATGCATTATTAAATAAATACCGGTAAACAGAAATACCCATCTGTTCTTATTGCTAAAGATAACAGCATTCATTTTTAATGATGAGTTTGGAAATACAGCACCAAGGAACACTAGTTAATAACCCTAGTTGTTTCTTCCTCTGTGAGGATGCATGCCCCTACCATGGTCTGCCACTCCCACTGAACCTTTTCTAGGACTGGAGATAACTACAAGAATACTTTTCATTTGTCCTTTAAACTACTTACATCGTTCCCCTTGGCAGCTAGCACAGAAGCCATGCAAATTGCTGTGAAGATTCTCAAAATCTGAAGGAAACACATAGTAACCTCTGCCAGGTGTAGGGTCAAACTAAACACCTTTGTTCTTCATTCTCCGATTATAGAGAACTAATACACAGACCTAGGCAGGAGAGAGATACTACAAAAAAACTCATCAAAGGTAATCAAAGAATTTCTTAGCTGGTTTTCTGTTTTATGGCCATTCTGAGCCCTTCTGTGGATATTGCTATTCTATGAAAGGCTCAAGAATTATATGGTCTCTGTGTATTCTCTCTTTGTAACTCTCATATCTGAATTTTTTTGGTCAAGAAACTCGGGGATTTGGCTAAGAGAAAAAAAGAATTGTATTGCACTGTGCCTTAGTGGATTTGGAGTATAAAAGATCTTAGACTAAATCTTAGAATTTCCACATACTATATTAACTTCATGCAAATCACTTCAACACTCTGAGCCTGTTTCTTCATTTGTAAAATGAGCAAACAGGACTAGATTTTTTAGTCAGGGTGCTTTCATCTCTGACATTCTCTATTTCTCTGAGGGAAATAAACTGATTAATCTATGCTACAAAGTTGGTGGAAATTGAATTCTTTAGAGCAGCAATTCTTAAAGTTTTAGGTCTCAGGACCCCTTTATACTCTTAAAAATTCCTGAGGATCCCTTCAGAGCTTTTGGTAAAGTGAGTTATATTTATAAATATTTACAATTCTATAAATTAAAATATGTTAATATCATTATGAAAATAATTTTTATCTCATAGAACTCTGAAAAATTTCAGTGACCCCAAGAGTTCTTCCAAGCTTAACATCTGAGAACTGTATGTGATGATTTATATCACCTGCCCATTCCCCAGACATGATGGTTGGAACTAGTATCATGATATCATGTGTGAGTTCCCCCTTCCCAGTGGCATGAGGTAAGGAGATAACCTGGGAGCTATTCTGGGTTAGAGTCATCACAGGAGAAAAGGAAGTATATTCTCTGTCGGCAACAAAACATCAAGGTTGGGAGAAGGGAAGAAGAAATTGGCGTGAACTAGTTTAAAATAAGATGAACAGTCTTTGGCTTTTCTCTCAAGCTTGGGTCAGGTTCTGCTGCTTCAGTCACATCCCTGAAACAAGATGGTGAAGGTTGGGGTCAATGGATTTGGTTGTATTGGGGTGCCTAGTGACCAAGGCTTCATTTACCTCAGATAGAGTAGATATTGTGACCATCAATGACCCCTTCATTGACCTCAACTACATGGTTTATATATTTCAATATGATTCTACCTATGGCAAGTTCAAGGGCACTGTCAAGGCTAAGAATGGGAAGCTAGTGATCAATGGAAAATCCATAACCATCTTCCAGGACTGGGATCCCACCAATATTAAATGGGGAGATGCTGGAGTCAAGTATGTTGTAGAGTCCACTGGAATCTTTACCACCATGGAAAAGGCTGGGGCTCACTAAGTGGGTCATCATCTCTGCCCCTTCTGCTGATGTCTCAATGTTTGTGATGGGAGTGAACCATGAGAAATATGATAATTCTCTTAAGATTGTCAGTAATGCCTCCTGTACTACCAACTACTTGGCCCCGTTGGCCAAGGCCATTCATGAGAACTTTAGCATTGTGGAAGGACTCATGACTACACCTCATGATATTACTGATACCCAGAAGATGGTCCCTTTGGTAAGCTGTGGTATGATGGGCATGGTGCTTCCCAAAAGATCATCCCTACTTTCACTGGTGCAGCTAAGGCTGTAGGCAAGGTCATATCTAAGCTGAATGGTAAGCTCACAAGCATGGCCTTCCATGTTCCTATTCCCAATGTATCTGTTGTGGATCTGACCTGCCACCTGGAGAAACGTGTCGAATATGATGATATTAAGAAAGTGGTGAAGCAAGCATCAGAGTGACCCTTCAAGAGTATCTTGGGCTACACAGAGGACCAGGTTGTATTCTGTGATTTTTAACAGCAATACCCATTCTTCTACCTTTGATGATGGTACTGGTATTGACCTCAATGACCATTGTCAAGCTCACTTCCTGGTATGACAATAAGTATGGTCATAGCAACCTTGTAGTACACATCATGGTCTACACAGCCTTCAAGGAGTAAAGTAAGTGGGAAACCCATGGACCTCCATCCCCAGTCAAAAAAGGGAGATCTACCACTGAGAAGCCTACATTCCTCACCTACGTTCCTAAACTAGGGATCCTGTATCCCATTCACATCCTTGTCCCAAAGCATATCTATAGTAGTGGGGAGAAGCCTAGAGTCCTCTATTGTGTACCATTAATAAAGTCACCCCTTTCAGTGCAAAAAAAAAAAAAAAAAAAAAAGGAAATAAGTAAAAAAATAAAATGAGATGAATAAAGTTGCCTAAATGAGGAAGAAATGGTAACTAGAGAAGTAGACATCAGGAATTTTTGCAGTTGGAGTGTTGTGGGCAAGCAATTTCATGACAACCCCTGCCTTTCCACAGCTTAATCTTGATGAATTATTGAAGTGTTCCTCTCCCATGTCCTCTTGCATCTCAAAAGAAAGTTTGCTGAGACTGGAGAGCACTCCAAAAAATCCATTTACAAGTCTACGCTATGTCTTTATTCACTGGATAAGAGTGGGTAAATTAAATAAGATACCTGAACATTTATCCAGTGATTTATGGGCTATTCTGAACCTTTTGAATATTTAGTTTTTAGAGAGGGATAAACAAAAGGCAGTTTCCACAGGATCCTCTGTTTAGCAGCCTAAGATTATGGGTTTTACTCTCATCCTAAAATGATTTACCTAAAGACACACCTCTTATATGAGAAAATAAGCTATCTAATCCCAGCTCCACTGGGCAAACTATTCTTTTTTCAGGCAGTCTGCTGCTGTTCCTTTCATAAGCTCATAGATTTAGAGTTACAATGGCCCTCAAAGGCCAACACCCATATTTTACAAATGAGGAAATTGAGGTCTAAGGATGTGATATGACTTACCACAAGTTACAGAGACAAAAACCATCAGAGGTGGGATCAGAATCCTGTTTCCCTGACTCCCGGGATAATAATCTTTCCACTGCCCCATGCTTTCTTAAATTAATGTCATTTTCTCTTTAGTTTTTATTGTTGTAGATGTGTACTATAGTGTATTGTGACTAAAAATGTTCTCTTATTCTTTCTAAATTCTAGCTAAGAGTCAAAGTGACCTAGTGAATTAGGATGGGGTGGGGGCAGTTAGAATCAGAAAAAACTAGGTCTAGTTCTTTCCTCTGAACAATGCTGGCTGTGGAAAGGAAGGAAGGAAGGAAGGAATGAAGAAGGAAAGAAGGAAGGAAGGAAGGAAGGAAGGGAGGGAGGGAGAGAGAGAGGGAGAAAGGGAGAGAGAGAGAGAGAGAGAGAGAGAGAGAGAGAGAGAGAGAGAGAGAGGGAG
This sequence comes from Pseudochirops corinnae, assembly GCA_028646515.1. Classification (NCBI taxonomy): domain Eukaryota; kingdom Metazoa; phylum Chordata; class Mammalia; order Diprotodontia; family Pseudocheiridae; genus Pseudochirops; species Pseudochirops corinnae. The sequence continues at coordinate 115,352,647 of CM053592.1, read as the reverse complement.
AGAGGGAGAGAGGGAGAAAGGAAGGAATGAAGTGAGGGAAGGAAAGGAAAGGAGATAGGGAAGATGTATTAAAGTCTTCATGTTTACCAGGCTCTGTGCTAAGTGCTTGACAAATACCTTATTTAGCCTTACAATCTTGAAATTAGGTTTTCTTATGTTATTATTCCTATTTTACAGATGAGAAAACTGAAATGACAAAGTGATTTGTCCAGGGTCAAAAAGGTAGTAACTGCCTGAGACTGGATTTGAACTCAATTCTTTCTGACTCCAGATTCAGTACTCTATTCATGCTATTATCTAGCTACCTCTATGAGAAAGTAACTTGACCCTCAACTCATTTTCTTTTCACATTCTTTTTTGTCCTTCCTCTAATTTACATTTTAGTTTAGTGCTAGTATAAAACTTACTATATTTAGATTTCTTCATCCTTCTCAGAATATGTATACATGTTTATGTGTATGTCATAACATAGGTAGATCCTTACTAAATACTTCAACTAACACTGAAGAATATTTTCAATTTTATTAAAATGCAGAATGATACAAATATATTATTTGTTATTATTACTTGACCTATCCATTTGTCAAACACCATCCTTATATTACCATACCCTATTGAAGTAATAATAATAAAAGTATGAAACCAACAATGATAATTTTGAGAAACTATTTTGACATTATTTTGGATCATAACCCAATATGGGTATGTAACAATACAACATTAAAAACAGAAAAATAACATTATACCTTCAACATAAAAGACTTACACCAAATCACTGAAACTTTGCATCTGATTTTGAGATGGGCAGCTACCTACTATTTCACTTAATAATTTATTTTTTTCTCATTTTAATAAAATTGTCTTCTGTAATACTATGGACCATACACTCAAATTGAGGAGTTAAGTCTTATTTTACAGAAAGGTTAACATGTAAGAAAATCCTCCAAAGTGATAGTCTCTGATTTAAAACAAAAACAACTTCCATTATCTTTTCCTGATAGGCTGTGGTTGTGGTCATGCTGATTTTGTTTCCCTTTCCAGATACACAATCCTACATGGATTTTTCCTGAACTTCATTCTTATTGAGTCTGAGCCTATTTTTCACATTTCCTATATCATTCTGCCCCCACCCCCTGCCCAACACCCTCCATCCTTTCTCCAATCTGGTGATGAGTCCAAACCTAATACTGTCTTCTGGTAACAGGGAAACTGACTCCATACTCTCAGAACTAGGACCTGCAACCCCATTGGGATTCCAATGTACTGTGAGAGTGTGATGTCCCTCCTTTAATGCCATTGGTTCAAGTCCCTCACCAGCTGCTTTTATCATTATTCAATAGGGTCCTGTGATTAGAGATTCAGTTTCATTTAACCATATAACATCTATTAGCATTTACAAAAGGATACCTCCTTCAAAGACATAGCCAACATTCCATTTCTTCCAATATCTCTGGTGCATACTTCTTAGGACACTTCCTAGCACCTGGTGGAGTTACCGGAAATGAAGTGGAAGGGGAGGGTGGCTCCACTTATCATAATCCCATCAAGTTCGCACCCAACAGCAGCATCTCTGCCAGATAAGCCTTTGCCTTAAAGGCTAACAAGTAGGGAACTCCCCAAAGATCACTCCTTGTTCCTTAGGGCATCAGTGCTGGGCTAACTGCAATACTAGATCTAGGCTCTGACTTCCAGATTCCTATGACTTAGTCCCCCACACTTTTTAAACACCCAAGGTCAAAGACTTCATTTTCTTTACTGAATGCTATGAGTGAAGGAGTCATCAAGATCCCCCCCAAAATGAATGATGCAGAGAAAGGTCTTTGTGAACGTCTTCAGAGTCAGAGAGCCTCCTTTTTAATCCATGGTTAGCCAATCAGAACTAGTTATGGAATGTTTCTGCATTCTCTACAATCTACTCTTTCAATTGTGCTAATATGCCATCATATTTTCCCTCAGAAACAGGTTTGCCAGTTTCTCCATGAGGAAAGAAATTGTTCCCATGTGTTTTGTGCATGCCCTGGATCCTTATTACACCTTTATCAAGTCAGATGATCCAAATTACCTGCTAATACTTTAATTTTCTGGAAACTGCTCCCTATCACTTCTAGGATCAAATACAAAATCCTCTATTTGATATTTGAAGTCATTCATAACCTGGCTACTTCCTTCCTTTTTTCAATGGTATTATATCTTGTACTGTTCTTCTTATTGCTCACCATTCTTTTCACAAAAAATCCATCTCCCAACTCCATGCATTGTAATGGCTGTCCCCTGCGTGTGGAATTTTCTTCCTTCTTCTTTCAGCCTCCTGGTTTCCACAGCTTCCTTAAAGTCTCAGCCCAAAGTGACACTTTCTGCAAGAAGGCTTTCCTAGCCCCCTTTAATGTCAGTGTCATTCCTCTGAGATTTTCTCTCATTTATCCTGTAAATATTGGATTTTCTACATAGTTGTTTGTATGTTTTCTCCCCTATTACATTATGAACTTGAGAGCAGGGACTGTTTCTGCCTCTGTCTGTATCTCCATTTCTGAGTACAGTATTGGCATAGAGTTGACCTTTAATAAATGCTTGTTTGAAAAACCTCTGCTTTAACTTAAAAATTCCTTGTTGTTTTGATGGGGCACAGGCTTTGGGAAACCCCATGAACTCTGAATCTTCCCACTTGATAAGGCATTTGCTTGAGGCCATAAACCTTTCTTTATAGCTAGGCCCAAATCTCTGTTACTCTTTACCTAGCCTAGCCCTCCATTGTCCAGGTCCCTCCCACCCTTGCTCCTATCAAAATATCTATACCCAAATCTGTTACCCTTAAACTAGCCTAGCCCTCAATTATCTGTCATCTCCAGGCAGCCTCCAGCTATTTCTCATCTTTAATTCCATAAATGGGGACTGACCTCAGTTCCATCAAAGATCATCCTTAGACTCCACCTCAAGACCTTCCCCAAATTCCTCCTCTGGACCACTCTTAAATCCTCCCACAATCTTTCTGTATATAAGATCCATTTTGCCTCCAGGGAGAATTCAATCTAGCTCTGATTCACTCTGTGTCAGATTATTCTGGCACTTGTTTGATACAAGCATCACACATATTTAGGCTCCTTCAGAGTCTATCCATTATGGCAAATCTTTAATAAACTTTGCTTTACTTTGGCTGAGAAAAGACTTGAGTCAAATTCATTTGGCGGGACCTGGCAGATCGATATTTTGGGGTCTTGAGCATCCCTAAACTCTAAACCTCAACAGTTTTATGACCTTTGTTTTCCAAGAGGACCAATGACATCACATGGTGATGTGTTGACTTGTATGTGAACTAGTCTTAAGTGAGGAAGAACTGCACAAAGTCCTTAGCCTCACTCTCTTCCAAAGTCATAGAAGTGCAGTGGCAAGACAAAAGTCAAGATGACTAGTGATGGCCTAGGTGAAGTGGATGAGCTTGATGTCTTTAATGTTTAACAAGCTCTATGTGCTCCACAATCTCCTTCAGCTGCCTTTGTGACTATTAAAACAAATTGGTCTCATCTACCCATTTTGCCAGGGGAAGCCTTCACATGTTTGGCTATACATCCCCCTAACTCACTACTGTTTGAAGCCTACCAGTTACCTTCAACTTGGTTTAGCAGGTCTATCAAAATGGTTTTACTGGAATGTAGCTGTTATGCATGCTACAATTTCTTGGAGCCACAGTTGAAAGTTGGGTTACAAAGTGGACACCAAGGGTGTATGAGCAGTCCTGAAAAGAGCTAAACAAGCCCTCACACCAGAGGTGCTTAACACCCCATACAGCCCAAATAAAAAATTCCTTATACTATGAATGAGGCAGCTAGGTGGTACAATAGATAGGGGGTTAAACCTAGAATCAGGAAGAACTGAGTTCCAATCTAGCCTCTGATATTTACGAGCTGTATGAGCCAGGGCTAATTACTTAACTTCTGTCTGCCTCAGGCTGCTCATCTGTAAAAACGGGGATAATAATAGACCTAACTTTCAGGTTTGCTGTGTCCATCAAATAAGACAATATTTGTAAAATACTTAGCACAGTACCTGGCTGTGCCTACAGAGTAGGCACTTCAAAATGGCATATTGCTTCTTTTCTCATAATGGCATTCTGTTTTTAAGGTTTACAAAGTACTTTATATATGTTATCTCATTAGATTCAAAACAGCCTGGAGGATAAATGTAATCAATTTCATTTAACAATTGAAAAAAATTGAGGCAGATAGAAGCTAAGTAATAGCTAGTAAGTGTCTGAGGCAGAATTTGAACTCCTGTCTTCCTAATTGCTAATGTAGTGCTCTGTCCACTGCCCACTAGCTTCCTCACTTGTCTAGTGAAAACTGTAGGAAGGCAACACATACACACACCTCAATGTATTTTACCCCTGCTTCCTCCTGCATCTCCTGTCAGGTTAATGAAGCCGAGCTGCAGAGCCAGGACAATCCAGACCCCATCCAATGCCCTTCCAGAAAGGTCTTGCTGGAGCTAGCACAAAACACTTCAGAAAGAAAATCCAAAATACTCATGTGGGAAATTGGGCTTTATTGCATTAAAAGGACACCATAGTGAGCTTGTTAAACTGTGAGAGACCAAGCTTTAGAAAGCTTTAGAGTAAATTTCATCATACTGTGGGCATATGTTGTTTGCTAATTGAGAGCTGTTCAACACATTGGCACACTTATCAAGGGATTTGAGAACAAGTAAATGGGTAACAGGCTCAAATTTTGACAAGATAGGAGTAAAAACAAAAGTCTCATTCATTCCTTTGTGACTAATATTTTGTTAAATTATAAAGTTTGAGCTTTTTGGAAAGTGTTATTTCATATCCTATTGCAATTGCGATAATGTGTTTTTGTTGTTTTTCTCACTAGAAGATTCAACATTACACAGTAGAAGAGGCACTAGACTTGAATTCAGAAAGTCTGATATCATATCCAGACTCTGCTAACTACTTTAGAAGCAGGATGCTATGTAGGATGGAGTGCTGTACTTGAAATCAGACAGATCTGGGTTCAAATTCTACTTCAGATTCTTACCTATTATATAACCTTTGGCAATTGATTATCTGAGCCTCAGTTTCTCTATCTGTAAAAAGGGGAAAATAACACTTGTCCTACTTACTTCACAAATACAATATGTAGATCAAAGGGGATAATCTATGTAAAATGCTTTGTAAACCTCAGAGTGTTACATAACCATGAACTGTTGTTATTCCTGGTATATCACCTTGGGCTAGTCAATAAAACTTCTCTGACTCAGTTTCCTTCTCTAGAAAGGTAAAACAATACCCTCTCTCTGTCTCTCTCTCTCTCTCCACACACACACACACACACACACACACACACACACACACATACACACATATGTATATATGTATATATAAACACATGTTTATTATACGTACATACATATATACATGTGCGTGTCTGTGTAATGCTAAGCAAAGGCAACTTCCAAGGTTCACATTACCAGCATAGCAAACCCCATTTATTCAGCAAACATTCACAGAACAGAAAAAGTCAAAATACAATGTAACTTGTTCCCTTAGCAAGTAAGTTCTCACAATCCAGGTACTACTCCACCCCTAGACAGTACATTCATTTAGTCAGTCAAAAGTCTCTTCTCAAATGGAGATTAGTCTCCAACCATAAACAAAGTACATTCATTTGGTCAATCACTCAAAGGCTTCCCACCCCTGAATCTCAAAAGGGGAAGGAGAGCACAAAAGGCTGTTCACCCTTAAGTAACAACAAAGTTAAGCTCAGCATTGAACACCCAAGGAAAGGGCCTTCTTTCATGTTTACTTGAGGCAAGCCCCCAGCAATCTCAGTTCCTGGGGAGACAAGGCTCAACAAAGCCATAGCCAGTGTCCTCATCAAGTCACTCTCTGCTTGTAGAACAGTCCCAGAACCCCTGAAAACATTAGCAAGGCCCTCTTCCAGGATTCTTGTGCAGGTATCACAAGAAAATCCTCCTTCAGGGCTTATGAATCAACAGCCATGTTCCAGGACCTCTACAACAGCAGCATTGTCCTTCACCATCAGGTGAATCTGGCAAAACAACATCAAAACAGACAGACAAAATACTGGCATCACAGCCATGCCTCCTCAGTCCTTGGCAGTTCCAGGTGACAGTTCCAACAGGCTCTTAGCAGTCTTTCTCTCAGCAACTCAGGCTCCATGATATTGCTCTTCCAAAGTCCTTCTGGCCTTCTCTAGGCTTGGGCCTCTCTCCCAATTCACGGCTCCTCCTAGTTCAGCCCTCTCTCTTTATATCAACAAGTCCATCCCACAAGTGGGATTGACAGACTCTGAATTTTAACACTCAACCCAAAAACCAAGCCAATATAGGGACATCTCCAAATTCCGTTACCATTACAGTCTGTATGTAATTTCACTTAACCTCCTTGGGCCTCAGTTTCCTAATGTAAATTGACTAAATTATGTGATTTCTGAGAGTTTCCAATTCCAGATGTATGTTCCTAAGAAATATGAACTTTAATTTTAAAATAATGCTTCTCCTTTCTTTTTATCTAGAAATATTTTTGGGAAAGCAAACCTAAAGCATAGTGAGGGGATAAGTTGCCATTTATTCTCTTGCATTATTTCTTAGTGAAACTGGGATCATGAGAGATATTGAAGATATTGATAGGTATATGAGTAGAGGTACAAGAAAAGAAAAAATGCTAACTTAGGCAGTACTTGTTACTTCCCAGATGATCAGACAAAGTCATCCCACCCTTACAGAATCTCAGAGTCTACTCAGAATTTAAGGATTTCTAGCCCATGGATGGTATATCTGCTCCCAAAGTGGCTTTGCTTCTCATTGACCTCAATAGATTTAGATCTAGTTCCTCAGGTTTCCCTTTCACCTTTGAAACTATCTACATGGAGGGAATTCTTTATGCTTCCTGCCATTGTTAATGCGAAGCAACAAATAAATCATTGTCACTATGGAGAGATTAACTGGACACTCCTACAATTTGCTTGCAAGCTAAAACCAGTAACTTATCTTCACAAAGTACCCTAACAATTGCAAGGCACTTTATTCACAACAAGGAATGTATAAAGGTAGAAAATGTGAGTATTAAAAAATGAATATATTACATTTTTAAAGTAATGTAAGATTTTATAGGTAAAGAAATTGGAATGTAGAAATTAACTTTCCCAGGATTACATAGCTAATAAGATCTTGTAAAAGTAAACTGGAGAAATGGAGACTGTTTTTTGTCAACCTACAGAGGGCAATCAGGTGGGGGGAGGGGCAGACAAGAGTGTCAGATTCTAACTCAGAAGTCCCAGTTTCAGTCTCTGTTCTACAGCTTATCAATCTATATGACCTTCAGGAAGTGATTTAATCTAACTAACCTCAGTTTCCTTAATAGAGCCCACCCAGTTTTTAATCTATGCTATATGATATTTCTGTAGGGGCAAGGAAAGAAACCCTGGGAGATACACAAAAGAAACAATATTGGGTCCAGAGGACGACTGACTACGTGTGTAATTCAGGACAGATCACCTCTGCTCCTCAATTTCTTCATCTGTGAAATTAAGAATGTTCAAATCAATGACCTCCAATGTCCTTCCTAGATCTAAATCTATGATTCTATGAAAACAGTAATAATAATAGCATTTGTTTAGTACATTAAAGTCTGAATAGCATTTTATATGTGTTAATGCATTTGATCCTCATTAAAACCCTATAAGGTATGTAATTTTATTATCCCTGTTTTACAGGTAAAAATCTGAGAATCAGAGAGGCTAAGTTTTTTGCTCAGGACCAACTGATAAGACTTGCTCAAGGTCACTCAGCTAGAAAGTGTCTGAGAGAAAAAATTTAGAGGGTGGAGCCAAGATGGCAGTGTAGAAGCAAGAAAGCTCCACAGCTTCCACATAGCAACCTTAAATACCCATAAAATATGAATCAAAACAAATTTTAGGGCTCCAGAACTCACAGAATTACAGAAAAAAAAACCACATCTCCCACTGAAGGCAGCTCAGCAGGAAGGGCTCTTCGTAGCACGCAGGGAGCCGAACTCAACCCAGCCTGAAACCATGACTTGGCCCCGGGGCAGACAGGACAAGCCATGGCTGGAGCCTTTGGGAGAGTGGATCACTGGCAGCTGTGGCAGTTTCTAGAACTATCAACCCATAAGAAATAAGGACAAAGAGAAGGTCAGTGGAACACAGCTAAATTTGGGGAAGAAAAGCAATCCAGCAAAACTGCCTCCAAACAAGGAAGTGGCAGAAGCAGTGCCCCAGCAGCCACTTCCATGTGGATGCTTCAGAAACAACTGGCCTACAAATTGCAGGGGGGCCAAGCAATCCTTCAGAGGTTAAGTACTCTTGCATTGAGTGGCCTGGATCCAGATTGCGGTCATGGGTGGTGGTTCTGGGGTGCGTTTTCAGTAAGCCAAAGCTGGTGGGGCCTTCAGCGGCCTCCTAATAGCTCTGACAGCTGCAAAAACCCCCGTGATTTGGGACAGAGCTTTCCCCTCTGGAAGCAGAGTTCCACAGAACTAAAAAGTCAAGTAATTGACATGCAACATGAGCAAGCAAAGGAAGCAAAGTAAGAACAGCAATCAAACATTAGATTCTTACTTTGGAGACAAAAAGGATCAAAGCATGGAATGGGAAGAAGACAACACAGTCAGAACTCCCACAACAAAAGCTTCCAAGAAACATGTAGACTTCCTACAAGCCATAGAGAAGCTTAAGAAGGATTCTGAAAACCGAATAAGAGAAGTGGAGGAAAAATTGGGAAGAGAGATGAGAATGATGCAAGAAAATCATGAAAAGAGAGTTGACAACCTGAATGAAGAAAATAACACCTTAAAAAAATAGATTAACTCAAATGGCAAAAGAGGCCCAAAAAGCCAATGAGGAGAAGAATGCCTTAAAAAGTCAAATTTGC
>CM053592.1:115308017-115343240 GCA_028646515.1 Pseudochirops corinnae | reverse complement strand
GAAGGAATTATTCTCTTCAGAAAGCTTTTGAGATTCTTTTTCCATCTGGCAAATTTGACTTTTTAAGGCATTTTTCTCCTCATTGGCTTTTTGGGACTCTTTTGCCATTTGAGTTAATGTATTTTTTAAAGGGTGTTATTTTCTTCATTCAAGTTGTTGACTCTCTTTTCATGATTTTCTTGCATCATTCTCATTTCTCTTCCCAATTTTTCCTCCACTCCTCTTATTTGGTTTTCAAAATCCTTCTTAAGCTCCTCTTTGGCCTGTAACCAGCTTACATTTTTCTTGGAAAGTTTTGGTGTAGGAGTTCTGACTGTGTTGTCTTCCTCCTGTTCCATGCTTTGATCCTTTTTGTCCCCAAAAATGGAATCTAAAGTTGGATTGCTAGTCTTACTTTGCTTTCTGTGCTTGCTCATGTTGCCAGTTAATTACTTGACTTTTATCGCTCTGTGGAATTCTGCTTCCGGAGGGGCGAGCTTTGTCCCAAGTCACTGGCGTTTTTGTAGCTGCTGGAGCTATCAGGAGGCCACTACTGCCCCCACCAGCTTTGGCTCACTGAAAACGCACCTCCGGACCACCACCCAAGACCATGATCCAGATCCAGGCAGCTTAAGACAAGAGTACATAGCCTCTGAATGATTGCTTGGCCCCCCTGCAATCTGCAGGCTGAGAGCTCTGAAGCAGCCACATGGAGGTGGCTGCACCGCTTCTGCTGCTTTCTTGCCCTGGGGGCTTATGACTGGACCCACTTTTCTCCCCCAGATTTAGCCTAGTTCCACTAACCTTTCACTTAGTCCTTGTTTCTTATAGGTTGATAATTCTGGAAATCACCACAGCTGCTGGTGATTCACCCTCATGAAAGCTCCAGCTGCAGCTTGTCCTTGTTTCCCCAGGGCCAAGCCGCAGTTTCACAGTGGCCTGGTTGCGGCTCCCTCATGCACTGAGATGAGCCCTTCCTGTCTTGCCTGCCAAGCTGCCTTCAGTAGGAGATTTGTTTATCTGTACTTTTGTGAGTTCTGGAGCCATAAAATTTGTTTAGACTCATATTTTATAGGTATTTGAGGTGATTATGGGGGAAGCTGCAGAGTGTTCCTGCGTTTATGCAACCATCTTGGCTCTGCCCCCCAAATCAAAAATATTTTACCTGATCTCTGAGGAGAAAATGTTTATTCGTTGCAGGAGAATGATCATGGAAAGCTTTTTTAGAAGAAATGATACCAGTCAATCTTTAAAGATGGGCAAACTTAAACAAGTGAGATGTAACGGAGATCATTTTAGATATAGGGAAGAACACCAGTTGAGTAATAATGGAGGTAGCAAACTATGAGGAATGTATGAGGAATAGGAAGAATACTGAATACAAGGAAGGCAAAAGTATGAGATAATGCTAGAAATATAGTGGTGCCAAATTGTGGAAGGCTTTTAATACTAGGTAATAAAAATTTGAATTTTGTTCAGTGGGTAATAGGAGGCTGTTGGAAGATTTTTAAATGGAGCAGTGGCACAACCATCTCTATATGCAAGGAAGATAGTCTGACTGTGGCTCAAGAAATTGCTATTTATCCTTCAATTTTGAAGAGGACCAATGACATCATGGGATGATGTCTTGACTTGTAAGTGAATTGTATTTAAATTAGGATGATTTGCACAAAGTTGTCAGCCTTACTCTGTTTTCCAGAGCCTTTGAAATCCAGTGGCAAGACAAAAGGAAAAATAACTGGCAATGGCCCAAGATGATATATAATGGGGAAAAAAAAAATCTTAGGTATATTGTTTTACAAACCATCCCATGTGGCTCCAAGAAGCCATAGTAAAATGCAGCAGCCACATGCCAGTAAAACTGTCTCAGCAGGTGAACTAACCCAGATTGAGAGTGACTGACAAGTCTCTAAATGAAGGGAATGTCCAGCCAACACATACAAATTCACATGTGTATAAAGGAATGGGCAGATGGGGACAATTTGTTCCACTGGTAATGAAGACAGTCAAAATAGGCACACATAGAAGATGTCCTGGTCATCCAAAACTCAAGGAATAAATTGGAGCTGGGAAGAGAATAGAGGTACTCGAGCCTATTAAGATATCCCAGATAGGTGACAATGACTGTCTGTACTAGTCTATACTAGTGTTTGTAGCAATAGAAAAGGGGAACTCCGTATAAGGTGGAGTTGGAATAGACAGGACTCATTAACTGGCTGTGGGTATCTAAGCCCTTTTGTAACTGAAATAACTGGCATTTTGTGGACAGGAGTTCCTTTCTGTTTGGTTCATAGATGTCTGTGAAATGTACCTTGGTCTGGGTGAATTTAAAAGTATTCTTAAAGAAAATAATAGGAATAATTCATCTTCAATATATATTTAAAACCGAACTCATCTTCTCTCCTCCTTTAATCAATTTCCCCTCCTTTGTGCTTAATGATAACACCATACTTCCAGCCTCCCAGACTTGAAAATTGAGTCATAGTTGAATGTTCTTTCCTCCACCCCATATTTGGTCAGCCTCCAAGTTTCATAGATTCTTTCTTTGCAAAATCGTTTTGATCTGTCCTTAATTTTTCATTCCTGTTTTCTTCACCTCAATTTAAGGACCCTATTAAATCTTTGGGAATAATCTCATTAAATGGTTTCCTTGCCTCTAGTCTCTCTCCTTACACTTCTAATCTAATGCCAGTTTCCATTTTTAAGAGATTGCTATACCATTGTCATTTTCCTGTTCAATTCCTTCAATCACTCTCCATTCTCTGTAGGAAACTAAAACTTTTGGCCTCATAAGCAATGCTGTTCACAATCTATTTCTAATTGATATGCATAACTTTATTTTTCCCTTGTCCCTTAAAAAAGTCATTTTGTTCTACTCAAACTTTTAATCACTATTCATTGGACATACTTTAAGCTTTCTCACTTCCCCATTTTTGCTTAATAGCATTCCATTTCTCAATAATATTCTCTTAGCTACACATTATCTCATTCTAAGGAACCTTAGAGGTATTCTAATCCAACCCATACTTCCAAAGATACATCAGAGAAATGGTCACTTAACCATTGCTTAAACATTTTAAAAGAGGAGAATACCATTGTATCCTGATCCAAGCCATTCTACATTTGGATTAACACTAACTGACAAGGTTTTTCCTGACAAGATAACAACAACAAAAACAACAACATTTATGTAGCAGTTACCATGTGCCAGGCACTAGACTGTCTTTTACAATCATTATATCATTTGAGCCTCATAAGGACTCTTTGAAGTAAGTGCTCTTACTTTCCCAATTTTACATGTGAAGAAACTGAGGCAAACAAAGCTTATGTTACTTGCCCAGGGTCACACACCTACTATGAACTAGTATTAAGTTGAATTTGATCTCAGGTCTTCCTGACTTCAGGACCAATGTTTTATCCGCTTTGCCTCCATGTTTAAATTTGCCTGATTCCGTTTTCCCCTCATTGCTTCTAACTCACCTCTAAGGAGCTAGATTGAACAAATATCATTCCTCCTCCCCAAGTTAGCCTTTCAAGCACCTGAAGACACTTATCACATCTCGTATTCCTACTCCTTTTCTTCTGGCTAAAATTCTAGCTCCTCCAACAAATTCTCATATGAAATAGACTCAACAATGTAGCTGTTTTCCTCTTGACACTTTATAGTTTACAATGTCCATTCTAAAACATGTTTGTCAGAACTGAAATGCAGGTGTGATTTCACTAGTTGAGGGTAGAACAGGAATATCACTTCTTATTCCTGGAAGCTGTGCTTTTTAAAAAATGCTATCAAGATTGCCTAATTTGACTAAAAGGAAGTTACAGTCTTAGTAGTGGAAAAAAAATGAAAGTATTAAAGCAGAAATAATTAATCATAACTATTCCTTTCTGGCAGATTGCTAGAGGACAACCAGGCAAAGAATAATATTGGATGACAAAGCATGGAGGGATAGCAATCTATGTTGGCAGAAGGAATACTCTTACTGATGTGTTCACAGATTCATAGGAGAATCAAAGTAAGTATTTTATTATTTCATGTTTCACATTTTTATTTTCCCTTCTTGAAGACAGAAAAAAGTGTTTTATATGTGATATAGATTTATTATGCACAAATATTCCCTGATGATTAGAAAACTTTGAATTTAGGGAGTTTGAAGTTTGTGGTTTAAAAGATGAAGACAGTCTAGGAGTAAATCTAGAGCATTCTTTATATGATTCATTCTTTTGTTCCTTCTCTTGTTTGCTTTTGGATGAAGACAGCATGAGAGCATATTTCATCTACCTTCTCCTCTTTGAAAAGAACATAATTGACTGTTATAGGATATCTAGTGCAGAATGTATTATCACTTAATCAATAAATTAATAGCAAATTAGATGTATTCCACTCTACAGGGCAGTGGTGTCAAACACAGTGCTAACAATATTCCAGACAGCTAACTGAGCCAAATGAAAATTCAATTGGGAAATATTTAATGAAATTAAAAACACAGTAGAACATAGACAATGTTAATATGGAGTTTTCTAAGTCAATATGTGACCCACATTGATCTTTATGTATTATTTAGTTGAATTTGATACCACTTCTATAGGAAACACAGGGTACAAAAATATAAAACATGGTTGCTGCTTTCAAAAAATGTACTCTAATAGGAAGATGAAATCTATATGAGAAAATGATTCAATAAGAAAGCAAGAGAAACATTATGAATAAGCTTTGACTGAGTACTACATTGTGTGAATTCTTCAGTATCCCCCTTCCTGACCCTTCTCCTCTCACACCATTGTATTGATCATATTCACTTTTTATCAGAGTTTCTTTATGTACATTCAACTCCCTTTCATGTTATAATTCCCTTTAAAGCATGGTCTATATTGTCTGTCTGTCTGTCTGTCTGTCTATCTGTCTATCTATCTAGTAGTCTCAGAGTCTAGCACAGTGCCTTTCATACAATAGATGCTTAATACAAGTTTGTTTAGTGAATCATTAAATGGACATTGTCTATGCATCAGTTCTTATTGGTAATTGTGATCAGTTCTTTGCCCTGAAAATAAAGCAAGTTATGGTGAACTTAGATGTACTTCAAACACACACACATACACACACAAACACACACACACACACACACACACAGAAGAGATGAAAAGTAATTGGATTATTTTTAGTCTTAAAAACCTTTTGTTTGCTCCTTGCATTTGATTACGGAGTAAAAGTGAATCTCTGTAAAACTATTTGGTTCAACACAGAAACCAGAAAAAAAAATTCTTGAAAATGTTTCTGTTATTGTTATGAAAATATTAAATGACCATTTTTTTCCCATTTAGGGTATTTGTGAGGGAAAGAGGAAGGAGGAGGTCTCCAAAAGTATGTTTACCACTACTCCCTGGATTTCATAAGACAAAACAGAATTAGAAGAGAAATTCCACGAAAATGAGATTGTGAGGATAGGAGCTAGGAAAGAATTGTGATGTGCAGTGGTAGGGGTTGGGGAAGGATATAGAGAGGCAAGATGTACAGGTTGTAGTCACTGTGGGTAGGTAGCCTACCCCCTCCAATTTAGGTGATCTGGTAAAAGTCCCATTTTCCTCTATGTAGTTTTAGCCCTAAGCTATTCTTTCTAAATAGGAAATAAACATCTGTTTCAAGTAGTTTATATATGTCTCTCTTGAAAGGAATCTATGATGAAATCTTGTTAGGTTTCTTTCCATCCTGATTCTAATCTAAAACAGTAACATTTCTTAATAACTTTAGCAGGTTTCACTTTTACTAGGGATCTCTGTAATATTTTTACTATGGGAATCTAAACAAAGGTGAGCTACTAAGATGGAAGTAGGAAAAAAAATGATTATATTAAGCTATCCAAGGTTTATATATGTCTAGTCAAGTGAAAAATTGTTCTTTCTGTAATCGTCTGCTCACATTATTCATTTGTGTCTCTGGTCACTTTTTAACAGCCTTGTTTGAGAGAAGAATAAGTTCTATAAAAATATAACTGGAAAACAAATGCAAAAACTACATTCTTCATTAAGATGAAAAGTCCCTCAGAAGCTCATAAGTGAGGAAACCAGATCATTGCGATCATTAATCTTTTGCTGAATGTAGCTGTTTATCAGTTCCTTTTTGCTCTCTTTTCCTATGTGTATGTGTGAGCGCAAAAAAAAAAAAAATCAACAAGTCAACATCTGTGCCCAAGCACTGATAAACTGAGTTTCTTTGATGCAATTTATCTTTAAAGGAGTACATTCCTAGATCAACTTTACTTGCTTTCCTAGTGTCATTGCCTTTGGTCATTAGTTTAAATAATTCAAGATGCAAACATGCAAAGACTCTTCCTTTATAGGGAAAAAAAGAGGGTGATGTCATTGTGAGAGTCTATCAACTAACTTCTCACTTGTATAAGGAGGTTTGGAAAATGAAAGTTTCTTACAGCTCATTTTTGCTGATGCCAATTAAATCCCTTGTAGGTTTCTCTAAAAACAATCATAACCTTACTTATGTATTCATACTGGTGCTTTAGCCTTACATCGGGTGATTATTAATCACTCAATTTTCCTATTGTAAAGTGGGGTTTGCAATTCATATTTAAATTAGCACCGGTATTTGCTTTCTGCTTATCAGTGGGAGGTTGTATGCTAAGCTTCTGGACTGCTAATGTAGAGTTCTGGAAAATGTATAAACCCTGAAGATGACAGGCAACCTGTTAAAACCTAGAATTTTCATTTCAGAATGTCTAGATGTGGGTGCTGCTCATTTCCGTTGTAGGATATTGGGCTGACTACATCATTATAAAGCATACATCTTCCTTAAGAAGTAAACCTTTGCTGAGTTAAGAAAATAAATCACATTTATAAGGTGTTATGGAGGGAAAGGGAAATGAAATCAGATGTGATGAATAATGTCTCCCTGAAATCCTGTAATAATTTATCTCACTCTGACTTATTAACCTCCCTAGACAGCCAATGAGTGAAGAGTTTTATGAGATAATTTTCTAAAGTGTCAAGAAGGACCAAACCTCTTTGCCTTTCAAAGATAATAACTGATGTATGTGTGGTCCTCAGTAACAACTGGACTTAAGAACAAATGTTCTTAAAAGCCATAGCCTTTTCTCCACTTCATAACATTTTTTAAACTGAAAATATTTTCTCAGAGATTCACAGAGTTTATAGAAAGAAATTATGGCTTCAAATATAGTCCTGAGTACAGAGTAATAATTTAGTAAATACTTATCAATTGATTGAATTTAACTGCACATAAATATCCAAGTGAGAATTTATACTGCATTAGGAGTTGACCTGTTTGCCCATAATTGTCAATATTGTGATTTTTTATTTGACTTTCAGTTACCTTTTATCCTTGACTTAATGCTGGACCATTCACCGTGGCTGGCATGTACTCCATTCATGGTCTGTCTTAGTGAATCCTTCTGTTGCCTCCAGTTACATACAGCTCAAGTACCTTCTCTTAACTGAGTTCTTTATTTAATGCCCCTATCCCATCACTGCTAGTGCTCTTCCTCCCTATTTAAGTATTTTGTGTTTATGCTCTTTATATTTATTCTTTTTTACTTACATATTTATGGTTTCTCCAATAGAACGCAAACTCCTCACAAAGAGGAATTATTTGATTACTGGTATGTATGTCCCCAGTGCTCAGCACAGTGCCTGACACAGAGCAAACCCTCAGTAACTTGTCAACTGATTCATCAATAGTAATGGAAAGAGACAGTGTGCATGATCTATTATCTTATGAGTTCTTGGAGATTAGGGAATCAGTCTTTGCCTTTCTTTGCATCACCTATATTTAGCCTCATTATTGGGATATGGAAGGTACTCAATGCAGGTTGATGACTTGATTTGTGTAGTGACCCCCAGCTTATCTCCAGTCAGAGTAATCTAACCTAAAGTGAGCCCCACTGCAAAGCATGAGATTTGATCAAGGAGCTAATTTTCATACTGGGGCAGGACCCATTTGATGGGAATCTATCTTGGCTCTTGAAAATTAGGGACACCTTCACTGACTCTTCAGAAAATCCCTTCAGAGCTTGGGATGCAAAGGTAAAATATTACCTATATTTAAGAAAGTGCTGCTATATTGATCTAATCTTAACAAAACAAAATGATAAGCAGTCTCAACCAAATAAAAAATAATAGGGTGGTATGTAATATCATAGGTCTTCTTTGAAGCTTTGCTACTTCCATCTTTCTCTTTTTAGTGAGCACAGAAGTGGCTCTTCTTCTGCCTTTCCTTCCTATTAGGTAGAGGAACTGTGCCCTCCTACTAGCTCTTTGTCATTGATCCCTTCCTAGTCTAGGTGGGCTTTTGTTGGCCTTCCATTCATCTCTTGTTCTGTTATGGGGGATCTTTCTAGCCCAAGGATAAATATCAGGAAGTAATTCATTTTTATCTTCTTTTCAAGAACACTTGTATTGCCCATATCATTAGAACTACTAATAGAACAAAGAGATTTTAATGACATCTGGAAGGATTAAGCTGCATTTACATATAGTAGAGAGAGTAGGATAAAAATATTTACTTCATAATAAAATTTTAAATTATTTCTTGTCCTTAAATTTAAAGTGTATTTGTAGAACTAAGAGAAATTGTGGTAAATTTTTGTAAGTTAAAAAGAGCCAGACAAACATGATTGTATCAATTGATACAGTTGAAGTGCCTGGTCCTTCTTATCTTATAGATAAAAGTACTTTTGAATATTTTCTGTCTTTGTATTTATAAAATTCTTTGAAAATCCATCTTAACAAGTCTCATTAAATCTGTCTTTCACAATTGCCTGTTTCTCTTCTGGAGCTAACCTACCAAGTATTCTAT
This sequence comes from Pseudochirops corinnae, assembly GCA_028646515.1. Classification (NCBI taxonomy): domain Eukaryota; kingdom Metazoa; phylum Chordata; class Mammalia; order Diprotodontia; family Pseudocheiridae; genus Pseudochirops; species Pseudochirops corinnae. The sequence goes on along the minus strand of CM053592.1, from coordinate 115,334,437 downwards.
TGTCAACTGATGAAAAAGATCAATGTAATGATAACTGGCCTTTAGAAAAAAGCAAAAAAAACCCCAAAATCAGGTAATCTTCTAACCAAAATAAAGAGCTTAATAAGTGAGACTCATTCTATGCAACTGTGTTAGAGTAAAGTTGACTCAGTATTTCCATAAGTCAGATCAGTTAGAATAACTGCATATGTACTTGGAACTATCTGGATAGCTTACAACATTATTTCCCCCTTTTGGGGGATGTTTGTTGTCATGAGATATTGACATTATTTAGATACCCCATGAGCCTCCCCACTTGAGAAGTAAACAAATACTTATATTAAGCACAATGTGCCAAATACTGTGCTAAATGTTAAAGATGAGAAGAAAGGTAAGAGCCAGGCTCCTACCCTCAAATAACTCATGGGAGTTTGATGGAAGAAAAAGGCAAATAACTATATATATATATATATATACTGGAATTGTTTGCCATTTCCTTTTCTGGCTCATTTTACAAATGAGGAAACTAAGGCAAATAGAGTTAAGTGACTTGCCCAGAGTTACATAGCTAATGTGTCTGAGACCAGATCTGAAGTCCGATCTTCCTGACTCCAGGCCTGGCAGGCACTCTATCCACTGTTCCATTTTTTACTTTTCTGAAAACAAACAAAAATACTACCCTTATTAAAGCCTTATTAATGCCCATTACTGGTATGCTCTTCCTCCTCTGAACCTGTCATGTGCTTTCTCATCTCCGTGCTTTTTCTCATGCACTGCTCTTTTCTACCTAGCCCCAATACATTGTCCTTTTCCTCTAAGGATCAGCTCAAGGGCCACATCTTTTAGCATTCCTGCTCTATTTCTCAGCAATCTTTTTCATTCTTTGAAGTCCAATAGCCCTTCTTGTCTGTGCCATTTATTTGACAATCACTGTGGGAGAGCCACATTGGACCCACCAATGTATGTTACTAATTCACTTTAAAAGGTCTCTGGGTGAAAACATCTGCTGCTTTTGTGCATGTTTCAGAATCACAAACTAATTGTATGTATCAGCTAACTACAGCTTCTCAGCAGGTTTGACGAGTCATTCTGCTATAAGATACATTTGTGACTGGACCTGATTCAGGGCACTGAAAAGAAATGACAAACTCATAGACCACCTAGCAGTTAATAAAAAGAAATTTAGTCAATCATAGGATTAAAAGAATACTCAGCAAGGGTATATCAGTGCTTCAGTTGAAGCCAGCTTCCCTGCCTCACTTTTTGTCAGGATGCTGTGCTGGTCAGACCATAAAGCAGTGCTCCTGAATCCTGCCGAGCCAGCTTTTTATGCCAAAGTTCCCAGGAAGCTGTGTCAATGATCTGAGCCTTAGCCTACTGAACCTATTAAGTCTTAAGGGTGATTTTGATACCTTTTAAGGAAAACAAAACCAAAAACAGCTTAACCTTCAGAGGGGTAGTCATTGCTTTTACAAGAGAAACCAGGACTACTTTCAAAGAGGGGAAGATAGAAATCCCTTCTCACTCACAAAGGCAAGAAAGTATTCTTTCTCAAGATCTTGGCATTGTTATTCTTAGTTCTTTCTCTTCTTTGCTGCTAGGGGTCATATTCTTCAGAGCTGTATTCTAGTTCAACAGAAAGTCAGTTTCAAATTTTAAAGGGTAGTGATGTAGCTGATCTTTGAAAATTCGATGGTTGCCTTCTAATCCAAACCTTTTGGTTCTATTCTCTGTCCCTTCTGCTCTGTGATTGATTAGGTAGGTGAGAGGAAATCAACTGATCAAGGACTCCCCCCTCCTATATAATGCTATGCATGAAATGATTGTTCAAAAATGTGTTTTTCTTGTATGTGTCTGAAAAATCTTTCTTTGTAACCTCTGTATGGATATATTTTCACCAAAGTAAATGGGCCCACCACTTTAAGCAAACACCAGAGCCCTTGAGCCAATCGGACTTGTAGTTTGTGACAGAGAGATGTATTGTAGCACTGGCATTTGCAGATAGAGATCTGGGGTTCTAGTCCTACTTGAGTGATGAAAAAACTGTGTATCCTTGGACTGGTAACATAACTAAATTCTTCTCAGCTTTGTTAAAATTTTCATTGAAGCTGTTACTCCTTCTGTTCCTGCAAATCACTCTCTGAATTATTTCCATATCTACCTGTAAGTACTCCATAAGTGATCTACCCAATACTCTGCATTCCAACCTTTTGGTCCTTCACCTTTTATGAGTACAAAAATCATATTTTGATTGTCTGTTATTTAGCCCTAATTCTGTTATGACTGACAAATCTCTTCTCTACCTACATTTCCTTTTTATGGCAATATATTTACATTTACTGGAGTTGATAACCAGCTATACCTAAAGACCAGTTATCTTGTTTTCTTTTCTGTCTCTTACCTACAAGAATATCAGAAAGATTCAGAAAAAAAGAAGTCTACAAATTCCCTAACATGGTCATGGAAAATTCACTCAAACATTAGAGATTCCAGAAAGAACCAGCGTAACCTTTGGTGACCTAGCTTCCTTAGGTTACTTCTTACATCATAGGACAAGATCACTTTCAAATGAGAACTTTCTTAGGACATGAAGTATTTTCCTTTCTAAATCGCAGGCTTTCATAAAGAGTTTACAATTAGAGTACATTATTATTATTATTATTTCAGACAGAGATCATTGTATTAAGGCAGCTAATGGCAGTGGGTAGAGTAATAGGGTGCAGGGTCAGGAAACCAGAGTTTAAAACTGGTCTTAGAAACTTATTGACTGTGTGACCTTGAAAAAGTCACTAAACCTGTGCCTCGGTTTCCTCATCTATAAAATAGAAATAATAATAGTATCTACTCCTCAGAATTGTCAAGAAGATCAAATGAGACATTTATAAAGTGTTTTTCCCAGTATCTGAAAAATAATAGGTTCCTAATAAATGCTTATTTCCTTCTACTTCCTTTCAACAAAAATCAAGAACATGGTTTTTAAAAAAAGATAATTTTTGAAGTCAATGAGTAAATAAAACACTTGTTAAGCACTTTCTATGTCCTGAGTGCTGGGGACATGAAGAAAGATAAAAAAAAAAAAAATAGATGTTCTCAAGGAACTTTCAGTATAAAAGACAGAGACCACAGAATTATGTACAAACAAGATATATACAAGATAAAGTTGAAGATAATCAACAGAGAGATGATGTTTGCATGAAGGGAGATCGGGAAAAGAGACTAGAAAGGTAGGAAGTGGTCAGCCTATACATGGCTGTGAATGTCAGTATAGAATTTTATGTCTGATCCTAGAGGTGATAGGAAGACACTTGAGGTTTGTTGTTTGTTTGTTTTTTTGTTTTTGATAAAATAGTGGAAGCTGCCCTTTAGGAAGACCAGTTCGATAGATGATTAAAGGATTGACTAGGATGGGAAGTGCCTTGAGTCAGTAGGACAAACCAGAAGGCCTTAGTATTTCAGACATGGGATAATGTGGCACAGTATAAAGGTAGAGGCAGTAATGAAGGGAGCATATATGAGAGATATTACAAAGGTAAAAATGACAGGATCTAGCAACTGATTGGATATGGGGTGTGAGGTGAAAGACAATGAGGAGCTGAGGATGGCACCTAAGTTGTGAATTTGGGTCACTGAGAGATTTGTGGCTCTCTTAAGAATAATAGGAAAGATAGTTGTTGAGTCTTTTACGTTATATCTCACTCTTTGTGACACAATTTGGGGTTTTCTTGGCAATGGTACGGAATGATTGGATGATACTAGAGTGGTTTGCCATTTCCTTCTTTAGGTCATATTACTGATGAGGAAACTGAGGCAAACAAGGTTAAGGGAGTTGCCCAGCATCACACATAGGTTCTGGTAAGTTTCTGAGGCTTAATTTGAACTTGGGAAGCTAAGTCTTTTTGATCAAGCCCACTGTGCCACCTAGTTGCCCAAGAGGAAAGATTACTGATTAAGCAAAAAACCAAACCAAACCAAAACAAAAACTTTCATTTTGTAATGTCCATGTGCATAGAAATGATCAGTTATTACTTTCAATTATGTTCATAATGATGATAAAAATAAAATATTTTGAAACAAAAACATATGGCAGATGTTAGATAGATAGTTGTAATATAATTGATTATAATTGATTTGGTTTTTGTTACCCTATGTATTTTATTCTTTTAAAAATGTTACTCTGAGGAGTTCATAGGCTTTCATCAGCCTGCCAAAAAGGTGCATGACAAAAAAAATAAGAACCTCCAACTCAAAGGTTTGTTGTTTTTTTTTTTTAATTTATGTAAGGAGTTGAAGTAATACTTTATTAGTTTAGAACTGTTAGAAGTAGAATAAGGAAGATTTAGTTCAGATGGAAATGGGTTTCTCTTTTAATCAAACTCGTTTTGCTAATTCCAAAGCTACTTTCCCCCTTGTCTTGTAATTAATTTGTCTTTTTCCTTTCTCTGCCATATGAGGCATGAGTCGATTTCATTTGTTACTATTTATACCTAATTTGATTCCATTAGTTGGACGTAACACAAGGTTCTCGTCATGGCTTCCGTGTTATTTGGCACCGATTTGACGCGTCATGCCACTCAGAGAGATCACTCACAGTCTTTTTAGGTCTCATGCATATGAAAAATCATGCTGGATGACAGTTTCTCCCAATTTAGGGCACCACTCTCTTCCATCTCTGCCTGTATTATTGATAACCCTCATTGGGTAGAAGGGAATTGGCTGCAGCCCAATCTGGAAGAAAATGAAACAGTCCTGATGATTAACTCTAAATGGAACCTTGCTCCTCTATGGATGTTAATATTGCTTTCTGCTGGACATGGACAAACATTAAATGCTATGTGTTTAAATCTGGATCTGACCCATACCAGCCTGAAAACAAAACAAAAACAAAACAAAAAATTTTACTTAGTCCTCCCAATTCAAATCCTTCTACTGTATATAGTATAATTTTATGTCAATTGCAAAAGGGATATTTACAGGTGATTCTAGCACATAAAAATGGGTTTTGGGAACTCTGATGTGACTAGGTTATTTGAAGGGTGCACTTTTCATCTATGTTTATTTCATGGCTCAGAATAGACAAAAACTCTCAAATGAGTTTTGTTCTTCCTATTATATTTACCTGGGCTTAGATTTTAGGGACAGGACCACATTCTCTCGACAATGCGCTATTATTTTGATTATGATGGTGGCAAAATAACTTTTCACAAGAGCAGAGCAACTCAAAAATTCTCCAAGTATTGTGACATGTTTTATGCAAAGCACTTTCTGGGACAATGCCTTGGGCAAATGAATGTTCTTCCCATATTCAGCTCACAAGCAATCATTTTATAAGCTTTTCGAAGTTCCTAGTATGTGCCAGGCCCCTGGCTATGCAATACAAAAGTGAAATAGCCTCTGTCTTCAAAAAGTTTATATTCTAGGTGATGAAATTCATTATGTTGACAGATATATGGAACACTTCAAAATGATAAAATGACCAAAGGATGGAGTACTAACAACAAGAAAATCCTCTTGAAATAACCAAGAGAAAACTGCAACAATAACATCAATGTTTAAAAAAAAAAACAACAACTTTCAATTACTTAAGAATTCTAGCTATTCAGTGACCAGCAGTGCTTCCAGCACCAGTGATAAAACATCTTCCTTATTTCCTAACAGAGAGGTAACGGACTAACAGTACAAAATGAGTCAGCATTTTTGAACATGGTCAGTGAGAGAATTTTTGTTTGACTGCATATTTGTTACAAAAGTTTTCTCTTTCTTTTCTTCCCTACTTCTCACCTTTCTTCTTTCTGTCTCTCTCTCTCCCATTTTTTTTTTTATTTTGAGGCTAAGGAGATAGGAGGGAAAAAGAGTAATAGCAATAGTTTTAATTTAAAAAAAGAAAGGAAAAGAAAAGATGATCATAGAAGAATTTCTTTGATGCACAGAAGGAAACAGAAAACCAAAACAACTTTATAGGTTATTTTTTAATTCATTATATGCTTAAAAAGAATTGCTAGCTGTACAACAGATCTATATTTCCAAGCCTTTTTTTTATTATGCTATTTGGCCTATGAACACGTCCATTATTAAGTTCAGAATAAATAAATGTGTATATGTGTGTGTGTGTATATATAAAATGTGTGTGTAAAAGGAAGGCACTTTGAAGGACACAACAGCTGAACTGACCCTTTGAACTGAAATAGTAATTCCAAGAGAAAAGTAAGAAAGTATTTCAGGCAAAGAAGAAAGCCTATACAAAAGCTTGGAAGTTAGAGAAAGATTCCTATTTATTGGGAATAGTAGGTTAGTCAGTTTGTCTGGAGCATAGAATACAGCTTAGCACGATACTTAGCACACAGTAGACTTTTAATAAATTCTTGATGATTGACAACATGAGGAATGAATGATATGCAATTACAAATCGCCATAGGAAAAAAACAGAATGTGGCAAGTGCTTAAGAGAAGTATAAAGTAAGTGCTATATAAGTTACAAAGACAAGGTCATTTCTGAAAACAAAACAAATCATTTGATGTGTAGGATCTGACAATGTAACTTTATCTGAAGTAAAATGAAGATAAAATTTGGAAAGACACAGTTCTCATTTCTTAAAGTATTCATTTTCTGGAGTAAGCTGACTGACTGTAACAGCAAGCATTTTGTAGCACAACCAGGATGGCTGCTAGCACAGGTTCTTTGATCTGCTTTTCTAAAGGGAAGATGGCTTTAAAGGGGTCTATGATCTTACTTTGATTACAGATAAGTAGAAAGAAATGCATATCCAAGAAAGAATTCAATAGCCAGGGCTCCAACTGTCAAAACAGAATAATACAACCACCTACATACACCACTAGACTGAGTAGTAGTGGGGGGAGTTCTTAACAAACAGTTGCTCAGAGTCCCACCCAGGGAATTAAAAGACCCTTCCATGAGTGAGCCTCCAAAGCAAAATGCCAGCCTCCAAGAATATATGACAAAGACTAGGCCCCTGATTGACTCAGAGCCAGAAGGCACAGAACCTGCGTGACTCAGCACAGCTGTGAATTAGCAGGGTTCAAAGTAGATTAATCCTTCAGATGTTTACAATTTATCCTGAGCCTGGGAAACTGAACTCCAAAAAGAAAGCAACAAAAAAACCACCTTGCTTGTGCTTACACTGACCCAATGGAGAAGAATCTGTTAAACAGTTGGCCGAGGCTTCTTAGTCTGTCCATGATTCCTCACATATCTATTTACAAGAAGTAGGACGATTCAGAACATCCACGTTCACGGTTGTATCCCTTTCTCATGTCTCCTCCCATTCTTATATATGTTCATACCATCATGGGGGGTCATGTCCTGGTACCCCCTTTAGCAACACTTTCCAGGGAAGGTTAAATGCCCTATAACTCAAGCAACATGCCTATGATCCTCTCCCCCCAAATATCTATCACAATCATCTAGTTATGTGATTCAGTAAAACTGTACAAGATTTATTTCTGTTCATTTTCTTAAATTCTGAAAGCCACTACTCTAGGCCTCTAATGATTACCTGCTGGCCCATACGAAAGATGGAAATCACCCTAATATAATAATAATAACAGTAACAATAACGACAACAACATTCCTGTAGCACCATAAGGCTTCCAAACATTTTAAAATACTGTCTCATTTTATCCTCAGAAAAACCCTGGTAGCTAGGTGCTATTATTATCACTGTTTTACAGGTGAGGCAACTGAAACACTTGGTAAATGATTTGCCCTAGAATCCTTCAGGAAATAAGGGAAGTAAGGATAGCAGAGCATCAAATCAGAAATTCAGGCCCTGAACAAAATCAGATGCCCTTAGTTTTCCCTTGTTTTGTTTTATTTAGCTATGAGGCATCTCATGAGCTCAGGGGCATCTGCACAACAGTTGAATTTCCTAAAGTTCCTCAGAAGCCAATGTCATGAGTTAGGCTCCTTTCTCTCTGAGAATAGAACAGGATCTAAGTCAAACTCTCCACTTTTCCTCTCAGTTTTCTTTTATCCCTGCTTTCCCTGGTTAACCTATTATAACTGTCAAAAATCCTAAAGCTTAAATATAAAAGCAAAGGTAACATATCACAAATGCCTTTCTTCTCCTCCATTCCCTATCCTTATCTGCTTGTGGAGTGAGAAATCATCAGCACATCCCAGATTTAAGACCTTTCCTGTTCCCCTGCGCTACCCTCTACAGACACAGAGATGCTCAGAATCCTTGTCTCTAGCATTCAGGCAGGCTGCAAAGAATATCCTTTGCTAAATACTATTCTGATATGCAAGTTCTATGTTCTCTCTGCCTCTTTGGCTTTTTCTCTCTGTCTCTGTCCATCTCATTCTCTCTTTACCTCCTCCTTCCTCAATGTTATAACTTATAGATGATGATTGACCAGAGAATCACTCACTTGGAGATCAGTGCAAAAGTGGGAGTAGCATCCTTTGTCCACATGTAGAGGTCTATCAAATAGCTGCCACATAGATATTAACATTGATAGAAGCCCAATTATCTTCTTTTCCTCTCCTCCTTTCACTTCTCTTGCAGAAGGAACAAGACAAAACAAACAACACCTCCCACTCCCCAACAAAACAAAACAAAACAAACAAAAAGAGACCATCAGAAGCATGACTAACATAGCTGTATCTATATCATTCTGAGACTAACTAAGTTCTATAAAATAATGAGAGTCACAAGCCTGAACTAGAAATCAAATTGGGTGCCAAGAAATAGAAGAATATTCTAGTTCTTTTATAAATGACTTTAATTTCAACTTAGCTTTTATGAGTTTATGAAAAAAAATTTATCCTTTACTCCCAAAATTCCTCCTGCCTTCTGTTGGTCCCCTTTCTTTGGTTGTAAAACTGAGATAAAATGGGGAAAAAATTAAACTCATACTCTCTTTCTTGAATTTTTTTGAAAAAATAAATTTCTTCTAGTGATGTAGATTTATCAAATAAAATAAAATACATAAAGCATTTTTTGGTAAACCTTAAACTCCAAAAGTACCATATGAATGTCAAATATTGTTTCTATTTAAAAACATCTTTTTGAAAATATATTTAACATTATTAATATTTGTTCTTATTTATACATATAGTAATATGCACATCTATATTCATATTTTAAATATCTTGACTTTTTTATTCTTCAATAGAAAAATAAATTTTTAGAAAATCTATATGTTTAGTAGAAAATTGGGAGGGAAGGATCAAGACAACTTTTAAATTTACTTTTTGGTTTTGGATCTGGTGGGAAATTCATTTCCTCACTTATTTATTTGAAAAGCTTCAGATTTCCAAAATCAGATTTTTAAAAAGGCTTTAATGATCATTTTGAAAAACCTGTCAAAAGTAGATTATGCAAACTGAAATTCCTGTTTCTAAAATTTGGTGTTTCTAAGCACATCAAAGTGTCCTTAGAGAGGAAATAAATCATTCACAGATGTGCACTTAATGTCATGATCATGACACTGTATTGCTTTGCCTATTTTCTTATTAAATCAAATAGAAAATGTTACAAAAAGACTTCTGACTATTTAATGTTTGCTGTTTTTAAAAATTAAAACAGCTTAAAATTAGACCTGCCCCATTGAGCGTTACAAATACAATGTATGAATGACTTTTATTTTCTAAACTTATGTACCAATCACTTCAGTTACAATTAGGTCGTACTACTTCAATTCTTAACCTCTTAGGTAGTTGTCATTACTAATTAACCTCTTACATCTACCACTTATCACTTGTTATGTTGGGTAATTATATCACTTCACTATGCTGGTCTCCAGTTTCCTCATCTATAAAAAGAGAGGGTTGGTTTTTGTGACCTTTAAGGTCCTTTCCAGATCGAAAATTTATTATCCTATCTTGTGATCAGAAACCCAGGGATATTACATTTAATAAGAAAGGAAACCTTAAATTCAACAGAAGTCTAATACAGATATTCTTTTTTTTATAATTCCCCACCCCATAAATATTCAAATAGTTGTGATTTAAATTTTTTTCTAACTTCAAGCTGATTTAAAAAAAAAAAACTGCATCTGAAAAACCTGGGAAATGCTCATCAGTCCATCCTTTTCTTAAGCATCTATGACAATCCAGTTTTCCCACTGTGAAGACAAAGCAGCTTATATTTTCACTTAAGTAAAAAAGAAGTTTGAACTTTAAAACTTATGACTAGAAGAGGAATCTTTGGGAAAGAATATTTGCTTTGCTAAATTGGTTTTAAATTAACTTTTCTATTGACAACAGAAAATGCTGCATAGAGCATGTGCAGTGGGAAAGCTTGGTTAGACTGCATACTTAATTACTCAGTTGTACTGGAGCTGTACGTTGCTGCTACTTGAACAAATAAGGAGCTATTGGATTTTCTGAAATAAGAATGTGAATACTGTCTTTTACTTAGAGAACTTTTCCTTGCACTTCCATGAGATTTGGAAAATTCTTCCAGCTGTGCTTTGACTACCTTCTTAAAGAAGAATGGGTGTAGGAGAAGGTTTTTCATTCAATCACATAGAGAAATGAATGTCAAGCCCAAGAGAGAATCTTGAACATCATAAGTACTTTTAAAAAATACTTCTTTAATTGACTCTCACCTATGAGAAAGAACTCATAGGTGATTCATTTTAGAGATAGCACTCCTCTTAATAAACTATTTAATGACTTTCACATAAAGATTAATTCCTATATTTAAATATTAGCCAATAATATTTATTTAGCACTTTGGATCTTAGGATCATATACTCAGAACTGGATCTATGTCAATGCTATAACGTAACAGAAGGGGAAATTGAGAACCAGAGTGGGTACGAGTTATCCTAAGTCACACAAAAAGTAAGTGGTAGACATGCTGGGATTTGAACACTTGACTTGGAACTTTGCTGAGTTCCAACAAAAAAGTGAATACAGTACATACCCAATTCTTCATCTTTGGCTGCTCAAATTAAAAAAAAAAAAAAAAGGAGATTGCTCTGTATAAAACAAACTGCTAATGTGAACAGTCAACATTTATGCTTATTTAACTATAATAGAAGTTATCTTTCTTCTTTGTATGAGAGTAAACATGAAAACAGGAAAAGAACAAATCTCTTATTTTCATCCTTCCCTTCCCATAGAAAGATGCTGGCAGAAGTCGTTTGACCCTTTCTAGTTGTCAGATTTGTTTTAAAAATTTATAAAATGTATACTAAGTCATGCTTGAAACAAATGTAATCAATTGTTCTTGACATAAAAAAGTCATAATCAATCAATTTGACAGCAAAATGATAGGTTCTTTATTTAGAATACTCAGCTCTTCTGAGAACTTGAGAAATTACAATTAATTGACTAAAATTTAAATAATGCACTTAAAACTAAGTCTTGTGTAACTTGTTTGATAAAAATATACCATTAATACATTTTATATGTTTTAGACATTTAAAGCACGTTTGCATCTCTATCATTGAATTGGATTCTTATGCTAGCCTGAACAAGTTTCCTAGCAGCAGGACCAGGTCAAAAATTAACTTCTCTCCAAGTGTCTTTTGTATCATCTTTCCTCTGAACATATTAAAACAGAATTACTCATTTTTATTATTTCTTGATGAATCCTCATGGTTTACTTAAAAAAAAAATTATTCACACTTAAAAATTTTAAAAAATTGACACTTAAAACTCAGTATCCTGTTGCCTATATATTAAAGGACAAAGTTTATAAATGCATCAGTGTCCAAATACTTCTTGATTTTTGAAAAAACAGTCTAGGTAAGAATAAGCATAAAGAAAAGTACTTCTTATTAAGAATAAAAGGTGAAATCTATTCTTTTGTTCTTGGATTATGGAACTAACAGCAAAAACTTAGGAACTGTGAAAATATTCTTTTGATTGAACGTAAATCATATAAGAGGGAATAATATGAGAACAGGTAAGAAAGGGAGATTGTAGCCACATCTGTAGAGTTTTGAATGATGGCATCTGGGACAAAAATAGAATAAATCTAATATCTCTTTCATGTAAAAGTCTTTCAAGTATTTGAAAAGAGTTATGGAATCCCCCTAAGACTTCTCATCTTCATGTTAAAAATCTATAGTTCCTTCATCTCTTCCTCAGGTTGATATGATCTCAAAGCACTTGCCCATTTCTGTTTCTAGATTTTGGATGTTTTCTGAAGTGAACAGTATAATGCCTATGTGGCCACAGTGGTTGATCATAATAACATGTAACTCACATATATAAAGATAAAACATTATTGAGATAGTTCATGGAAAAGTAATGAAATCTGGGGCTTCATTTGTGCTGATGCACATGAAAAGACAAGGATACTTGACTGTTATTTCAGAGATAAAATCGACTAGATGAGCTAAGGAAGAGGAAAGAAATATTTGAGGTTTCTAGTCTGGGTGCTTAGGAGAAACACAAAACCAATAACAGAAATAAGGAAGTCAAGAGGTGGATCAGATTGGAAGGAAAAGATAGAAAATCTAGTTTTGGAGAGGGGCAGAACCAAGATGGCAGAGTAGAAGCACAAACTTGGCATGAGTTCCTACTTCAATCGCTTCCAAAACATGTAAAAAAAATGACTCTAAACAAACTTTAGAGCTACAGAACCCATAAACTGAGAGAGAGAAACAATTCTCCTGCTGAAGGAAGCTTGGCAGGCAGAGAGGAAGGGACTATCGCACCACACTGGGAGTCAAGCAGAGTCCTTGAGCTGTGGTTCCAGCCCCAGGGCAGCTTCAAACAGCTGCAGCCATAGTAGACTTCAGGAGAGTGAATCACCAGCAGCTGTGCTGTTTTCCAGACTTCTCAACCCATAAACGCCAAAGACAAAGTAAAAGGTTAGTGTGGAACTCTGTTGGAACAGGGGTGGATGGAAGAGTGCAGTCCAGCTCCTACCCCCGGGACAAGAAGCAACACCACCATGACTGCCTCAGGAGCTCCTGGCCTGCAGATCATAGGGGGACTAAGCAACCATTCACAGGGTTATCACTCTTGCTTTAACCTGCTTGGATCTGGATCACTGTCTTGGGTGCTGGTCCTGGGATGTGTGGTCAGTGAGCCAGAGTTTGTGGGGGCTGTAGAGATGGCACCCTCCTAATAGCTCCAGTAGCTGCATAAACCCCAGCAATTTGGGACAAAACTCTTTTCATACTGGAAGCAGAGTCCTACCATGGCAAAGAGCTCAAAAGTCAAGGAATTGGCTGGCAAGATAAGCAAGTACAAGAAGCACAGACCATAGAATCATTTTGGGGGTCAAAAAGAATCAAGGCATGGAGTGGGAAGAAGACGGCAAAGTCAGAACTCCTGCATCACATTCATCTTGAGCTATTATTATATCCTACTCCATTATTGTCCTTTAGAAATCTTTTAAAATTCATTTTGTATGATCTGAGATTTTGAGTCTGTGTTATTACTGGGATATCTGGGTGAGATTATCCTGAAGAGAGTTTTAAAAAATTGTGTCTGAAGCTGAAGATTAACAATATAGACATGAGACTTATTCACATATATGCAAGAGCTGAAGCCATGGGAATGGATGAAATAATTTTAGAGAGATAGAATAAAAAAAGAGAAGAAGAGAGCCAAAACCTTGGAAATGTTTACTTTAAAGGACCAGTAGAACAAAGTAAAAGTGTAATGGTAATAGAATTTGGAGATGCCCCTGTATTGGCTTGTTTTTTGGATGGCGTGGTAAAATGCAGAGCTTGTGAATCCCACTTGTGGGATGGACTTGTTGAGTGAAGAGAGAGGGCTGAACTGGGAGGATCTATGGATTGGGAGAGAGGCCCAAGCCTAGAGAAGGCCAGAAGGATGTTTGAGAGAGCAGTATCCAGTATTGTGGAGCCTGAGTTGCTGAGAGAAAGATGGCTGAGAGCCTGTTGGAGCTGCCCAGGACTTTGAGAACTGCCACTTGGAGCTGCCAAGAACTGAGGAGGCATGGCTGTGATGCCTGTATTTTGTCTGTCTGTTTTGATGTTGTTTTTCCAGATTTACCTGCTGGTGAAAGACAGTGCTGCTATTGTAGAGGTCCTGGTGAAGAGGATTACCCAAAGAGGGTTAGGGGTGCCTGAGACCCCCAAATACCAACATGCTGGATCCTGCCAAAAGAATTCGACTCAAGTCTTCTCAGCCAAAGAAAAGTAAAGTTTATTAAAAGTTCGCCTATACTAGACACAGAGGAAGTCTGTGCTAAGCCATTCTACGAGGCTCTCACAGAGCAAGTCTGTGCTAGGGCCTTCTGTGGCACTCTCACAGAGCAAGTCTGCTAAGCTATTCAATGGTGCTCTCACACCACATAGAAGGGAGATGGGATTCTTATATACAGAGGAATCTAGGGGTGGTCTAGAGGAGGAGTTTGGGGAGGGTTTTCAGGAGGAGTCAATGAGGTCAATGCAAGAGTGGATTGGTACTTTGATAGGTTCAAGGGTGGGAAGCAGATGGACAATGGAGGGTCAGGCTAGTAACAGAGGTTTGGGCCCAGCCACAATGAAATACTTATGGCCTCTGCAAATGCCTCATCAAGTGGGAAGATTCAATCAGACTTCAAGGGGTTTCCCAGAGCCTGTACCTCAAAGATTCAAGGAGAGCTCAAGGGGGATCCCAGAACTTGCACCTCATCACTGGAACCTTGCTATTGGTTCAGAAGCCCTGAAGGAGGATTTTCCTGTTGTATGTTTACAGAAATCCTGGAAGAGGGCCTTGCTAATCTTTTCAGGGGTTCTGGGACTGTTCCACAAGCAGAGAGTGACTTGATGAGGACACTGGCTATGGCTTTGTTGAGCTTTTTCTCCCAAGGAACTGAGATTGCTGAGGGCTTCCCTCAAGTGAAGATGAAAGAAGGGCCTTTCCTTGGGTATTCAATGCTGAGATGATATCTTAACCTTGTTGTAACTTAGGGCTGGATGGCCTTTTCTGCTCTCCTTCCCCTTTTGAGATTCAGAGATGGGAAGCCTTTGAGTTTTTTGTGTTCGGTGATTGACCAAATGAATGTACTTTGTTTATGATTGGAGACAATCTCCATTTGAGAGAAGAGACTTTGTTGACTGACTAAATGTACTGCCCAGGAGTGGGCTACTTTGACTGATGTACTGGCCAGGGGTGGGATACTTGGACCTTGATACTTTGCAACTGAATTGAGAACTTACTTCCTAAATGAACAAGTTACACTGTATTTTGACTTTCTCTGTTCTGTGAATGTTTGCTGAATAAATGGGGTTTGCTATGCTGGTAATGTGAACCTTGGAAGTTGCCTTTGCTTGGCATTACAAAAGGTCACTAATAATGATAACAACAATAACAACAAAAACATCATTGATAGTTATCCACAAGGTAGGAGAGGATCAATGGTGGGAAATAACGTGATAATAAAAAGGATAAATTTCTTTTGAAAAAACATTGAATTTGTTGAATAAGAGATCACTGGTGACTTTTGACAGAGAAGCTTCAATAGAGTAGTTGATATGAGACCAAGATTGTAAAGTGATATGATATAAATTGATGATGACAAGGTAGAGATGATATTTCAAGATTACTTCTAAGGTATTTGACATTGTCTAGGAAGGAAAAGTATAAGATAGTACTTCTAAGGTCAAGATAAAGGAAAGTCTTTTATTATTATTTTTCCAAATAGGGGAGATTTTTCAACAAAGAAATGACTCAGTGGAGAAGAAAGATTAAATATAAAGAGTGAAAGGGGATGATTAGTGCAGTGAGGTCACAGAGAAGGTAGATGGGAATGGGACCGGGGTAGATGGGGCTAGCATTGGAAAAGAGGAGAGGGTTGTCTGATGGAACAGAGAATGCACCAAGATAGAGAGAATTTTTGAAGTAAGGTGAGGGGAATTTAAGAAATATTTAAGTTAAACTTTTCTTAGTGAAATGGAAGGTAAGGTCATCTGCTGACAGTGGGATATTTGAGGTGAGACTGGGAATATTAAGAGGCACATACAAGATTTAGAACATGGAATGTTCTAGTGTTATAAATAAACAGGGTTCATGAATACCAGTGAAGGTCAAACTGAGGTTATATATCATTTATTCATAATGAGTTCAATGACCTATTTTCATGCTTTTCCAGCAATATCATTTAGCCTCAAGATGAAAATGATAAGAGTTGATTGGGATTGTTGTTCATGTTCAATCAATAAACATTTATTAAGTGCCTACTATGTTCCAAGCACTGTGCTAAAGACTGGGGATACACGAAGGGAGAAAAGATAGTCCCAATCCTCAAGGAGCTTACAATCTAATAAATCTGATGAGGTGGCATATGGTTTTGGCAGAATATGGAATTTGCAAGTCATTAATGATACAAGGTCAATTAGAGAAAAAATATTCTAGGACTTTAAGACCACTGTTGAAATGGCTGACTACAGTGATTTACTTATTCAGCAAACAAAGTCAGAAGAAGAATGATCAGTTATAAAAATGTAGATATTTCCCCAAGTGGACCATCTGCTCTGAATCTTCTTATATGTTTTATTAGTCCCCCTTGGCCCTAACAATTAGACTGTGAACATGTTAAGAGTGGGACCTGTCTCGCTTTTCTATTTCCATCCCCAAGACTTGGCAAAGTGCTTAACACAGTAGAAGCTTAATAAATGCATATTAATTCATTGTAAACTCCAAGAGGATGGTGTCTATCTTATGCTTCTTCCCTATTCCCCATAGCACCCAACACAGTGTCAAGCACACTATAGATAACCAGTAAATACTTGACTGATTGATGCTGATGATGGCTTTTATTTAGCAGCCCCTATTTCATTCCTTATTTACTTCTAGCTTCCACATCAAACTCTTTCAGCCTACGCATAAATGTAGTCTCAGAAGGTGTCAAGGAGCTACAATTATCACTATTATGATATTAAGGTATTTTTTTTTTTTTTGCTCTATGCCAAATTCTACATAAAACATTTTCAAGTTGGAACAATGTGATTAAAGATGGATAAAGAAGTAATAATTCTATTTCCTCAGTGTTTAGGCAACTTTTATGACTAATAAGATATGGCTGTCATAATACAAGAGTGAAATCCAGATTGGGTGTAATATATTTTGCTTTGTGCAATGATACATATACTGTATCTAATAAAGGAATTTAATATTCTTTCAAGAGCTGATAAGAATTATTGACAGGTAATGGATTCAGTTATCTACTTTTTGTAACTTTGGGTATTTTTTATTAAATCTGTGGAAGCTGATATTGTTTTTCTGATAACCTATTTTGTTAACATTTATTACAAAGTTTAATTTCCTAATACTTTTTTAGAACATTAGGAAGAGCCATCTTAGCAAGCTTCAATGTTCTTTTTCCCTATTGTCTGCCACATATCACATTGTCTCGCTTAAATTATCTACCCTTTCTCCTTCTCTTACTCCCTCCCTCCCCCTTTAGGTGAGAATTCATTTATCTAGGAGAAGAAAAAAATTTTTCTAATTAAGAGGGCTAGTCTTGTCAAACATTTATTATTACACCAAATGAGAAATTGCTTCCTTCTGAAGAGATTCACATAACTTAAGGGGGGCGGGGAATGTAGATCTCTTCCAAGAGGAGCTTGTTTTATAAACTTTCAATCCCTTCAATTGCTTTCTGTAGAGCCAGCTCATAAATGATTCATACATTGCCCAGAGGTATAGTTAAGGAGGGCAAACCGATGTCAAGAATGCATGTTTGTGTAAAGCTCTATTAATAATGAATTAGCTTTCTTTATAGGGCACAGGATATAGTGTCTCCATCTAATGAATGGTGAGCACTAAATCTGGTTATTTTTTTTATAAAGAAAATTTCTCAGTTATAAAGCTAATATCCATCCTCTGATTCTTTCTCGTGATCTTTTCCAAACTATAACAAATAGATTAATGCTAGCAAAATCAAAGTGAGTGTCATGTTTGAAAAAATTAACTGTGCACTTGTTTTAATTTGTACTTTAGTAAACCATGATATATTTTGTCTCAGTGGAGTTTGTGATGAAATACATTTTTTTTCTTCCCAATATAATCCAAAAGACAGTTATTAAGTGCCTGTTACAGTCAAAACCCTGACTCATTAGTGAATACTATCGTCTGAAAGCAGTGTAATTATAAGTACAGTTCATAGTTAAGTTGTGGGTTTGTTTGTTTAACACCTTGGGTTTAAGTGTGTATTCCTTTATTAATTCATTCCACCACATTTGAAATCCCCTCCTTCCTCACCTTCATATCATAAAATCCCCAGGTTTCTCCAAAGAACAAGTCAGGTACCAATATTTAGAAGAGGTCTTTCCTCATTGCCCCATTCTTGAAATTACTTGATAATACTATGGATCTTTACTTACTTGTATAAATGGTCTATCGTCCTGTATGGGATGAAAAACCCCATTAAAAATTTAATCAAGAACACAGAGGTTTCTCAGGATAAAAACAAGACAATTTTATTCTCTTCCCCCATGGGAAAAGGGTGATCCTCTCCATGATGGATCAGTGAGAGGAGGAATGTTACAGAAGACAGAATAAGAATTTATACCCTAATACAGTCAAGCCCCCTCCCATCACAGTCCCTTCTCCCATTGGCTGGGATGTGGGCTTACAATCTGAAAGCAAAATCTCCTCCAATGATGAGGAACAAAGTCTCAGTGGCTAGGAGGTGGTCTTACAGTGTGGGTGCCAATCCAAAAGTATCTATCCCTATTTGGCAAATGCCAAAGTGAAGAAGGGGGAGGGGCTCCAAGAGATTCCTAAAATTCCTGAAGGGCTTAAGGCTGATTGACAGCAAGGGGAGGGGAGAAGGGTCCTAGGTTGTGTAATTGTTTAGGAAACCCAGGACTCAGGGATGTCCAGTCTTACAAAAATCTGTCTCTGGTTTCTAGACGTCTTTCTCCCTTCTCCTGATTTTGAGATGTCTTCACAAAGGGTGCAGAGAGAGAGAGTGTACCCCACTCACCCCTAAGAGAATTTAAGCTCCTTGGGGGGTAAGGATTATTTTATTTTTATCTTTGTATTTCCAACACCAAATGTTGTGGCTTACACATCATAAAATGACAAATATTGTTGAATTAAAATTTTTAATTGAATTGATACATCCAGTCAACAAATTTTAAGGGCCTACTATGTGAAAAAAAATGCTATGGGGGAAATTAATGAGGGAATGTTCAAGTTCCTTTCCATATCCCCCTTTCTAGTCAGATAGGTATTTAGTTTGACTAACTTTTTTTTTTATGCAATTAGAGATCACTTTTGAGACATGCTTCCTTTTAATCCCTGAAGGTTGTGACTAGAGCGATAAAAAGGGAAGAGTGCTCAAGGTTTTGCCTCAGGGCATTGAAATTTAGAGGGTATGGACTATACCTTCACTCCTTCTCACATAGAAATAACAGAGCTTAGTACCAATTTGGGAAGAATAGATCATTAAAATATGAAGATTATAGATAATGTTTATGCCTAGGCTGCTGTAATCCAGCTTAAATCCCTTTTCCACAGGCTTGGCTCTACTCATACAAATGAATGTCGCAAGGGTCCATGTCTCCCCACCCCTTAATTTCATTTGTCTTAGAAGTTGATTTGAGGATTCTTTCAGGGCTTTTTGCCCATGAAACTTTTTATAAAGTTTGATCAGAGTATAAGAAATTTTATTTATGGCTCTGGTTGTGATCAAAATGTGTATAATAGCTTTGCTGGCATCTAAAAACACAAGCAGTTCTAAAGTAAAATTAAATAAGCTCCCTAATATACCCTTAAAATTTTCGTTTTATAATTCATCTAAAAGCAACCAATCACAATGAACATTATATAGAAGCCAAGTAAAACTGGAAGCTAGTCACAGCTCTACTATGAGCTACAAATTGGCAAACCATTCTTGCCCTCAAGTGAGGGGGGTTGACCTCTTCCAGGTCTAACATTCTTTTATTCTCTTTGGTATATCTGTATTCAACAGTATGAGGGGTAGTTTTTCATCCTGGAATTGTGGTCAGCCCATGTAAGACTATTGCCCTTTCTTCCTTCTTTCTATTTCTCCCTTTCATCTAGCCTTCAATGTATTAGATGTCCTACTTCCCACAAAGCCCCTATGTGTTAAGAAAAGAGTCATGGTGCAGTAACACATTGGCGTTAGAATCAGAAAGGCCTCCCTCAAACATTTACTAATTGTGTCACCCTGGGTAAATATTTAATCTTTATACGTCCAATTTTCCTTATTTTCAGAATGAGGTTAGGGAGGGAAAGGACTGTATTCAATTACCAATAAGGTCCTCTCTAGCCCTAAATTGTGATCTTGATTACCTTGTTTGTAGAACCTAATCATATGTAGACTTCAACTCCAGACTACCCTTGTCCCACTAATTTCAGGCTTAGACTCTTCTTCAACTCTAGTCTTCCACTGATTAGTAGAATGGGGAAAATACTAGATTTTGAGTCTCAGGAACGGATATTCCATTCTGGCTCAGTTATTTCTACCAGTTTGACTTTGGGAAAATCCTTTGACCTTTCTAGTTTTCAGTTCTTTATCTAAAATGAAGGGATTGGTCTCTCTAAAATCTCTTCCAAGATTATAACACATTGATCATTGATCAGTTTTTTCATGCCTCTCCTTACCTGACCATAGGGAAAAAAAGAAGTTTGAATTCAGTGAAGGAATTCTTTCCTCTAGGTCAGTGGTTCTCAACCTGTGGGTCACAACCCCTTCGAGATGAAATGACCCTTTCACAGGGGTCACAGAGGTTGTCTAAGACCATTGGAGAACACATATTTTGAATGGTCTTAGGAACCTCCTCTATCCGTCTCCAGGCAGGTCAGCCCACATGCAGACATGCCCACATACAGACACACCTACATACAACTATTAAAGGGTCTGGCATTAGGAAAGTTGAGAACCACTGCTCCAGGGCCTTCTAACTTTTTTCAATATCTTATTCGTTCTTTTCCCTGATATAGTACATTCACTGGCCTGAGAGAACAGCAACCCCCCTCAATTCTCATTCATTCAATGAAGCAAAGATCAGTCAAGTAAAACACACAAAACCCACACAGAGATAGAAACACAAATGAATAAACACATAAATTTGTAGGTAAATAAGTAAATAAAAGTCTTTCCTTCCTTGGTGACCTAATATATTGACCTTTCTGGTTTTCTTCCATATTTCATTAAGGAAGGAAAACACAACTCTAACTAGAGAAAATAATTAGTTGAAACTATTCCTTCCATCTTTCCCAAGTCCTTATTCCTGAGGGGGGAAAAAAGGATATATTACTTAGCTTCTCCACTTTAATAAATCAGATCACAACCTGAGGTCTATACATTGGTCATTGTCTGAATGTCAATCTAGGACAGAGATTCCAAATGGAAAAATTAGTTTCAGAGTTTTGGTAAAGCAAATGAAAACACTTCAGGGAGAAAAAGGAAGCTTCTGCAAAGAAGACAATCTATAGCACCATTATCAGACTCATTAATATACATGCATTCATACATACATTATCTTTACATAGTTCAATGAATATTACAAAATTCATTAGAGTTTATCTTATTTGATCTTCACAACAACCCTTTGAGATTATTAGGGATGAATTATTATTTTTCAGGTGAATAAACTCAGGCAAATTGCCATTTAAATGACTTGTCTGAAGTAACAGACCCAATGAGTGAAAAACCTGAGCAATAATCCAGGTCTGCAAATTCTTTGTCCATAGCCATAACACTGTATTTTGAACTAAATTGTCTCTCAACAAATCTGTAAGTGCAAGAATTCAGGATCAATGTCCTATTTATTTTTGTTGTTATTAATTTTGTTTAAATTAACATGTTTTATGTGTATTATAAACTGGATAATCATCAGCAAAAATGAATGTTCCCATATATGAAGAAGGACAAGGAAGAAGAATTGTATAACATTGCCTCTTATTTAGCAATATTCTTTTTTTCATTTGGCTTTTTTCTTTTTATTACTTAATTTATTTTTACTTTTCAACATTTATTTCTACAAGATTTTTAGTTCCAAATTTTCTCCCCATCTCTCTCCTCACCTCACCCCAAGCCAGTGTGCATTCTGATTAGCCCTTCCCTCAATCCGTTCCCCATTCTATCACCCACCATCTCTTTTCTTATCCCCTTCCCTTCTCCTTTCCTGTAGGGCAAGATAGATTTCTATACCCCATTGTCTGTATATCTTATTTCCCAGTTGCATGTAAAAACAATTTTTAACATTTGTTTTTAAAACTTTGAGTTCTAAATTCTCTCCCTTGTTCCCTTCCCACTCACCCTCATTGAGCAGCAAGCAGTTAGATATAGGTTATACATGTGTGGTCATGCAAATCACTTTCATAATAGTCATGTTGTTAAAGACTGTATTTCCTTCCATCCTATCCTGTCCCCCATTTATTCTGTTCTTTCCTTTGACCCTGTCCCTCTTCAAAAGTGTTTGCTTCTGATTACCACCTCCTCCCATTTGTCTTCCCTTCTATCATCCCCCTACTTTTTATAGGATAAGACAGATTATCCATTTCACCCCTACTTTCTATGGGATAAGATAGATTTCCATAATGAGTTGAGTGTGTATGTTATTCCTTCCTTAAGCCAAATACAATGAGAGTAAGATCTACTCATTCCCTCTCAACTCACCCGCTTTCCCTTTACTGTAAAAGCTTTTTCTAGCCTCTTTTATGTGAGATGATTTATTCCATTCTACCTCTCCCTTTCTCTTTATCCCAATACATTCCTCTCTTACCCATTAATTTTATTTTTTAGATAACATCCTTTCATGTTCAATTCTTTTCATCAAGAATGCTCAGAAGCACTATTTCTCATTGAATATCCATTTTCCCTCCAAAAGGATTGTAATCAGTTTTGCTGGGTAGGTGATTCTTGGTTTTAATCCTAGATCCTTTGACTGGCATATTATATGCTAAGCCCTGCAATCCCTTAATGTAGAAAATGGTGAATCTTCTGTTATTCTAATTGTGCTTACAGAATACTTGAATTGTTTCTTTCTTTATTCACACAGAACAATTATTATCCCATAGAACAGTGGTTCTCAATTGCTTGCAACATTTTCTACTTGACCTAGGAACTCTGTAATTTGGCCACAGTGTTACTGGGAGTTTTCCTTTTGGGATCTCTTTTAGTAGTTGATTGGTGAATTCTTTCAATTTCTATTTTACCCTCTGGTTCTAGAATATCAGGGTAGTTTTTCTTGAATTTCTTGAAAGATAATATCTAGGCTCTTTTTTTTTTTTAATGATGGCTTTTAGGTAGTCTAATAATTTTGAAATAATACCTCCTGGATCTATTTTCCATGTTAGTTGTTTTTCTGATGAGATATTTCACATTGTGTTCTATTTTTTTCATTCTTTTACTTTTGTTTTGTAATTCCTTGATTTCTCATAGATTCATTAGTTTCCATTTACTCCATCCTAATTTTTAAGGAATTATTTTCTTCAGGGAGCTTTTAAGACCTCTTTTGCATTTGGTCAGTTCTACTTTTTAAGGCATTCTTCTTCTCATTGGCTTTTTGGACTTCTTTTGCCATTTTAGTTAGTCTATTTTTTAAGGTGTTATTTTCGTCAGCATTTTTGGGGGTCTCCTTTAGAAAGCTGTTGACTCTTTTTTCATGATTTCCTTGCATCATTCTCATTTCTCTTCTCCATTTCTCCTCTACTACGCTTGATTTTCAAAATCCTTTTTGAGCTCTTCTATTCCGTGGCCAATTCATATTTTTCTTGGAGGATTTGGATGTAGGAGCTTTGACTTTGTTGTTTTCTTCTGGTTGTATGTTTTGATCTTGTTTGTCACCGAAGTAAGATTCTGTAATCTGAGGCTTTTTTCTGCTGTGTGCTCATTTTGTCAGTCAATTGCTTGTCTTTTTAAACTCTTTGTTAAGGTAGGACTCTGCTTCCAGTGTGGAGGGTGTACTGTCCCAATCTTCAGGGGATTTGTGTAGCTGTTTTCAGAGATACTTCTAAAGACCTGTAAATTTTCAGTTCTTCCAAGGTGGTATGATCAAAAAAGAGGTGTTTACTCCTCTCTTGCCCTGTACTCTGTTCTTTAAGTGACCACAAGCACTCTTTTCTGCCTTGGAACTATGAAGAGAATTCCCTCTCCACCCCTGCCACAAGCTCTGCCATGCCTCACCTCAGTACCTCCACCCAGGACTGTGACTCAGATGCAAGCAAGTGCAAAGCACAGTAATCCTATCTTAGTATCAATGAAGAGATTCCTACAGTCCACCTTTGATCAGCCACTTGATTCCTCCACCTTGACCTGTGGGCTGAGAGCTGCTGCTATCCCCCTTCTCAAACCCCACTGGACCTTCCTCCTCTCTCACCAAAGTCCAATAGACATTTCCTACTGATCTTCTAAGTTGTCTTTGGTATTTGTGGGTTGAGAAGTCTGGAAACCACCACAGCTGCCAATGATTCAGTGTCCTGAGGCCTGCCTCAGGTTTGCTAGGGGGTCCTGGTCTGTGTTGATGTGTTTTGCCCTGGACTGTGCTTCTCTTTCAGACTGGTGCAACAGATCTTTCCTGTTGACCTTCCAGGTTGTCTTGGGCTAGAAATTAGTTTCATTCTGTCATCTTATGGCTTCTGCTGCTTTTATTTAGAGTAATTTTTTACAGGTATTTGGAGAGGTTTAGGGAAGAGTTCAAGGGAGTCCCTGCTTTTACTTTGCCATCTTGGCTCTTCACCCCAATATTCTCATTTTCTGCCATTTTATTGGAAAGAAAAGATATTTGTCCACTTCAGTACTCATATACTTAACCAGATTTCAGATCTCATGTTGCTATACCCTCAAGGTGATGCAGATCACACCCTATGTATTATGGTTAGGTAGCCATTTGATAATTAACCTGGTGATCAAACTACAGTTTTTAACACTGGAGCTCAGAATGCACTTGATTGGGAGTGAGGAAAAATATAAACTGAAGCAGTATTTCAGACATTTATTATATAATCCAATCCAATAAATATTCATTAAGTCCTTACTATGTTTAAGGCAGGGCAGCTAGGTGTTTGTAGAGTGTTGGGCCTAGTCAGGAAAACTCATCTTCTTGAGTCCAAATCTGGCTCAGTAACTTACTAGCTGTGAGACTAGGTCACTTAACCCTGTTTGTCTCAGTTTCCTCATCTGTGAAATGAACTGGAGAAAGTGGCAAACCATTCCATTATTTCTGTCAAGAAAAACCTAAATGGGGTCATGAAGAATCATACATGACTGAAAAATGACTCAATGACAAGGGATATTCCAGTCACTATGTTAAGCACTGGGGATATAATTAATGAAAAAGAATATAGCCTCTGCCCTCAAAGTTCCTACAACCTAAAGGGGAAACAACACACAAAAGGAGGAAAGAAAGCAGAGGAAGAAAACAAGACATCAGGTGATACCTTGTGAGGGCATCTTGTTCTCCAGAGTTGAAAACATGCAGGGAAGAGGTATAAAGCAGAGTGAGATGACAGTTCAGTTTTGGCCAAGGAATACATTAAGCAATGTGACCCTGGACTACTTACTATTTGTGCCTCAATTTCCCCATCTGTAAAATGATGCCACTTTACTTGATGGCCTCCAAAATTACTTCCAGCTGCAAATTTATGATGCTCTGAACCTATAATCCTGTGTTCACACAGAACAATTATTATCCCATAGAACAGTGGTTCTCAACCTGCAGGTCATGACCCCTTTGGGGGTCAAATGACCCTTTCACAGGGGTCACAGGGGTCACAGGGGTTGCCTAAGACCATCAGCAAACACATATTTCTGATGGTCTTAGGAACCTCCTCTATCTCCAGGCAGGTCTTGCCCACATGCAGATAGATACACCCATATATAAGTATTAAAGGGTCGCGGCATTAGTAAAGTTGAGAACCACTATCATAGAATAATATGTATCTGTAAAAAAATACTCATTTTTCTCTCAATGAAGATTTTTAGACAACTTTTTTATAAATTAATAGAATGGAAATCTTTTTGTTCTAATTTTGTGAGTCAAAAAAATAAACAAACAGGTCCCTGGTGACATATAAAAAACCTAAATGATGATTAATGAGTCTGTGATTCATAGATCATGAAGAAAGGTCTGTTCCCTTAAAAATATGAAGGAAAGGAGAGAGGAGTACTGCTGACTCTTATCTTCCTATCCTTCCCCTCTCTTGGCCCAAGCCATTCCTTCAAATAAGAATACATCACTAACTTTTTGTGAGTTTCTCCCATAATACCATTTGTGTCACTACCCTCACAAGGAATTACATGCCAACATTTACCAAGTGCATGGATTTGTAAGGCAAAGTGAAAAAACAATAGAGGTACAAAAACAGGAAAAATAAAACAAACAATTCTACTTTAAAGTACCTTATATTCTACTGGGAGGTAAAATCATATAAAGATAGGAAGGTCCTGGAGATAAAGCACAAGACTTAGAGCTGGGAAAACTTAAGTTCAAATTCCATCTCAGACATTTTTAAAAAAATTTTTAAATAAATTAATTTATTTGTTTTTTCGTTTACATCATTCATTTCCACGAGATATTGAGTTACA
>CM053592.1:115290776-115307517 GCA_028646515.1 Pseudochirops corinnae | reverse complement strand
GGGGGTAGGGTTATTTTTAAACAAAAAGCACAACAAACCCAGAAAAATACTGGAGAAGTTCCAGATAGATAGTGGAATGAGTGATCATAATTAAACCCAACTACTCTGTATTACCAAATAGAAACACATGCACCAAACAAAATTAAAAAATAGGAAGCCTCAAAAAGATGTTTAAAAATAAAACAAGTCTCTGTTTTTGAGATTGAAGTCAAATTCATTTGTTTATTTCAGAGTTCTAATAGGTTTTTGTCTGTTTTTGAACTGAGAGGCCACCAAAATCAAGCAGATTATTA
Source organism: Pseudochirops corinnae (assembly GCA_028646515.1). NCBI lineage: Eukaryota > Metazoa > Chordata > Mammalia > Diprotodontia > Pseudocheiridae > Pseudochirops > Pseudochirops corinnae. The sequence goes on along the minus strand of CM053592.1, from coordinate 115,307,224 downwards.
CATAAAATCAAAATTACTCTAAATAGCAGTTCTCAACCTGTGGGTTACAATCCCTTTGGGGGTCACCTACGACCGTTGGGAAACACATATTTCTGATGGTCTTAGGAACCAAGACACCACTCCTCTATCCGTCTCCAGGTGGGTCCGCCCACATGCAGACGCACCCACATACAAGTATTAAAGGATTGCAGCATTAGGAAGGTTGAGAACCACTGCTCTAGAGGATTACTTTGTATGGAGCACATATAAGAGAATTTTAGAGAACAGGAGACAATATGGTGTCTCAAAATTTCTCTGGATATTATCACAATAAAACATGATAAAACAAGTTTTTTTAGAATATTTACAGAACAAGCCATAACTCTATATCCTGAGGTTTCCCAGCTGTGAAATTTTAAATGTAATAACATTTAGAACAAGCATTTTTTGATTCTTAGATGAGTGAAAAAACTTCCACCTTCCATCTCTGCTACTTGTTCTCAGTTAGTAGGATTTAAGTCCTTCTTGATTTTGTTTCTTGAAGTATAAAGGAAAGTAATTTTAACTGGAAAAATTCTTTCAGGAAAATTTTACAAATGATTAAGTAAATAAGTACACATAGAAGTGGACACATGAAAAAGAACATATTACAAAGAAAAAATGAGAAGAAATCTTTAGATGGGATGAATGGGATTGTAATTGCAACAAAAATAAATTGCTGGAATATAGAATACATTGCCAATACCTTCAAAGTAGTTTAGAATTGAAATAAAAAATATAAAAGAACATCTGACATATTTAACATCAAAGTGAAAATCTTGTAGCATCCCATGAGGAATCAATCTAATGGTGTGTATCCATTTGAATTGTGCAAGGCTACTCAACAGTGAAGAAAGAAGAGGCTGAATATAGTAATCTAAAATCAAAAGAAATTGCTGGTACAAATATAGCCTGTGGCAATTGTGCTTGTTTTGATGCCTCTTTTAAGAGTCCAAGACTCTGTGATGATCCCCATAAGAATCTTGGTGAAAGAAAATCTAAAGTATTATCAGTTTAAAAAATTGACCTTTTTTGGGATCTTAGTGATTGCGTGTGTGTGTGTGTGTGTGAGTGTGTGTGATAGAAACATGAAGTCAGAAGTACATTAAGGAAAGAAGATATGTCTTCATAGTTCTACTACTGTATTTCACCAAAAACAAAACCAAACCTCTCTTTCTATAACTAAATGTGGTATAGTATAAGAAAACAATGTGTTTCTTTTTGTTTCTTGTTTTAGTTTTGTTTTCCTCTAAGGTCAGAAAAAAATGTTTTCCTGTTAAGAAATCCAGAATTGAACAAAGCTTTGACAAATTGACCAAGGTGCTAGATCAAATAAATCTAAATAAAGGCAACTTTAAGTGAAAATAAAGCTCAAACAAAAGCAAACAATCATGATGCTATTTATAAATGCATGCAACAATCCTTCATTTTGATAAATTGAAAACCACAAAAGTGTCTGATTCAATGTATTTTCAATCAACTCTTTCATGCTGCTTTACTAGGTTTTGAAGACTGTATATTGTGGAAGATTCTACTATAAACATGCTATGGTTTTATATTATTGAGGAAAATTAATATCATGCTATATCACTTAATAATTAACATGAGTCTATAAACCATCCTTTTTCCCATTTTGTCAGACCTCTTTCCTCAGTCTAGTGCACAAGGCATGGTGGAGTAATGTAATTGCTCCTACCCCCTGTGGCACTCAATAATTCATCAATTTAAATGAGACCCTTGACTCTATTTACAGATAAGCAGAGAACCAGATTAAGCTAGACTTTTCCTAGGGGGAAACTCCTGTTCTTCTATCTCCTTGTCAAAAATAAGGGTGATTTGCTCTCCAATGGGGAAGCTAGAGAAGTGGGGGAACACAATTGGGATGCTTCTAATTTTCTGGCCAAGATTACTAGAAGCAGCTGCAATTCATAAAGAAATTATTACTGTTCATTTGTGTCTGTTATGGAGTCAGACATTGGTGTCATTTTATAGATGAGGAAACTGAGGCAAACAGGGTTAAATGACTTGTCCAGGCTCACACGGTTAGTAAATGACGGAAGTTCGATTTGTACTCAGATCTTCCTGACTCCAGGCCCAGTACTCTACCCACAGTACTATCTATACCATGGGTATACATCTGCCCTATAAAGACAATTAATGTTCCTTAATTATCAGAGGGATGTGATTAGCCACATCTGAAAGCCAACCTACTTTCCCCAGCTGCAGACTAATCCTGAGGAAATAATAGAGAGAAGATGAGGTAATTCTTAACCCTCCTCATCATTAAAATGTCTACTAATCAGGATTGTCTTACCTTTGTCACTGAGAGAGACCATTGACTCAATTTATTGGTTATTGCTACTCTAACTAATAAATTAATCATACTCAGGTCCCCTGGCTATTTGACTGAGATGGCCAGTGTGACCCCTTTACTAAAAGTTTACATGTTACTGTTAATAAACTATTATCTTGCCCTCAAGAAACTTGTTCCTAGGTCTGCCTTTGTTGCAATTTTACTTGTCACAATTGTGCATTGAAATTTTATCAATAATAATAAGGCTCAAAAAATCATTCTCCCTCACTGAAATATTTTTGAGTCTTGATTCCATCATCCAAAGTGTTAGTGACTCCTCAGATCATGTCATTTGTGAATCTGATAAAAAAGACTTTTATGTATTTATTATAGTCCTGTAAGAAAGTGGGTATAAAGTCATATTGTTATATCAGAAATGACATGTTGGCTAGAGCTAACTAGCCAACATCTTTTAAGCTGATATTCATCAGTTTGTCATATTGTAAAAATGTAACAGACTCCTAATTCCAATAAGCATTGGGAGTCTATGGGTACCAATGATTTAGTTAAAGTGTCAGAAGATGAAAAAGAAGGTGATGTCAAAGTGCACGAATTCTGACATTTCTTAGTTGCTTTTGTTAAAGCTGGAAAAAAAGACCTGTGATTATTCTCGAATTCCATTTATTCATTCTCTCCTTGCCCTTGAACACTGCAGATGACTAGACATGTTCTATATTGGTATCTAGGACTAAGGATTTTGGAATCATCACTCATTAGAGATTAAATGTCTCACTAAAATGATACTATGGAAGAAAATAATAGCTGTACTCTGAAGAATGATGATGAATTAAAAAAATGATGAGAACAATTTCAGACCTCAAATTATCATGCTATTAGTTGTACAGTCCCCATTTTCTAGTGAGAAGCAGAAGGGATCCCTCCATGTACTGATCTTGCAGAACGTAACTATGGTTTTCTATGCATCACTGGGCAATTCTTGTGCTTGATTACTTTCCGTGTTGCCTGCTGCCTGTCAGGCACATCTTCCCACCTTTCCAGATCACTCATGTCATAATTTCGTATCTGGATTCTACAGATGTCAGTCTGGAAATCCTCTCTAGGCTTCCAGTGCTTTAAAGTGAACTATGTTAGGCCATCAAATTTGTGTTTCTTTAGTGCAGTGTCTTGAGAAGGAGCCTTTAAAGTTAACTACTAAGATGTCCATAAATAACTATGATAGGATATCATAAATGCATGATAAATTTGAATGGATTTTTTAAATGACCATGAATTTCCTTTGACTATCAGAGCAAATAATTTTCCATCTAAGCTATGTAAGGGAAAGAATGTATATCTAGGAGACATTGTCTCTACTACTAATTAGCAATGTAGTCTTGCGAAAGTAATTTAATCTCATTATGTTTCTAGATGGTGTGATGGCAAAAGGACTGAATTTAGATCAAGAACTTGCATCAAATATAAGAGTTGTTACTTACAACATGTATGGTCTTTGATGTGTTACAATAAGTTGCCCGGATCTTGAGTTTTTTATCTGTGAAATCATGGAGTTAGATCAGGTAGTCAATCAACAAGCATTTATTAAACACTTATTATGTGCTAAGCATTAGGGATACAAATGCAGGCAAAAAGAAAGACGGTCCCTTACCTCAAGGACCTTACATTCTGACAGAGGAAGTTATTTCAAAAAAGAAACTGGAAAGTAGGGTGGGATGGTGATGGAGGAAGGCACTTGGTACCAGGTCATAGTAGAGGAAGAAGTCCTGAATGAAGCCCAATGAGAAATGAAGAAATAGCTGGTCTGGGAGCCTTCCTAAAATGGAGATTCTAGGAAGGTATAGAATCTGTAAATTTCAGAGTTCAAGTGAACTTCTAGGATGGAGAAGATTTCTGGGGCATGGTGGAGGAGTCCAGAATGCAGCCCAGTGAAAAAGGAAGAGAGCCCTTTTTTTTTTCCCTCTGAAGGGGAAGGCAAGGCAATTGGAGGTAAGTGATTTGCCCAAGGTCACAAATCTAGTAAAGGTCAAGTGTCTGAGGCCACATTTGAACTCAGGTCCTCCTGACTCCAGGCTAGTTTCTCTATTCACTGTGCCTCCTAGCTGCCCTTGAAGAGAGTTTTTCGTGTCCTCTTTGAGGTATATAATGATTCTGGGTGGAATAGCTTCCATTCTCATTCACACGGCTATGAAAAGATCAAATGTATAGTAGCACCTTCAGGATGTGTCTCCCAAAAGCTACCCTAGGTTCAAAGAATCCATTCCAAAGCACATTTCCTTTGTCTTCATCACTGTGTTTACCTCCATTGGTCTGAGAACCTTTTTGATCTAAACAAAGACATTTAATCAAAGAACATATTAAAAATGACCAAAAAGGGACAAACACCTACTCATGTCCCACAGGTTACCATCCCTCTCATGGGGGAGGGCATACACACATAATGCTACATGTAATTATGAAACAAAGATGAAGGGCATGAATACCTGTAGGACGCTTAGCTGGTTAAAGGATGTACATAAAGAATCACAAACTAGGACCCCACATCACCAAGACACCTGTGTTTAGAGTACTTGTATCAGTAATTCACATCTCCAGGGCACATATATGAAGGGCATCCATATTTGGAACCTATGTGATCAGGTCACACATGTAGGTATGCTTGTCCAAGATGCTCTGTTGATATTATGGTAACAAAACAGTTACAGCTATACTCTGATTCTCCTTTGTTGTGTACATGGCTTCTGCTTTCCATCTGCTGGACATTTCCAGTAGGTTCACAATCACTCAGTTTTTCTTTGCTACTATTTTCTGAGCTTCAGAGCTTTGGGAGTCATTTGCTGATCTTTGCTCCTAGGGTGGCCGTATCTGGAAATCCTCTTTTTCTACAACTGCAAGATTTTACATGCATAGTCAAGGTCATTAATCATCCTACCCTGTTAAAGATAAAAAAAAAAAAAGGCAGCAGAATGTTCCAGAATAATGTTATTGTTTTGACTGCCTTTGTCAGGTGCTGATTTGAGATGCATATTCCCAGAACACCATAAAAACCAGAGATTAGAAAATTCCTCAGTCGTGAGCCTGTGTTGCCAAAACTAATTTCAGCAACTCTGGAAAAAAAAAAAAATTTCCCCTATGGCAACTATGTGAGCTTTGTAGGATGAAGAATCAATGAACCCTACCTCACTCTCAGGATTCTCTCCAACTATCATGAATGATACTAGTGCCAAGAACAAAAAATGAGGTCGGACCGTCAAGGTTATTATTCTCAACTACACTTACCCGAATTCTTACCTCTATTACCCTTAGCTGCCAGCAATAAACTCTCTGATATTTATATTGTATTCTGTCCAACACAATTCCTCAATGATATTCCTAGAAAAACAATGTAAGAAAAATAAACCTTGTCTTGACAATCCCTAACCACTGAGATCTATTTTCCCCACCAGAATCTGATGTTTGTTTCTGTATCTCACTGACCCTCACTTTCCCTACGTGAAAAATATGAGGATGGGACTAGATTGTCCCTAGGCTCTAAAATCATGAATCCAATAATAATGCACCCCTTCCTATTTTAAAAGGATTTTCTTCACAAAAATAAGGTGATTTAGATAAGTTTTTTTGCTCACTCTGTTTTATAAAGGAAGATATTGAGGCTTAGATAGGTTAGGTGACTTGTCAAGGCCATAATAGCTAAAAAGTGCTGGAGCTGAAGTAGGAATTCAAAATTCCTGACTCTAAATTCAGCACTTTTACTTTTTCATGGCATTGCCATTCCAAGAAAGGTGAGATTTTTTTTTTGAGATATATAAGCGCACTCTGAATAAAGCTCTTGGGCAACACCCAAATCCTTTGTAAATGTGAACATGCTGTATAACTTGAGATTTTACTATTTCTGATGCAGCAGAAATTCCAGTTTACAGTGCTGAACTCAGAGCATTCTCTCAATGAAAAATGAGTGCTTTTAGCCTCCTCAGTAGCATATTGATGATAATCTTTGATATGTTTAGGCAATCTAAAGTTTTACAAAGTATTTCAACCTGTAAGAGGATGATTAACTATGGATACTTGTCATGGGGTCTCCTTAGGTTACTTTTTCATAATATACCTATTAAAAATCCTAAAATCTTCCCTGATTCAGGAGGTTTTTACCATATGGTGATACTCCTTTTTAATTAGTTTCTTTTTGGAATAATATCTAAGGTGGTGATTATTTTCAGAGTGTGTCTTAGTCTGAAGTATAGCATTTGTTCTTGTGGAAAGTCAGTTCAGCTCATCTGTTGCCCAACACAATACTTCCTTACGCCACTGTGAGCATGACTCTTGAAAGGAATCAGCTGGCTTGTCCCTTTAGTGCAAGCTGGGATGGTGTTCCTCTTTTTTCCAAGGAATGTATATTCTGTAGTGTCAGCACCTTGACTATTGAATTACTTGAGTGATGAGTGCCTACCACATGTCTACCATATATTCTCATAAATGGAAATACATGAGAAACTATAATACACAGGAGCCAAGACTGATGCCTGCCTTATGGAGCAGCAGTTTTATAGTTAGCTTTTGTGCAAAGTGCTTTAGGGAACTTGTTTGATTTTGCTAAATGGTATATCTAAACCTGATGATAATCATACCTAATACAATGAAATTCTGCTACTTTTTCATTAGAACTCCATTACTTTATACAGAAATAAAGGTATTTCTGTTTTCTTTCATGAATTCCAGACAGAGAAAGGATACTTTTATCTACTTAACTAGAAGTGATGGTGATATTCATGTAGAATTATCAGGATGCTGTGAGTGAATATGGGTTAACAGTCAGTCAGCAGGAGCTTCTGAAATTTTAATGACTAAGTGATACCAACCCCTTTATAGTGAAAAGAATTTCTGTCTCATAAGAGCATCAATTAACTAGATCCTTTGGAAAGAGGACGAACGCCTGCTTTTTCCTTGTGATTGATCCCATTGTACTGGAAATACTTAATATTAATTGAATTATTACAGGTCTTGTTATTCTGACTTTACGTTCACTACAAGTCTATACATAGTGCCAGAGAACTTCATTCCAAACCAATCTTCTAAGCAACTCACTCATCCTGCCTTTATAGTTCAGAAAATATTCCTGAGCAAGAGATTAAAAAAATTATTTAATCAATTGGATTCTGGTAAATTATTAATCTCCCCACTGGTACTATCAAAAATGTCAATATCAGACATATTGTGAAGAAGCCTTAGGGAATAGTTTATACTGACTATGAAATGGACAGACCTTGACATAATTTGGTATTGATTTGATGCTGGATATTCATACCATGTGAGGAGAGAACCAGGGCAATTCAAAAACAGTTAAACAAATTCAACAAAAAGAATTCAACTAATGTTGCTAAGTGTTTGCTGTGAGCAAGGCCAAGAGAAAAATGACAGTCCCTTCAGAGGCAGCTAGGTGGCATAGTTGACAGTCCTAGTCTTAGAGTTAGGAAGATCTGCATTAAAATCCTGATCCGCAAAATTGCTAGCTGTGTGACCCCAAGGAAGTCATGTTACCTCTTTTAGATTTACTTTCATCATCTATAAATCAAGCATTATAATATCATCTACCTTATAGGGTTGTTATAAGGACCAAAATGGAATACCAAGTGTAAAGCATTTCGCAAATCTTAAAGGGTATATATGTGCAAGCTGACATTCTTATTACTCTACCAGAAGGTAGGGAATGAGGGATGTATACATAAACCCATGAGAAAATGGTTAAATGTTTAGGAGAGGTCAAAGAAATGTTTTTAGACATGAAAGAAGAAGAGAAAGGGGAGGAAATGAAAGTTATTCAGTAAAAATTCAAGAAATAGGAGCAGAACTAGAGCTCAGAACCCAAGGAAATAATGCTTCTCAGAGGGATATTCTTCAGGGTCAACGGCTTCAACAAGGATTTGTATTGATTGGTCAGAGGCCACTGAATTTGCTAATTAGAGAGTCACTGGTGGCATTGGAGGGAGAAATTTTAGGATAATAGTGGGGTACAGACCCTCTAGGTGGGTGCTGTAACAAGGCTTGCAAGCAGAAGTTCTCCATTTTCAGTCCTGATCATGCAATATTTGGGGACAAATCATTCTCTGAGTTGCATTTTTAGCAGCTGTAATTTGATTTGATGATCTGGAAAGTTGTTGGAGCTTTGAATTCTATGAAGAGATTAATAAAATGACACAAAGATAAAACTACTTGTACTTTTCAACACCATTTCACGTATATCAGATGGTTAATATAAACATCAAGCAATCTCCAAAGACATATGTAAGGATTTAAAAAGAGACTGAGAGTTACTTTAGATTGCTTAAGTCTAAGTATCTCAAAAGGAAAGGACTATTTCAGTTTTATTTCTGTGTACCCAGCACCTAACCCAGTGACTTAAACAGAGTTGTTCGGTTATTTTCAGTCATGTGCTACTCTTTGTCACCCCATTTGGGGTTTTCTTGGCAAAGATACCAGAGTGGTTTGCCATTTCTGTCTTCAGTTTATTTTAAAGATGAGGAAACCAAAGCAAGTAGGATTAAATGATTTGCCCAGGTTCACACCGCTAGTAAGTAACTGAGTCTAGATTTGGTCTCAGGAAGATGAGTCTTCCTGACTCTAGGCCTGGCTCTCTTTCCACTGTGCCACCTAGCTGTCCCTTAAAAATAATACATTCTTAATTCATATATGTGTGTGTATATATGTATATATATATATATATATATATACATATATACACACACATGTATGTATGTATGTATGTGTAAATGCATCTATTTGCTTTCCCTTCTACTTCCTCCCTTCACACATTGAAAATAAAGAAAAACAAAACCCCTATAACAAATATCCATAGTTAAGCCAAACAAATTTCTGTAGCTCACTCTTAAACATTCTTGGCATTGAATTTTCTACTCTAGGTAAATTCTTAGCATTAAACTTAGAAAAGGAAATGTATTTTATAAAAGAAGAGTAGCAGGAAAAATAATCCAGAGCTTTGACAGCCTTATGCATTAAGAGAAAGTCAGAGAATTCTTTACATGCTCCAAGAGAAAGCAGTAGACTGTCTGCCATCTGCAAATAATTGCATTTTCTTTTTTTTTTTAAATTTAGTGAAAATAATAATAGTTTCTTTGCCACAATGACTTTCTGAGAATGCCAAGGTGTAATGGATTCAAAGTGCAGTTTAAAAAAAAATTCCAATTTGGCAATTGTGAGCATGACTTTTAAAGGTCTCAGGGCTCAGGTAAAGAACGATGATGTTAATTAAAATACAAAGATGCCTTTTTAAAAGCACCTGCAGCAGTATTAAACTATTGAGCCATTATCATTAAACAACAAGATGTTTTCTAAGAATAAGAAAAGTACAATTAAGAAACTCTTTCTTGTATATTTTTTTCTAGATAAAGACAATCAGAATTTCCAAAGATAGGGAACTCTTGCCTTTTTGATATAGCTTTGTGAGTTATGGATACTCCCTTGTTGCATGGTTAGGTTGCTGGAATGCCCAGGATTATGTGAGACAAGGGGGGGACTGGAAAGGGAAAGGAAATTCTAGCTCTCCAACATCTCATCCCTCAGTCCAGTTCAGTCCCTCATCAGCTCTTTCCCCATTTGTTGTATAAGTTCTCTCACAGTTCTGTCCCTTCCCAATCCATACTCCACTGAGTTGCTGGTGATCTTAAAGCACAGGTCTAATCTAATCTTTTTCTCTTTAGCTCAAAAAGACCCAGTAGCTCCTGGCTGCTTCTAGAATAAAATATAACTCATCTTTTTGGTGTCTAAAGTCCTTCCTAATATTATTCCAGCCTACCTTTCCAGCCCTGATGCACACCACTTCCCTACATGTGTTCTATATCACAGTCAAATTGAACCACTCACATACAACATTGTGTCTCTTGTGTTTTTGGTTTCATGTGGACTGCCCATACCCAGCCCCCATGCATGGAAAGCCCCCCCCTCCCCCCTTCCCTTAGTAACCTTATTTTCCTTTAAAAATCATCTCCCGTCACTTCATACTCAAGGCCTTTTCTAAACTCCCACTTTGTTGTTGCTCAGTTGTTTTCAGTCCTGTCCGACTCTGTGACCCCCATTGGGGGTTTCTGGCAAAGGTAATGGAGTAGTTTGCTATTTTTTTCTCTAACTTATTTTATAGATGAGAAAAATGAAGCAAACAGGATTAAGTGACTTGCCCAGGGTCACACAACTAGTAAGTGTCTGAGGCCAGATTTGAAAACACAAAGATGTCTTTCTGACCCCAAACTTGGCCTCTCTCCACTCACTGCACACCTAGCTGCAATCCCCCACGTACTACATATAGAACACTGCCCTACTCCACCCATATCTTTAATTTATTTTCATTTTTTTAAAAATCTTTTTCCTCCAAAAGAATGTAAGTTCCTTCAGGGCAGGGACTGCGTCCTATTTATTTTTTGTTTTCCCCAGAACCAAGTACAATGCTGAACTTATAATAAGCAATTAATAAATGCATGTTGACTAGAGGATAGTATATTTCTTTTGTTAGACTGTCTTTGAGAATCCATCCTAGATACTTTGGAAGCAATCTACACTTCTGTAGGATATCATCTACTCTCCATTTTTCTCCAAAGGCCTTCTATGTCCCAGGCCAATCATCTGAATTCTTTCTATTGACTTTTTAGTTAAATTGGGAGAGACTGAGAGAGAAGAATGGCAATTTTAACCAAGTATTTCAAAAAGGAACTGTTTTGTGGTATATGACATCTCTACAGTGAAAAATAGCTTATTGAATAATAGACCATGCTATATAGTCACCGTATGTGTGACTATACTAATGTGTCTGGGACGTAGTAGATGTTTGACTAATGCATGTTATTGTAAAGCCTGACTATCCTGTTCCTTGTACAGTCATTCTAGATAATTTTATTGGGATTGTGCACAGATAAATAAAAAAAAAAAATTATACCATATCAGACATATGGCAGCACCTACTCTAGGATTTTACCACTGAGAATGATTCTCAGGGATGATGTTGGAGGAATTTGCATTCTTCTCAAAATCTTTATTTCAAACACTTCCTGAATAATAGTTATAAAATTTGTTTTCCTGGTAACATCTATTTCATAGGAACTGCTTAATAAATGTTTCATCTATCTATCATCTCCAGGCATACCTCAGTTCCAGACCACCACAATAAAGTGAATATCACAATAAAGCAGGTCACACAAAGTTTTTGGTTTTATAAAAGTTACATTTATATTATACTGTAGGTCTGTCAAGAATGTAATAGTATTATGTCTAAAACAATTAACATTAATACATTAATTAAAAAGACCTTATTGATAAAAACACCATTGATAAAAACAACTGTCATCTAGGCCTTCAGTAAGTAGTAATCTTTTTGTTGGTAGAGGGTCTTGCCTTGGTGTTGATGGCTGCTGACTGGTAGGATAGTGGTTGCTGAAGGTTAGAGTGGCTGTGGCAATTTCTTAAAAAAATACATCAATAAAGCTTGCCCCATCAATTGATTTTCTTTTACTTGAACACTTAGAAGCCTTTGTTGGGCCACTAATTGGCCAATTTCAATGTTATTGTGGTTTGGGGAATAGGAAGATCTGAGAAGAGGGAGAGAAATGGGGGATATTGCCAGTTGGTGGAGCAGTCAGAACACACAGACACAGACACACACACACACACACACAGACACACAGACACACAGACACACACAGACACACACACACACACACACACCCATTTATTAAGTGTTATGTGGGTTCACAGTCTCACACAGCAAAGCTTATGATGCTCCCAAAACAACTACAGTAGTAACATCAAACATGAAATATTGTGAGAATTACTAAAATATGACTCAGAGATATGATGTAAGCCCATGCTTTTGGAAAAATGTACCAATAGACTTGTTCCATGCAGGGTTGATACAAACCTTCAATTTGTTAAAAAATAAAAAATAAAAAAAATAAAAAGTAATTTCAATAATGTAATAAAATAAAGCTCAATAAAAGGAGAAATTTCTGTATTTATGCCTCTCTCTATCTACCTACCTACTGCATCACTGAGATCTCCTTAGCCTCTAATACTTTGTATCCTTGAGTATAAAGTGGCCTATTTAAAACGAGTTACCAAAAATAGCTTTTTTTTTACAGTGTAACAAAAGATGACGTCATAGCATATAAATCATGGAGCCAATATGATAGAATTCAAGTTAATAACTTAATTATATAAGTTCTGCATCACTTCACTCCTTCTTTAGTAACTACTATTTCTGAAAGTTGTTTTTTTACAAGTTATCCCTCCAGGTGAGAGTTCAGACTAGCTACTGCTTCTTCTCTTAAAGAGGCTCAGCAGTCCCGCCGTCCCACCAGCAGGGAATGGAATTGGAAACCTCAGCCTTGTTTCATAAAGCAGTTCTAAACAAACTCAAATCCTATCAGTCCACAGTGAGGTCCTCTTATCTTGACGATCAGTTGCTCCATAGGCATTAAAAGACACTCAGAGATATTTTACCCAGTCAATCTGTTAGATAAACATTCATGACATTATGAGTCTGGAAGGAGAGACTTCTCTGAGCCTGCAGTGATGCTGGTGTGCAAAGAAACACTGACAAAGGCAGCTGCAGCAAAAAAGGTGGGGCTTGTTTAAATAAGAATATAAGAGAAGGAATAGATTTTGAAAGAGGAAATGTAAATAAAGTGTTTCACAAAGTAGAAATCAGTATATTAATGTCAGCTATTATTAAACAACAAAATTGAATCATTATCATTTGTAAATGTTTTATCTTTATGCAGAGGTTTTAGCCAGACTCTAGTCACCCTGATGAGGTTAAACATCTGAGGGCAATGCCTGATATTTTGAATACGTGTAAAGAGCTCTGCTATGTCTTCTACCTAAAGCTAATATGGCCATGGGGTGATTAAGTCTCAGTAATGGGGATACTTTTGCTTTCTTGGAATGTAATACTTTACCTAAAAAAGGGAACAGATTAGATGTGTTTTGTCATTGGGGAGGGTCAGAGAACTAAGCAAAGATTGGAGACCTAAGAGTAGATCTGGAGAGAGACAGAGACAGACACAGAGACAGACACCCTCTCCCTCCCCCCTTGGATGCCCTAGGATAGTGATAGTCCATGGTATGTAGTTCCTAGGTGTAGGGCTGAACGAGATAATTCTAAGAGAATTTGCCTATAATCATGTAATTGAGAAAATAGTTGTTCACTGAAATAAGGTGTGTTAGGTCTTCATGATGTTTTCAGTCAAAGAATCATTCACTACATGGATATTCAAAGGGGTGAATTTACTTTTGAAAGTTTCATCTGCCAAATAAATTGTTCAGATTGAGTGTTCTCAAAGGTCATAACAGTGTGATAAGATACTTACCTATTTCTTTGCCCTTCACTCCCAGTTCTAGAAATGAATTGAAAAGTAATTAGAATGCAACAATAATCTTGGTGACAGCCATGCCAAAAAAGAACCTACAAAATGGCCTTATTTTATGGTAATACGTTTCTGCCGAGGTCTGCCCTCAAATTCACTAGACTCATGTCCTTTTTTGCTATTTATGCAAAATCTGACCTAGTCAACTGAGAATACTGCAACTATCAACCTATTAGAGATTCTCCAGAATGCCCTAAAGGAAGATACACTTTCCATCTCACTATATCTAATATAAATTAAATCTAGCTACTTCACTGTAACCAGAAAAGTAGATTTAATTTTGAGTCTCTTATTCTATTTGATATTAGCTGTCCACTTCACTGTCTGTCCTTTACTTCTGTTTTGTATGATTTCAGAGCTATTGAAACATCTTACTGTGAAACATCTTAGTCTTAGGATTCACCAGAAAATAAATTCACCTTTCTTTTTTCTTGCTTGCTTTCTATTTTTTTGAAAACATATTTTCATTCTTTCTATTGATTTTATTCACTTTTCTAAACTGTACTCTTGCCAGCAGTTTCCTCTCTTTGGAAGATTATTATTATTATTATTTTATTCATGATCTTGCACGTCCTGGTTTCTAATCTGAACCTTGTGATTTCAGCTCATAATCTTTCCATTTCTCCCTATATCTCATGTAGCCCCCTATCAGGGCAAAGGCGAGGGCCAGACAATAGCTAAACACGAACCTCTCAGTTTTACCTAGGTAATTTAAACGTAGCTAGCGGATGCAATGTGGATTTGTTGGCAAAGTTCCTTCCAGCCACTAGTAGCTGAAATTTAATATCTCTCTCTGTTTATCTTAATTCATCCTTTCTCTAGCACTATTTTAGATGCATAATAAACTATGTTTTCTTCATCTATAAAATCAGAGAGATGGACTAGAAAGATCTCTAAGGTCCCTTTTAGATCTAAATTCCACGAGAAGAAATGGAACAAGATGAAATTACTAGTAACGGTTGTCTCATTCTCAACCTAATTCATTGTTACAAAAGCCATTTTGAATTTCTATTCACCAGGGTGACAAGCTTTATACTGTTAAATTATTTCAGATGGCCTATAAATAATGCTTCAATATTAAAAAATGTTCATTTCTATTACCTTTAACAGCACCCAAACTTAAAGCTGTTCAATAAAAATTACAGCAATTAGAAGAAAGGAGAAATTCTGCCGACACTCAATTATTCAGGGAAATGGGAGGAAACCTAAGAACCAATTATTCAAAACCAGAGATGGACAAAAACTGAAATTACAGTTTGGAATGGACACACCAGGGAAGCATTCATAAAAATTACTAAATCCTCTTTCAAAAGACTAACTTTTCAATAGTAAATTGAACATCCTGCATTCTCTAGTTTTAATAAGAATATTATCACTGTCAATCTAACCTTTTATATTCATCAGAGATCTCTGTGGTTACAAGCAGAGTTGACAACTAGAATCTATAGAGGTTTTTTTGATGATATATGCTATCCACAGATCTACAATAATCAATAAAGAGTAGACAGATATAACAATATAGCAAATGTTGATTTCAGAACCTTTGATTAATTCACATTTTCCAATGTTCATCAGTACCCTATTGTATCTAACACACTGCCTCCTATACCCTCCCACCCCCCCAAAAAATGGTCAAGCAAGAATGGGATGACTGCTCACCTAAGTGACTCTATGGAAAAAAAATTCCTACAGTAGTTGGAAGTCTGGGATAGGGTATTCATAATATTCCTTTTAAACACTATGATTCTTATCAAAGATTCAAGGAAAGTGGATCATAAACTGTGATTCATTAGAAAGATGTAAAAGAGACACAGGCCTAGGCACATGTATAGGATGTGTGTAGGGGGGTGGTGGGGTTATCCAGGCATATTCTACTGTCTCAAAATCATGATAGAGAATCAGCTAGCTAGATGTTGTACTCTATAGAACACTGGGCCTGGAGTCATGGAGAACTGAGCACAAAAATGGCCTCAGACTCTTAATAGCTGTGCAACCTTGAGTAAGTTACTTAACCTCTGTTTGTGTCAGTTTCTTCAGCTGTAAAATGAGGCTAATAATACTACATAGGGTTGTTGTAAGGGTCAAGGAGGTAATATTTATAAAGCTCTTAGCACAATAGGCTATATATAAAGTTTATTATTGTTGTTTTTTAAATCTCGTTTCAAAAATTTAAGTAAAATTTAGTAGTCAGTTAAATTAATCAAGTTATTGTTTCTTTAATTTGATGAATAAAACATAATATCTTTTATTATAGAGTGTTCAACAAATGTTCACATTTTTAAAAATTCTCTAAGAACACATCCTTTTGCAATGTGTTACATGCACAGGAATATAGGCTATGAAAGTTGTGCAAAAAATTACATGGGATGATGACTACCGGTTTTGGAGTAGCCCAAATAAAACAATTCATGTGGGAAGAAATTGATGCCCCACATGATGGCATTCCTCTGGTACTCCATGGAGAAAGGTAAAAGACGTTTAAGTAATATTTAGATCAAATAAGGCAATTGGGATTGGACCTGGGCTTTCACTGACAGAGAGAACCAACCAAAGAGGAACTTCTGCTAACAATATAGGTCAGCACCTTTAACTGAAAACTATAATTACCTAGAGCACTGAGTTACTTGCCTAAAGTAAAACAGACAAAATCTGTCAGTGATAGGAATTGTATCCATATATTCCTGTCTTCAAGGTCTGTT
>CM053592.1:115239731-115290276 GCA_028646515.1 Pseudochirops corinnae | reverse complement strand
GAGCCTCTCTCTGGCTTACCTGGACATTACTTGCACTGGGCTACACTCCCCTTTTACCTGAGTGAGACAGTCCTTTCTTACAGTTCTTATAAGTTGTTTGGGGTTGGAAAATTGCTTCACCCTAATCTTTTATGAGTTCTGCCACTACAGAATTCATCTTGAGGCATGGTTTAAAGTAGTCTGGAGGGGGATTTGGGAGAGCTCAAGCGAGTGCCTGCTTTTTCACCACCATCCTGGCTCTGCCTCTTAGGTTTCCATTTCAAGTGAAGAAATGTTGGAAAGCAATGTTCCCTATATTTTATGTGGTCCTGAACCAGTCTTTTGTGACAGGCTGTACCATAATTTGTCTGAGGCCTTAAGCAAAGAATACATAAGCTTGGATATTGATGACTAAAATAAATTCAGTGATAGCCATGACCTTGATAACATGTTTTGAGCCCTTTTTCCCCTATTTTATTCTGCTGTACTAGTATCAGTCTATGGGAACACTGGTAAATGGAAAGAAAGGTTATTTTTTTTCCTATTCAAAAATCTACTACACTCTAATTTAATACCTAGCTAGAGATGATAACTCTTACATCAGTCTAAGCACTGTTTATTTTTTTAAACAATTGTTCATAGCTGTATAAATTACAATTTATCTTCTGAGAGAAATGTAAGGGTGAGGAAAGTACTGTGATCTCATCTAAAGTTTGAAGGAGGGAGGGTAAATGATTAAACCTGAAACTTGTATGAGTTCAATAGCCAGTTTGTCTCCTGTTTTTCTCTACCTTCAATTGATTTCCAGGAGTAGGGTAAGAAATTGGACAATGGTAACATTGAACTGTTGAGATATTGTGCTAACACTCTAGATATAAGGGTGAAGACCTTGTGAATTCTATACAAAAATCTTTTTTTGTTTGTTTCCTTTGATTGTACAAGGAAAGGCCTTATTTCAATGCTATTTTGTTTTGAAAGGTGTGCTACTGATCTATAATGGCATCAATGTCAGTATTTTTGTTACTGAATTGTTTCTATAGAACTGTTTATATGTCTCTGTGTTTGTGTTTTCAACACCCCTAAAGAAGTTGTGAACTTTAGTAATCTAAAGAGCTGTAATTTGAATAGCGTGGCTCTTTTTATGTTCTGACATTATTGAGTATTGGCAGGAAGAAGAGGTGATGCCATTTCAAGAAGAAGAAACAATGACCAGAGTCAGAAGTGGAGAGAGTCAGAAAAATAACTCTGTCGATTGCTAAGGATTAAAGAGCAAAGATGATGAGGCACTGCAGGTGAGTCAGGCTACACCCAGAGAATTGTCTGAATTATTATAACTCTAGGACTTCATGACCTTTGGTAGATTTTGGTCATAATATATTGATGATACAGAGTGCCTAGCAAATAGTAAGCATTTAATTGTTACTGTTGTTTATCCTTCATTCGTTAAGAGGACCAATGACAGACATCAGGAGGGTAACTTTCAAGTGAAATAGATTTAGGTCAGCCTCATTCTCTCCTCCAGGATCATCTGAGTCCAGTGGCAAGGCACAGGTTAGAATGACTGGAGGTGACCCCAGATGCAGTGAGAGACCTTGGACTTTTCAAGTTAAGGTCTTTCCAAGATCTCAATTTGTCTGAGGGAACACCCATTCAGTTATTTAAGGCTAGGTAAGAAATGAGGCAACAGATGGCCTGGTTTGTCAACTCAAAAAAAAAAACAGCAAAAAACCGAGAGGGGAAGACAAGTAATGGTTTCTGGCCAGAACAGAAACAATTGCCATTTACACTCACTCTGAAGTCATCAAAACCCAAACAATGATCAAGTGAAGCTTAGACTGGGACCTATTATTGGTCAATCAGTGAGGGCCAGAGGGATTTTGGGGTAAGACATGTTCTGGTAGCTTCATGGGCTACCAGAATCTCAATGGGCTTTATCAAAGCCTCTTTTTTCAGAGCTCTAGTTCAAGAAATCATAGATGAAACCACATGAAACAAAAGAGTTAATTGTTCCTTGTTTTAGAAATAATTGAATAAATGAGTAGGGAAGAGAGAAAAAAATCTAGCCCCCCAACCCCAAGATACCTTGTGAGGCTTCAGTGATCAAAATATATATTCCTTTGGGCAAAGCATCCTCATGTAAGGATATGATTCCTCACATGGGCAGAAAGAGAGGAGAGAGGGAGGGAGGGAGGGATGAAAGAAGGGGGAGAGACAGAGAGAGAGAGAGAGGAAAAGAGAAAGAGGAAGAGAGAGAGAGAGAGAGAGAGAGAGAGAGAGAGAGAGAGAGAGAGAGAGAGGGAGGGAGGAAGAAAGGAAGGGAGAGAAGGAAAGGAAGAAAGAAGGAAGGGAGGAAGGAGAAGGAAGCAAGTATTGTGGCACTGGCCAGTTGAGTCCCCAGTGGGGCACATTTGATACATGCTTTCTGACTGATTGAGAATAATGTTTGGATGGTGAGAGACAATAATATCTGCATACTTGTCTTGTCACGCACTAAAGAAGCATAAACTCCTGGAGTGTGGCGACTGTGGCTTATTTTATTTATTCCTAAATTTTTAGGAACCTGAATTGCACATAGAAATCATAGAACATTTGTTGAATGAATGAATCATCATTTCATAAAATTTAGTCCAATGCCCAATTGGATAGATTAAAAAAAAAAAACACTGAGGTTTAGAGGGCTTGGGAGAAAGCATGGGATAATTGTTCATTTGAGATCAGGAGACCTGGTTTTGAATCTGTGCTCTGTAACTTGTTACCTGTACTATTTTGAGCAATCTGTTTAATCTCTCAGACCATCAGTTCTCTCATTGAGATATCCCTCCCAGTTCTAAATCTATGACCCTAAGTGATTCACATGATATCATACTTCTAATTAGTGAGAGAATGTGAACTAGAACTCAGTCAGCATTACTCCCACCACATCACTCTCTTCATTGCATGTCTTGAAAACAAGTGTTTACTTGAGCATGTACAAAATTCAGAATGAGATCTTAATGACACAACTATATAAATAGTTTTATTAAGTGATACACCATCTAATAGTGGAATACACTTAATAGATGCTCAACAAAACATTTGTTGATTTGAGTTAGTAGAGTTAAATGGACACATGAGATATGTATTCATCCATGATAAGTGATAAAATATTACCATTTCTATAAAATGAATAACAATGCCTACTGTTCCTCCTTTTTGATGCTTATGATCATAGTATCTATATAGCCCTTCCACATATCAAATGATACCATTGTGCTGAATTGGAAAAATGTCAAGACTATGAGATATAAATTGTAGTTGCATCACTTAATGTGTGACCTTGGGTAAGTAACAATCTTTATCTCTCAGATTCTTCATCAATTAAAAAAAAAAACATTGGCAATGATCCTCGCTTAGGATCATAGGATAATTGTAAAGCTCATTCATATAATGTCTATGAAAATATTTTAACAGTATAAAACACATATACACCAATGTGAAAGATAAATATTTTTTCACCCCTACCATCATTATTATCATCAAGAAATTAACACTGAAGGAAGAATAAAGCTGTGAGGTCAAATATTAGTAGCTTAAATTGTCTAACTATATTTAAGCATGACCATCTTGGTAAAGAGAATACATAAGTAGACAGGCCCAGTGCAGGAATTTCCCTGGAAGATGGGAGTTTCCTTTACAAAGTTGGTGCTCCAATTCTAGCATGCACTAGACACAGGCTTAATATTTATAGACCCTATATTGAAGGGCACTATTAAATCCTGGATAAAGTAAGATTTCAAGTTCATGCCAGAATACTATCTAGTGATAGGTAGAAGAGAAACAATCTCAATTTAACTCTTCAGTAGGCATTGAAATCTTAATGGTAAAATGGAGGGGTCTCAAAGCAGGAATGATATAATAAATATTAATGTGGTATAGTGGAAAGGTTGATGGAAACAGTCAAAAGGGCATGGTTTTAAATCTTGGCTCTGTGACTTACTTTCTTTGTAACTTTGAGTAAGTCATTTAACCTCTTTGTTCCTAATTTTTTGTATGTGAAAGGAGAAGGTTGGACAAGATGGCCTATAAGGTTCCTTCAACTCTTAATCCATAGATATAGACATGTGTATGTTTATATAAATATAGGTAGATATAAAAAGAGTGAGATCAAGACAGACAGAGAGAGAGAGAGAGAGAAAGAGAAAGAGAGCAAGGATAATACTCAGGGTTTGCTTTATCATTCATTTTATATCTGTATTAAATATTTGATAATCTGGGAATTCATATTTCTTTAAAGCATTAAATCTATCCAGGTTCATAATGTTGGATTTATCCTCTAAATCTTAATATCCTTTAGCCTATACATCCAATCAGTTGCTAAATTTTATCTAGTTCCAGACATCTTTTCTCTATGTATATACTATCTTACTTGGTAATCTCATAAAATCATATGGATTTAATTATCTCTATGAAGATGATTCCCATATACATATATCCAGCTCAACTTTCTATCCTGAGGTCCAGTCACACATTACCAAGAGTCTTTTGTACATTTTGAACTGAATATCCCAGAGGCATCTTGAACTCACCTTTGCAAACATAAATCATTACTCACCTCTTCCTAATTTTCCTCTTTCAAGCACCACCATTTTCCTAGTTCACCATGCTTGCAAAAATAGCTTTGTCTTTCACTTTTTTACTCTTATTTATTCCACTTATCCAATCTGTTGTCAAATCTCCAAATAATTCCTCTTCTGTTTACTGACACAACAAACCTCTTTTCATTTGAATTCTTGTAACACCATTCTAATTAGTCTTCTTGTCTTAGATTTCCCCCTAATCCTAACAATTCTTCACTGGGTAACCAATTTCATCTGCCTAAAACACAGTTGTGACCACATTTTCCCCCTACTAATAAGCTACAGTGGCTCCCCATTACCTCCAAGATCAATAATAAAGTCCTTTGGCATTTGAAATTTTTCCACACCTTGTCCCTGTCCCACCTTTCTGTTCTTCCTACTTTTACTTTTCTTATTATACTTTTTTTTTTCTTTTTACTTCTTATTTACTTTTTCTTCATGCACTTAACAACCCAGTAGTCCAGTCACCACCTCAGTTCAGGACTTCATTGTCACCTAGATTTTGGCAGTAGCATTCTAATGAATCTCCCTGCTTCAAGATTGCCCCCACTATAATCCTCTCCTATATATATGTTAAAGAAAGTAATTTTCTTTAATCACAATCTGTTACTTCCATATTCAATAAACTTTAAGGATTGCCTGCTGTCTTTAGGAGCAAACATAAATGCTTCTATTTGACTCCTAATGCCTTTGACCACATGGAACCCAATTCCCCACCTCTATGCATTGTACTCACCATCTGTGGCATGTTCTCTCTCCTCACCTGACTCACAGAACCCATCACTTTCTTCAAGATGAAACTTAAGTATTACTTTCAACACGATATGTTTATTCATATGACCTCCCCTACATAGGCTAGTATCATATCTCACAAATTGCCTTGTATTTGACTGCCCTCCAATGCTTTTGAATTTATTCTGTATATAATTTTATTTGCATTGGTTATTTTCCCTAAAAGATTTAAGCTAATTAAGAGTAAGAATTGTTCCATCTTTTTATCTTTATATAGCAGACATCTAGTACAGTGTCTACTTATATAGTTAGCACTTAGCAAATGCTTGTTCGTTGATTCATTCATTAATATAAAGAAGACTTTACTCAGAAAAAAAACATCCTTAGATACTTTTCACAACCATGCCTTAGAGGCAAAACTGTTACCTAATCAATATTCATCATAAAAGATAAAACTAATAATTTTAATTAAATAAAAATGAAAAAATTCTGTACATAGTAAGCAATTAATAATTTTGAATGAATAAATTCAAGGAAATTAAATGTAATTAGAACCAGAAAGTAATCACTTGATTTAGAAAACTTCACTGCAAAATCCTGATAAAGTTCTTTTCTCCAGAACAGATTAAAAATTTATATAAATATATGAGAATAAGAGTCCAATAGATAAATGGTCAAAGGATATAAGTTGTCAAGTGAAGAACTTCAAGCTAGTAATGACACATAAAAAATTGCTTCAAGTGACTAATGAGAAGATAAATTCAAGTTAAAACAACTCTGAAATTCTACCTCACACTGAGGGATGACAGGAAAGGAGGTAACTGTAAAATGACATACACACTAATGCCCTGTTGGTGGGGCAGGGAACAAGTCCAATTATTATGCAAATTATTATGAGTATATGTGGAACTATATTCAGTAAGTGACTAAATTACACCTGTTCTTGGACAAAACAGTATCAATATGAAGCAAGCCCCACAGGGAGATCAAGGACACAGGGAAAGCTTGCTCCCTACCATGTTAGAATGGTTGGAGAATGAGAGAAAAAGAAATAAAGATCTGGGCAAGGTCCCTAAAGGTTGCGGATTCAAATTTTTGTTTTTGTTTTGTTTTTCCTGATTGCTTAGTTGGGAGAGAGGAGAGAACCATTTGCTGGACTGACATGCTGACTTATAAGTTCATATAAAGAATTCATCTTCCTCAAGTCTCTACACCACTGCATCTTCATGGGTAGTAGAAGGTGAAAGTAACTAAAAACATTTAGGACAAAGTGAGTACCTCAAATCTCTCACCTGAAACTTATGAGAGTTTTAGAACATACTGTGCATTAACAAGAGAGTCAGTAACTGACTTTAGTAGATTTACATGTTTAGTGACACGGTCATTTCTTAATTATCTTAAGTCTTACTAGACCGTACACAGTGGACATCTTTGTCAATTCCCTATGCTTTTGATTTGGCCCCAACAAATGAAAACTAGTATTTTCTTGAGGTATAGTTTCACGTATTTCTAGAACAGCTAGAATGAGATATTCACGACTAAGAGAAAAACAGAAGAAAGCAACAGACAAGTCATAAGAATAACCGTGTAGAGAGAGTTTTACTTGGGAACTTACAATCCTGCTGTGCGAAAAAGTTGGGCCTAATTTTCCCTAGTTCAGATATATCTAGTTGATGCTATTTACTGAGCTCATAACATTTGATGGTTTTAGTTCAGATAATTAGTGTTTTGTTTTTTTCCTGGCTGAATGGGAGAAGGAGCTTATTTCAAGTATTTTCTAAGCTTCTTTAAAGAAGGTTTACTGAAAAGAAAAATTTGGTTTTTGATAATGGCACTTAAATGTGAGATACAACTATCGATTACCGGAATTCATTAATTACATAAAACATTTGCTAAAATTTTCTATACACTGCTATTATTTGGAAGATTTTCTGTCAAAACAATCTCATTAAAATTTTACATTCTAATTAGAATGTTTACCATTTGATTTTACCTACTACTACTTTGTATGTAGGTTTTTGGATGCTTTTTCATTATAATTTTGCAGCAATTAACTCACAAGAAAAAAGTATAATTTACAGGTTTTTATAATTGCACAGATGTTAGGCTACAGCACCAGAAAGAATAGAGAAGTTTTACGCTTTTTCCCCCTAAAGGGAAAAAACTGGAATATGTACACATTAAGTTCTTCTTTGGTTGATAAATCCTATAACTCTATTTGAAAAATTACCTACAGTATATTGTGCTTAATAAAAATGTGGTACAGTAAATTGTTTTGAAGCTCTAGAGATTAGCCCAAGCAATTTGAGGGAACTAATTAGTAGGTGGAAGAAATCTTAGTTATAAAAACCATAACACATTATTTCAGATGATTTATATTTTCCTCTTCCTTCCAACACTCTTTTAAAGACAGAAAATCAAAGAAAAAGAAATAATTTCCCATTCAACCATGGTTTAGTCTAACCTGGTAACACAAGGGACAAATTTCTTAATTAAACTCCCTTTCTATAGAAGGATTGAGGTTGAGACCTGATATCAACAAAATTACAAAGTTATATGTGAATATTATTTAACTCCCCTTGGTCTTACAAATTCAGGCTGGTTCTAAAAGTATATTACATTCAAGAAAAAATAGGATATAGATTTTTTTCTATATTATCTATATTAAATTATACTTTGAAAAGTGATCAACTGACTAGATTGGTCGAAGCATTGGGGCCACTCCTTTAAGGTAATTATACGGCAGTGAAAGTGGCCTTAAAGTCATTTATGAAAGTGACAAAAGAAAAGAGAGGGTATAAGATGTAGCTTCATGTTTGCATGTACATTTTGCCTTACGTATTTCCAGGGTTATTTACATGTCTTTGCCCTAATCTATTCTACACAACTCCATGCCACTTGATAAAACTAAATTAAACATTCTTCCTTTTAGGAGAAATCACAATTATATGAATAAAAAGTATTTTTTAGGAGCTAGGTTTATTAACTCTTCTGGTATCCAAATGGCTTTAAAAGTCTGCTAGAAATAGAAGATGTCCATGCATAAATCCCTTTTTGTTATTCTATGTGGAATGCCTGCTCTATTACAAGGTGTTTCAGAACATCTCCAAAAGACTGATTTTATTATTCTATAACATGAAAAAAAATCATAATTAGTCAAATTTATTGTTTAACTTATCTACAGTTTTAGCCTTTTAGCTAATAAATAGCTTTCAATATTTCCAGTGGAATTGAATGACTTAAACTTATCTACTCATGAAGGAGACTTTTTTCTTTTTTCCATACATCATTAATCCTTGGAAACATTCCTCAGTTTTTCTTTAACTTGTCTTTTAATAAAGTGACTTAAACATGAATTTCGTCTTATTTTCTTGTGAGGTGGAGTGGGAACCTCAATTCTGACTATGAGTCAACCATTGGAATCTTCAGAATATAATAGGCTTAATCAGAGAGGGGACTTCAGGAGCTTCTGAATTCATATTCAGCCTGAATAGGTCTGTCTGCTTATTTCTACCTTATTCAAACTTTAAATCTGTAAAACTGAGTCATAAATGTCAAATGACCAGCTTTTCTCACTAGATTTACTATATTTTAATTTCTGCTCCAAAGTGGGAAAATGAAGAGAAGTGTTCCTTTGGTAATGTCATACTATTCCTTGTACTAGTCTTAGATGGAAATAAAAAATAGAGTAAATTTTTAAAAATAACAAAAACCCTCAAAATGTGCATTCCATTTTGGTACAACTGATGGATAGAAACTGAAGTCAAAAGATTTTGCTTTGACTTACCTTTTCTCTAAATTCTAAAGGTGTCTATTCATAGCTATCACAATGATTTAGAGTATACAAGAATGTATTGGGGTTTTCCCCAGATCAGCCAATTATTCTTTCTACACTGCAGCCTTGTACTCAACATTCTCTATTAGCAATAGAGTTATTGACAGTTACACATCAGGGATTTTTGTGATTGAGACAGCTTCAGGTCCCACTGGAAATGCTGAATGAGTTGAACTGGCTCAGATGAATTCATTGGTGTTATAAAGGTGAGGGAGGATGGCATATTTATCGCATAATCTAGAAAGGTCTTCACTGTTATTGATTTCAACATCCATCAATGAGCATATATTGGTCTTTGTAAAAGTTTTCTCAGACCTATTCACTATGGGAGACAAAGTAGTCCCTAGACCTATTCATAGTGTCTCTCTGTCTCTGTCTGTCTGTCTATCTCTCTCACACACACACAAACACACACACATGTACACATGCACATGCCTCGCCCACACACACACATTTCACCCCTGTAATATTTTGTTGAAATAGGTATATTAGTCTTATTTTTCTTTAGACTAAAATGCTTACCATTCCTTGTCACCAAACCCAAACTAGAATATTTACTATTCCTACTTTGGTAAAAATATATTAGATGAATTTTTTCTAAAAATGACACCTTTCCTTACCTCCACTGAACAATTACAAACTGTCTATGAAAAATGATCACTTTTTATTACCCCACTATTTTTGTTTTAAGATAATTCTTGCATTTGTACATATTCAAATTTTTAAGAATGCTTCCCTTACAAAGAGCTTTAGTTTTGTTAAATTTGAATAACCATATGCATAGATGTTCTTTGACTATGAATCATAAAAATACTCCAATCTCTGAAGAACTACAATTGAGTATCACTAAGCAGGCACTGGAGAGAGATAAGGTGGCAGTGACCAGGCTACAACATATAAAAGACAAGGAACTTTCAGAAAGAATCAGGGTAAAGGATGCTTCCAGGAAAATATCTGTTCAAATTTGGAACCATGTCCAAAGGGCTATAAAACTACACATACCTTTTGACCCCAAATTATCATTACTAGGTCTGTATCCCAAAGAGATCAAAGAAAGGGGAAAAGGACCTTTATGTACAAAAATATCTATAGCAGCTCTTTTTTTGTGGTGGCAAAGAATTGGAAATTGAAGGTATGTCCATCAATTGGGGAATGACTGAATAGGCTGTAGTATATGATTGTGAAAGGTTGGTATACTACTGAGCAATAAGAAACCTAGAAAAAAATGAACTCATATAAAGTAAAGTGCACAGAACCAGGAGAGCATTGTACATAGTAACAGCAATATTATAATGTTGATCAAATGTGAAAGTCTTAGCTACTTTGATTTGTACAATGAACCAAGACAGTTCTATAGGACATCTGATGAAAAGTGCTATCCACCGACAGAGAAAACTGCACAACTCCGAGCAAAGATTGAGCATTCTTTTTTTTTTTAATTTTGCTTTCTTTTTCTTTTTCTTTTTCTTTCTTTTTTTTTTTTTTTTTTTTTTGCAAGGGTGTTTCCATTTGTACCCTGGCAATTATGGAAATATATTTTTCATGACATCACACATACAACTGATATCGTATTACTTGCCTTCTCAAAGTTTGTGGGAGAGGCAGAAGGTAGGGAATTTGGAACCTAAAATATTTTTAAAATGTTAAAATTTTTTACATATCATTGTGAAGTATTCAATAAAATAACATTTTTTTTTAAAGAAAGAAAATGCCTATTTAAAAAAAAAAAGATAGGTTGATCATTTGGTGAGAATGAGGGATAAACTTCACTGTCATCTTTGCAACATGAAGAGAAAGCAGGGAAGGCTCTCAGTATTTTGGATGAACCCTCTGCCCATTTCATGGGACAATATGGACAAGATTCACATAGACAAATGATTTGCATCATTAGAAAGAACACATGTACTACATTGATGAGATCACAGACTTATCTGGGGAGGTGTAAATTCTGTCTTTGGAAGTTATTCCTTCAAATAATTTTCTTTTTGTGGTTGATGTGGCTTAGGGGTTAGTCAGAATGAGATTTGACAACTGAAAAGAAGAAGGCACAGAGGAGGCTATATGTTCTTCACAACCTAGGCCTTATCTTTCTTTATGATCTTTTTATATATAATTCTCTGTCATGCACTTTACAATCCAGTCAATACTGGATAAACTGTACTCTTTCTCCCGTATCCAAGGCCTTTGCATTGACTATCTACCATGCCTGGAATGCTTTTGCTCCTCATTTTTGCCTCTTGGAATCTTTGCCTTCCTTCAAGAATTAGTTCAAATGCCTTCTCCAGTTCACTGTCTCTCCACATTCCCTCATGGGCTAGTTCCTTTCCAAGTAGTCACTTTTATGGTGGGGAGGAGGAAGAGGGACAGAGGGAAAGAGAGAAAGAGAGAGGGGGAGAGGGATAGAGGGATAGAGGAAGGGAGGGAGAAAGAGAGAGTGGGGGGAGAGGGAGAGGAAAGAGGAGGGGGGGAGGGAAAGAGGTGGAGGAAGGGAGAGAACCAATAGGAAGAGGGAGATGTTAGATGAGGGGTAGGGAAGGGAGAGGAACAATATAAGTTCTCTCCATTGGAAAATATTGTCCTTGAGACAAGAAAATACTGGTATCCCCATTCTGCAGATGAGGACACTGAAGTTTAGAGAACTGAACTTACTTTCTGATAGCAAAAGAATCCAAAAGTTAAGAGAAACATAACACAGATGTAGCAGTATTAATCACAGATCCTCTAACTCCAAATTCAATTCTTATCTCACTGATGATCTATCAGTGGTTCTCAACCTATGGGTCACGACCCCTTTGGGGGTGACCTAAGACCATTGGAAAACACATATTTGAAATGGTCTTAGGAACTGAGACACCATTCCTCTATCTGTCTCCAGGCGGGGTCTGCCCATGTGCAGATACACCCACATACAAGTATTAAAGGGTCATGGCATTAGGAAGGTTGAGAACCACAGAAATTTCTAGATAGACATAGTACTGAGAGTTGACACCAAGCCAATCAGTTAAGAGGATAAAAGAAATGTAGACATTGAGAATTGATGTTCACACACCATCTAAATGTAGACTTTTAAAAGTTTATTTTCTATATATGGATACAAGGTGAAATACTAAAATATTGCGATGACAGAGGGTAGTAGTTAAATTCAATGGCGTGGTTACTATGGCAGTGGATGATGAATCAGGGCAGGGAGAACCATGATGAAGTTGCTTCCTTAAGCATATTTTAAGAAATCCTTATGATTTTTTGTAATAATAGATTATAATTATCCGCATTTATTATCCAATAGAATGGTTTGTGATTAAGTAATGGAGCATGCTTTGCTTTTTATATTGTATCTGATCACAGATAAAAATTTGGGGTGTGATTCCTAAAGTTAATCTTTTGTGCCTGATCATAAAATGTGCTTTGATTATATTAATCTTATGGTTTCAGTGGATGAGGAATAGAGGGAGCTCAAATCCTCACCCAAGGAGAAGATGAGAGTACTAAAATCTCTCTATTGCTGATTACCCAACCCCAGAGAATTCTTGTCTGATACTGAGTAACTGGCACTGATGAAACCAGGCAGACTCCCAGAGCTATGCTTCACTTCATTTTGTTTTCCTTTATGTATTTTGCTTCCTTACTTTCCCCCCAGTTGTCCCAATGCTCAGCATTTGTACATTTTATTGTGTTGGTGTTATGTAATTTTCCCAACTCTATATTTACACAACAATTTTATGAAATCAACTGAAATGTTTTTCCCTATAGTCTGACAAAACTCATTTTAGGGTAATAGGATCTCTTGAAATATCAAACTCAAGTATTATTTATAAATTTGTAGTATTCCTTCATTAACTTTTCTTGGGCAACTCATATATACTCAATATTAATTTTCCATTTCTAAAGTAGACATCATGCCATCTTGTCTCCATCTAATTCCTGCTCTGATATTCAACTATGATGTGTAGATGACCATAAGTTTTTTTCTTCAGTATAAGTTCTAGAAG
Source organism: Pseudochirops corinnae (assembly GCA_028646515.1). Taxonomy (NCBI): domain Eukaryota; kingdom Metazoa; phylum Chordata; class Mammalia; order Diprotodontia; family Pseudocheiridae; genus Pseudochirops; species Pseudochirops corinnae. Next base: position 115,277,125 of record CM053592.1, on the reverse strand, counting down.
GTTCTACCAAGCTACAAGATTTCATATAAGGATCCAATGATAGACTTACATGCCTGATATCTGACATGGAGACTCATGTTCAGAGGCTCATACCTAAGGTGCATGGGAAATGGTAAATATTGTTAGGTCATGAAAATTCATGAAATCATATACTAAGGCATGCAAAGTTTGCAAGCAGTATTGATTTATGGAATACCCTACAATGCCCAGGCTGTTTTTCTCATCTTGCTATTGATCCACCCTGACAGTCTTGCTATCCTTCCTGTTGCTGCATTGGTCCTTCTCATGTGGACCAGCACTTCCGGGCCAGAAACCAGAAATAATGCCCCCAAGTGGGGGGGGGGGGGAGGGAAACTTAGTCCAAGAAACTATCCAACTCTCAGCTGAGCTGTGTTGATTAGTTAGTGAATGAATGCAAACTCAACTAGCCCACTACAGCTAGCCAGCTTGATCCAGCCTACAAGACCCTGCCATCTCCTCCTCATACATCCCACAACCACCATGGGGATACTTGACACATTTTGACTAGGACAAGAAGCAAATGAATAACACCACATTACTATTCTTCCTCTGGAAAAGCAGAAAGGACATGTCAACTGACTTAATTCTGAATCGATTCACCATCCCTAGGGACTTTGCACAGCCTTCTCTCACTTAAATCCAATTCATTTGCAAGTCATGGCATCATCTCCCCTATGTTAAGGTCTTCTTCGATAACAAAGGACAAACAACTGCATCACCCTGTGACTAATTTCCTAGATACTACTTTTCCTAACTACCACTCCTATATATGTTTTTCTTTCCCTATTAAAATGTAATCATCTTGAAGGCAGGGATTGCCTCAGTTTTATATTTGTACTTCCAGTGCTTAGCAGATATAACAGCAATATAACATAGCTCTTAAATTTTTTTTTTTATTTATCCAATGTCAGAACCACAAAACTTGTGTAATACGGAAGTATTCTGACTTATAATTCTGTTATAGATCATGTGTAACAACTAGGAAGACAGATTGCAAATGAAAACTAGGTGACACAGTAGAAAGACCACTAGACCTGGAGACAGGAAGACTTGAATTCTAATTCAATCTAAGATACTCACTAGCTACATAACCCTGGTCAAGTCATATAACATATTTTGGCCTTAGTTTACTCCTCTTTAAAATGGGGATAATAATAGTATCTACTTTCAAGGGTGGTTGTGAGGACAAAATGAGAAAAAAATCTGTTAAATGTTTTATAAACCTTAAAGCACTAGATAAATCCTAGCTGCTGCTGTTGCTTCTGCTACTGATACTACTACTACTACTACTACTACTACTACTACTACTACTACTACAACTACTACTCCTACTACTATAACTACTATTACCACTACTACTACTATTACCACTACTACTACTACTACTACTGCTACTACTGCTGCTGCTGCTGCTACTGCTACTACTGTTACAACCTCCCATGGTTGTGGTGAGGATCAAATGAGATAATAATTGCTATGTACTTAGCTCAGAGCCTGGCACATAGTAAGTAAAAGGCTATACAAATCTTTACTAGTACTACTAGTGCTACTACTGCTGCTGCTGCTGCGGCTGTTACAGAAAAATGGAGCAAGATTATGGGATTACTCATTAAGAACTGGAAAGAACTTTAGAAGTCATTTAATCCAACAATCTCATCAGTGAACATGAGGAAACAGAAGTTCAGATAAACTTGGTGACTAGACCAAGATGACATAGCAAGCAAGCTGAAGAATTGGGATTGAAGCATCATTTCTCTGACTTGAAATAATAAACTTCCACTAAACAATACTGCAATTAATCCAGAGCTGCAGTATTATATAGAGGAATGAGTACTGCCCTGAGAGGTTGTATGACTTTGTGCAAGTCTTGTGGCTTCTTTGGCCCTTGGTTTCTTCGTCTACAAAATGATGGCACTGGAATAAATTATCTCCAAGGTTGTCTTCATTTCCAATTGTCTGGTCATGATGGTATTTGTATAGAATTATATGCTATTTCAAATGCTTTCAAACAAAGCCTTTCTTCCATGCCTCATTATAGGATATAACTGACCTGAGGTCATTTAACTGTGCTGGTGGAATGAGCTACTACTAACCTAGAAAAGTGTCAATCATGAGTGTGATGTCTGTATAGCTGTATCTGAGGACAAACCTACCTAAATTCAGAATTCATTAGCAGTTTAGTTACTAAGGGATGCACTTTTTTTCCCTCTTGGAACTACTCTCCAATATCATCTTTTGGATTTTAAATGGTTTGAAATGTGTGTTGAAGGAAAATCTACCCTCAAGAAATTCAAGGTTCCTGGAACATTTAAGTACAAACATTCCTACATATTATGTTTATTCTTACAATGTCCTTACAAGTTAGTAAGGATAGCTGTTATTAGCCCCATTTTATAACAAGGAATGAAGACAGTATTTATTAAGTACCTACTATGTGCAAAACAGTGTGCTAGGCATTGGAAGTAAAAATGTAAGACATTCCCTGCTCCCAAGGAACTCACACTACATTAAAGAGAGAATAATCATGTATAATATTTCAGCTGCAAGTCAAATGAAAAAGTCTTATGGTCCTGAGGGTACAGCAGGAAAGCAGATGGTAATATCTCTTCTTTAATGTCACTTCCACTGATAAAATTCTGTCAGTCTCTTATTTCAAATCATTTGACAGTGGCAAAGACTTTGGGGCTAACAACTTCTTTTCTGGAGCTTCATCAGTCATAGCTGTAGCATCTGCAGGAGTTGTTGCATAAACCATAAGTGTTTCTTTCCATTAAAAAATAACATCCATCCCTATGGGCATTAGGCTAGAAGCATGACAATTCCAAGAGCTCTTGAGTTCAGTGTGCTGGGCTCTCTCCATTAGAGTCTGAAGGGAGATGGTAATGGTGGTAGTGGTTTGACTTACCTGGCACACCCTCAGGGTGTTTGCTATTTCATCTAGGATGCCTTGTTTCCCCAATACAGGGCTTCCACAAAAGATGTCAGTGAGTTAGACAGGTCTGGTGGTCTAGGGTGTGCTTCTCCTCCTTAGGGATATTGTGCCAATCTATCTATTGGTGGAAGCTGGTCAACAGTTATTACTTGTGATCATGAGAAAAGCAGACACCTTTTCCACAGTGATTACTCCCATCATTGATGGCTGAAGGAAACTGAGGCATTAAAGTGCTTAAGAAATTCGTGTATCAATGGAATGGTTCATGGTAGAGCTGGCACCAGAATGCTTTCCATCCGAAACCTAATCTGGTGTAAATGTGTGAGTGATCATTTTCACAATTCTTCTTCATAACTGGCTCTAAACTTCAAGGATGCTTCAGAGCAGGATGTCATTTCTATGGATTCCTTAAATGTTGCATTCTCCAATTTAAGCTCGAGAATACTTGTTGCTTATTCTAATAGTAAGTCAAGAAGTATTTATTAGGTATGTATGTATGTATTTTAGCTCTGGAGTCCATTGTCAAATGGTTTAAAATAAGAGACTGACAGGACTTTATCAGTGGAAGTGACATTAAAGAGGAGATATTACCATCTGCTTTCCTGCTGCACCCTCAGGACCATAAGACTTTTCCATTTGACTTGCAGCTGAAATATTACATATGATTATTCTCTCTTTAATGTAGTGTGAGTTCCTTGGGAGCAGGGAATGTCTTACCTTTTTATTTCCAATGCCTAGAACAATGTTTTGTACATATGTATGTATCAGAGACTGTGCAGAAACACAATCTCTGCCCTCAAGGAGCTCGTTTTATAATGTGGAAGACCACAAAAAAACAACCATGTGCATACAAGACATATACTGGAGAATGGAAGGTAATCTCAGAGGCAAGGCACTAGCAATGGGAAGGACAAGAAATATTTTATGTTTCCTACTTCATCATTGTTGTTGAGTTGTTTCAGTCATATCCAACTCTCTGTGACCCCATACATTTTAGCAATTAAAATCCTAAGTAGATCTTTGATTGTGCCTAATCTACTTCTTTGAATCAACCTTAATAATTTGCTAATCACACTTCATATTCAACAGAAAATTAACCACATGCCCTTTTGGTAGTGAAGAATATTCATGTCAACCTATTTCATTTTCCCATCCCACTTCCAGTTATATTTTCTCCGCTTTACACCCCAAATCAGGTCTCTGTCTCCATGGCTTTAAAATGAAAGAAGCCTTAGCAACTATGCATCAATTTTGTACTTGCTATACAGCTCATGTAATGGATAGCCTGACCCCATCCAGATGTATCTCTTATCATTTTCATGAAACACACATATCATATGAGAAAATAATTTCTGCTCTAAAAGATTACCATTGCCACTTTATGAAGATATATAAGAATATTTTGATACAGATTATGCATTCTGTTGAAAATCTCACAAAAACATGTAGGAGAGATATCTTTCACTGCAAGAAAAAAATATTAAATTTAACAATGTACCATTATAATACTGATTTTGACCTTTTATCTGTTTAACTGTCCCATAATGTTTGAAGTGAGAAGACCTCATTTCTGGCTCTGGCTTCCTCATTAACTACCTGTGTGATACTTGGACAAGTTTCTGAAGTATCCTTCCTCTGATGCTAGCTGTGAGACCCTAGGTAAGTCACTTAACCTCTATGTGCCTCAGTCAGTTCCCTAAAATAGTAATAATCAGGTTGCAATCTACATTGGTAGAAGACATAATGCACTAGTATTTCTCCCAAGTTCATCATATCACAAATCCTTCTTAGGTTCATGCAAATGCTTTCTATTGTCAATATTTTTCTTGTATTATACTTCCAATTTTAATGGTGGATGGTGGTATGATGGTAAGACTTCCACTTCAGGGATATTCTATAAAAAATGTGACAGTGAGGCACAGAGCAAAGATGACTACATTTGGAGTCAAAAAATGTAGTTTTAAATCCTGATTTTGCTATTCAGTAGCTGTCTGATCTTAGGTAAATCACTTCACCTCTCTGGGTCTTAGTTTTCCATGTACAAAAAGAGGGGGTTATTTGAAATTACTTCTGAGGTTCATACTAATAACATTTGTGATCCTAGGATTCTATGATGTGAAGGGAAATGTGAATAGTAGATACAGATGTTTCCAATTGAACTCTGCAGTAGTACTAATATTCAGAAGTTAACTTGCCAGGAAGTACTGTGAATACCTTACCTCGATATTCTCTGCAGAACAGGAAATAGCTAAATAGAAATTGTGACCACTTGTTTCAAATTAAAATCAAAGTCATAGATATAGCTAGGAGAAGTCCTATAGTGGCTCAGCACTGGTTCCATTCCCTAACCCTAAGTCAACTACATGTTTTTGCAAAGTGATGTGTCAGACTTCAGCACTAACAGGATAGATTTGAAAAGCTAGAGTCTGATGACTTCTATTCAGTTTTGTTGCTGCCTATTGTTTCCAGGGAATCTGCCTGACAGGTTTATTTGTATTTCTGATATCAGCAAGAAACAAGGAAATGAGGTGGAAAACATTAATAAAACAATAGCTTGAGGTGTCTGATTCAGTGATGAAATGTCAACCAACAGCTTCTACCTTTTAAGTCTACGTGACAGCTTTAGTGTGATGAAATATGGGAAGGCAACAAGGAAACAGAAGGGGGTAATTTGATTTAGAAATGTGATTCAAAAATAATCCTATTGTGTATATTGTTCAAATTCCATAGGTAGTTTATTAAAATTTTTTAAAAAAATGAATCCCCTTCTCTTGGCTTTGAGGAAGAAAAAGTGATTTAATCAAAGTTAAAAATAAAAAAAAAAAAGATAAACTGTTGAAAAACCTATCAGTGCCCCTGCTCCTGGAGGAGATAAAACTACATTAAAATTTTCAAATGCTTACCTGCAACTTAAGAAAATGTATATAATGTTTTTAAAGGTCATATCAAGTTTTCTCCTTTTCACACCTTTGATCATTTCCTTCTCCATCCCAGTAGAATCAAATTTCCACATTTCACAATTTCCAAGACTTCTCTAGAAGTTTTCTGAATGTATATGCAAATTATTAAGGAAACTTAATCCTCTATTATGTTTGGACACTTCAGATTTCAAGGAAATATAAGTAAATCAAGGGTGGGGAACCTGTGGCCTCCAGGCACTTAATAAAAGGATTTGTTCTGTAAAACTTGGACTCAGTCAAAAAGCCACACCTAGAAGGCCACATGTGGCCTCAAAGCCAGAAGTACCCCTCCCCACCCCGAGCTAAATCATCTGAGGCTACCTCATTTCTAAAGCTATATTCAAGTGGAAAGCTGAAAGATCTGAAGAGAGATTGACCTTTATCATAGATACGGCTATGCCTTCCATTGTGTCTGAAAATCCTTATTGGGTGTTCTATATCTAAAAAGAACTCAGAATAGTAATTAGAGGAAGATTGCTGGAGTTTTGCCCAAAGTCATTCATATCTTGGGAGCATGCACCTACTCTTCAGAAGGAGCACACTTCCTACACACACCATCACTGTGCCCCCTGCTTAGCCATGTGCCACCACACTCAAAGCCCTGTTACCATGGCATTCCTCTCCCAGGGTTTGACTTCTGCCCCAATTCCTGTCAGGTCATATGTCAGACTGGCCAGATGACAAGTCTTCTCTTTCTGTTATAAAATTAACCCGTAGGGAGACCGTCCTCTGTTCCACGCACAAATATACAAACAAATCAGATTAGTTATTTTACTCCATGTGAAAGTTCCTAATTATGACTTTTGGGCATGGCTAATAATTCAGAAATTAAATTGTAGCAGGAAAGAGAACACTTTCAATTGAATTGAACACCATTTGTGTATCTATGTCTGTGGAACAAAATCTGATTGGAGTTTAGATTATATGATGACTTTTTTGGCATTGGCAAATTAAAAAAAAAAAATCTTCACAACTGTCTGAATTGTGGTGCCATAAATACCAGAGGGAAACTCCCAAGAGTTCTTCCTAAGGAGACATGGACAAAGAAAGAGGGTAGTAAGATTGCACATATTTCTCCCAGTTGCACAATCATTCCCCCTCTTCTCATGAAGTCCTCCCAAGACAGTTTCCTATATTGCCTGCCAAGTTCAGAAAAGTAATTCTCTCCTCAACCAGATTTGAGAGGAGAATCACAGAGTGGGTGAAGAGGGATGGCTTACTTCCCTCCACTGTTCAGAAGAAAAATTGAGCCTTGCATTTACAAAAATTCAAGAAACTATAATACTTTTTTTCTCCATATGCCAAGTACATTATTACAAAATCGCAGTGCACTGTCTGACAGTTTTTTAAATAATCTACCATGCCTATGGGGAAAGTACAATATTCTGTGGAGATTTGGAAAATAATATGCTTATATTTTACCAGAAACAGCCTCCATAAAAAAGGGAGAAATGTATAATTCATAAAGTTGTCTAACCCTTTTCCATGATAAAAGATGCTTATTTCCACAAGTCAAGGGCATGAAACTTTCTACATTTTTGTTTGGGTATTTCTTGGTCTAGGACTATTCAACCATGTTCATATGTGTGTAATAATTTATTATTTTTAATAGTCACCAGGATGAGTCACTGTAAAATTGGATTTGACAAGTTGGGGAAGAACACGAAATCTATTTTATTAAAGGGCTTATTTCAGTACTATTTACTTCCTGCTGATCTTTTATAAATCTTGCTAGTTTTATAAGTTTTCTTAGTCCCCTCTGAATCCTCTTTTTATATGGTGGTATGCTTTCAAGAGCAGAGTACTGATACCAGCTCATTCTTTGCATTATTACGTTTTTTTTTTTTTAAAGAAACTTTCACACTTGGATTAATGCTATGATGTCTATTAATAAATTAAATATTAAAACTGTGGCCATATAAACTCATATATGAACATTGGTATTAAAGTACTTATATGAATGCTACTAAAATAACAGTATATTAAAACCATATATAAGTGAAGTCATATGTTTGGGTTATTTCATTTAAATGTTTAAGCATTGAACATTTATAGCTTGATTTCCATCCTCCTTCAGATGGAGGTGTATAGTGCAGTAGATTGTCTGCTGTGCTTAGTGTCAGGAGGAATTGGATTCAGATCCTTAGTATGACACAGACAAGCTATGTGACTATAGCAAAGTAATTTAATTCATCTGAGTCTCTGTTTCTACATAATACTGACATTACCTGTATGACAGAATTATGTAAGTCATGTATGTTATGTAAGTGCCAGTCATTGCTCATGATCATACTTTGCCCCAAAGTAGGCATTATCTAAGTAGGGAGATAGAGAAAGAAGGATAATAGCTAAGAGAATCCAGATAAGAGGAGCCATAACAGTAAAGCACGGACATACATAGAACAGTTCCCGGAAGAGGTGCTCTTATGGCCACATTTTAAAAGATTCAAATTGATGGAGATGATTTTTGTTGTGGTCCTTTACCATTCTTTGGAGGATGGATATTACAATATTTAAAGAACTTCAGATTTTATTATGTCATAATTTTACAGAATTTCATTGCCAACTGAAATGTCCATCTCGCATGTTACAGTGCCTATACAGTAATTCTTTCACATTAGTGTCGTATTTAGGTCATACTGCTGGGGTTTTGCAACAGGTTGGGAAGTGTAGAGGGGGCAGACATTGTATTCTTCTCCTAAATACATGTCAGATATGGGGGATGGTCCATTCAAAGACAAAGAAATCAGAAATGGACTATCCTATTAGAACACAGAAAGAAGGCCAGTTTGACTGGATTGTAGAGCTGAATCTTGAAGGATTCTAGGTAGAGGTAGATTCTAGAAGGCGAAGGCAAGGAGGCAGAGGCAAGGCAAGGGGGATGGCCAGCACAAATTTATAAAAACAGGACCTAGAATGGTGTGCAGAGAAAGGAGAAAGAGGTCATTTTGGTTGGGCTGTAATACGTGAAATAGGAGCCTGGAAAGATAGCTGGGGACCACATCATAAAGTGCTTTAAAAGTCAGAAAAACACATTTTATCATAGAAACAATAGGAAGTCACTAGAGTTTCTTAAGAGCAGGAATGATATGCTTAATTCAGTCCCTAAAAATTATTTGACAGGTATGCAGAGGATGACTGGAGTGGAGAGAGAGCTGAGGATGGGAAACCAAATAAGGGGCATCTATAGCAATCCAGGAGTGAGGTGATGAAGGCCTGAAATAAGGTGATTGCTTTTAGGGGCAAATAGTGAAAAGGGTTGGGTGTAAAAGATGTGGAAGCAGAAATAACAAGACTTCATGACTTGACTGTTTATGTGGAATGGAAGACAGTCAGTATTTATTACATACCTATTATGTGGCAGACACTCTGCTAAGTGCTGAAGTGAAGAGTCTAGAATTACACCAACATTATCATTTGGGAAGACTGGAAGAATAGTGACACCTTTGACAGAAATAGGAAAGTTATGAAGGGAGAAGGAGAAGGGTAAAGATAATGAATTCTGTTTTGGACAAGTTAAGTTTGTGATATGTCCAGGACAGTTGATGGTGTGGAAGTAAAACTAGGGGAAGATAAAACAGCTGGATATATAAATTTGTCATTAGCATGTGAATGATATGGAAGCTAATGGTCTGGAGATGAGATCCCAGGGTAGAACCTTGGGGAACATACAGGATAAAAGGCAATGACATGAATGGTGAACCAGCAAAAGAGATAAGAGCTGTCTCAAAGGTAGGAGGAAAACCAGGAGAGGGCAGTAAGTAAAATCTTGAGCAGAAAAATAAAATATCCAGGAAAAATGGTCAACAGTATCAAAGCCTATATGTCCAGCAACTCCAGAATATTGGACAAATGATTGGATTTGAATATAATAGGCTATTATTGTGCCATAAGAAATTATACATAAGAATAAGATAAATAATTGTATATATGAAATGATGAAATAATCCAAAAGTAATATAAAAAGAATATAAGTATTATAATTAAGGAAAAAGTAACTAATAATAAAATTAAGAAAAATATAAAGAAAAGGTAAGAAAGGCAAAAGGAAAAACCTTTTTAAAAAGAAGGCAGAAAACAGGTAAAATAAATGCTGTGGGTTTTGTTCATCTTCAAGCAGACCCGAATACAAAGCTCCAGACTTAGAAACTTCCTCCTCCATGGATACAGAGGAGCAAATCAGATGCAATTTATATTCATAGAGAATTGCCTGAGGCAGTGGGAAGTAAAGCAGCTTGCCCATGATGCATAGCTTATGTAAGTTAGGGAGAGCTAGACATCACTTTAACCTCTAAAGAAGAGAGGGTGAGAACAGCCATTTATTAAGTGCCTACTGTGTGCTAGGCATTCTTCTAACTGCTTACAAATATTGTCTCATTTGATTCATTCAACAAACCTGTAAGGTAGGTGCTATTCCTATCCCCCTTTTAAGAAAACCAGAGCAGGCAGAGAGGTTAGGTGAATTGCCCCGGTCCACACAGCTAGTGAGTGTCTGAGGCTAATTTTGAACTCGGGGCTTCCTAACTCCAAGCCTAATGCTTTATCCAATAGCCTGGAGGTGTCAAACACATGTCCTCTCTTATATATATCTGAACATTGTACATTGTGCCATAAACTTTCTTCATTTATAGCTTCCTTTAACTTATAACATTTATTAACTTAAGGTATTAATAATACTTCTAGAGGGGTATTTATTTACATGTAACAGATGAAGTTTTAGCCTCAAGTCCCTAGGTGAGCCTCTCCTGAGTACAGTCCAAATCAGATTAAAAAGTATTTCAGAAATAGTTAACAAAATAAATGAAAATTCAACAAAATATAATTTTAAAATGTACTATTATCTAAGTCAATATACAGCCTTCAGGGATCCTTATGCCTTTAACTAGTGGGTAATGCAATTAGAGGGCTGGGGCTTGCTTCAAGAAAATCTGGGTTCAAATCTGCTCTCATACACATCCTATATGTGTGACTGTTAAGCAAGTCAATCTCTTTGGCTTCAGTTTTCTCTGTAAAAATTGGAATAACAATAACACCTACGTTGCAGGGTTGTTGTGAAGATCAAAAAATATTATATCTGTAAAGTGTTTAGCACAGTATTAGTGCCGTGCTTAGCACATATAAATTGCTGACACATATTAAAGTGTCATATAGATTTTAGTCATTATCATCATGGTTATGAACAGATTAGGGGCCCCTTTGTCAATGGAAGTTTGACAGCACTGCATAATACTCCCTAGTTGCCCAGAGCTAACTCCATAGATTATATGCAACTACCTCTAGTAATATTAATACCTTGAGTTAATGTATTTATTTTAAAAGATACTATGTGCAAATATATAAATCTTTCTCTCGTTTTTCTTTTTATAAATCCTAGGATCTTATATTGAGATTTAGGATATATAACAGAGGCAACAGAGTCTCATTCCTTAATTTCACTGATGAGGAAACTGTGGCCTAAAGAGATGAAGAAATTTCCCCAAGGTCATGCTAACTAGTAGAGCCATGATTTCAACCAAGTTCTTGTGAATCTGAATCCAGTATGTTTTCTACCACATCCTGCTGCTGGTGGCTGCTAAGTATAGTTAGCATCAAATAAGTCTGCACACTTACCTTTTATAAAACATTCTAAGTCCTTCCCTATAATTAATAATAGAAATTGGGGGGGGGGGGACGCCTAACACTGACCTTTGGGAGTTATATAACCCTGAGGAGTCCCTCAAAGTTCAGTCTTGGGCTCTCTTCTCTTCTCCCTCTATACTACTTCCTTACTTGGTGATCTGATCAGCTCTCATGGATTCATTCCTCATCTCTATGATAATGTTTCTTAAATCCACCTATCCTGCCCCAATCTCTCTCTGACCTCAAATTTCCTATCTCCAACTGCCTTTCAGAAATTTTGAGATGGCTATCCAGTAGACATCTTAAACTCAAGATGTCCAAAACAACATATTATTTTTCCTCCTAAACACTCCCCCAATTCCCTACCTTTCCTGTTACCATAGAAGGCAATACTATCCTTCCAGGCCCACAGGCTTTCAACCTAGGAGTCATCCTAGATTTTTCACTATCTTTCATTCTCCCATATCCAAGGTGTTACCAAGACCTGTTGCATGCACGTTTGCGACATCTCTTGAATACTCCTTCTTCTCTCATCTGATATGGCCACCACTCTGTTTCAGGTTCTCATCTCTTCATACCTTGACTGGTGGCTATGCCCACCTCCAGTGTCTTCCCACTCCAATCCATTCTCTATTCAGTCACTCAAAATAAAGTTAATTTCCTAAAATGCAGGTTCAGTCATGTAAATCCCCCTAACACACATTAAATAAACACCACTAGCTTCTTATTGCCTCTAGAAACAAAAACAAAATACTCTATTTGGCATTCAAAGCCTTTTATAATATACCCACCTCCTACTTTTCCAGTCTTCTTCTACCTTTCTCCAACACATACTCTTTGATCAAGTGGCACTGGCTCCCTGGCTGTTCCACAAATAAGGGACTCCATCTTTCAGCTCTGATAGTTTCTCCAGCTGTTCCCTGTACCTGAAATACTCTCTCTCCTCTGCTCCAAACTTTGACCTTCTTGGTTTCCCTTAAGTCTCAAATGAAATCTTATCTTCCCCACCCTTCTTAAGTCCAGTGCCTTCCCTCCTCTAATATTTCCTGTTTATACTGTGTGCCTGTGTGTGTATGTGTAGCCTGTACATTTATATCCCATGCATATCTGTTTGTGTGTTGTCTCTCCATTATATTGTAAACTCCTTAAAAACAGAGAGTGTCTTTTGTCTCTTTTTTTGTATCCCCAGAGTTTAGCACATAGCCTCACACATAGTAGGCACTTAATGTTTCTTGATTCTTCATTGATTTGAGAGTCTTATCGTAGAACACTGAACTGGATCTTCTGAAAAAGCAATTTCCTGTACTCTAAGACACAATGATGAGGATACATATGTGTTTTCAGAAGAGAGAAAGGTCATTGAGTATTGGTCCAACAAACAAGGGATAAATCATAGTATTTGGTGAGTTCAGCCTGACATGAGAAGTAGGGACGTATGCTGCCATTGGAGAGTTTCCAAAGAACTGTGAAATATCTCTTTACCTAATTCGTTTGGGAACAAATGATACCATTGTCAGGAAATGAGAAAAGAATTGATGGGTATAATTAAGCCTGGGGAAGAACCTGAAAACCTTAAGGACACAGGTGGCATTTTCAACATCATTGTCGACTGAAGGTAGTATCTTCAAAAGGGAATGGAAGATGTAGGAAGCAAATATCTCTTTGCACAATACATGCTTAAAAATGTGTGCTGAATTAAATTGAGATACATATATATGAAATATACCAAATGTATTTCTCCACTATATGAATTACCACTTTTAAATAGATGCTTAGTGAAGAAAAAGCTAAGGACATAGGAGGACTACCAAGATCCTAATTGACTTTGGTTACAATCCTAAAATTCCTAACTGTACTAAGACATGTCAAGATGTTATTTTCCTTCTATCAAATCTGTACTCCCAATCCAAAGCACTTATGGAGAAAGCCTCACACACTAGAACCTAGTGATTGACACAGTGTTAAAGGAGAAGATTTAGCAATCAAATCTGCTGACAGAGCACGTTAAATAAACTGAGCTTCACATTGAGAAATCTACAGGCAATGGAGTCTCCAAGTAAGCAGAGCCAGAGACAGGACAAATAGGAAGACTTTGCACAGTCCCAGGGATGGCACATTTGAAAGCATTCATTTTAAAGGACTCCCTGTGGCTATTAGTCAGTTTTCACAGATGTTTCTTGAAGCTTTATAAGATTATGATTAAAAAGGATTTTTCCAAGAGAAATCTCAACTCCTAAACTTCAAAAGTGGTCAGGAAAACAGTCTCATAACTGCCAATTTCAATTTGTACTACTGAACAATATTCTTATTTTCCAGATGCTGTTTTTGCTGTTAAATAATATCAAGATATTAGGAGAGACCCTGTTCTCCAGAGCTAAGGCCCAGCAAACAAGCTGTGCCCTGAGCTTGGCATAACAACAATCCTTTGTGTTTACCCTGTGGATGATCTCACCCTCTGGCAAAATCACATAATTATTGTATTGCTTTGACCAGCACCAGGTGTTCTGTGAGCTCATGTAAGTTCTGGTCATGAAGCCTTGCCATGAATCAAACTTGTCACATTGTTGCTGTTGCCCCTCATTTTCAGGGCTACAGCTCACTGCACAACCATCAGTGTAAGTTGTGACATCTCTCCATACTGCCTTGGGTCCCCACACTAAGGGTGGGGCCCCACCACATGTCTCCTTGCTGGCAAGCTGTTTTTCTCACTTTGAAATTAAACTTCTGCTTGATTCCTGACTCTCCTCTCTAGCTTGTTCTGTTCGGCTCCAGCCATCTACAGTTGAGAGTCTGGTTCAATCCAGTTTACAGTAAAATGGAGGAGATAGGGTAGTGTCTAGGTGTGTGATAGTGAGATACAGAGGCCTAACTAACTATATTTTCACCTGGGCTATGAATCTGGTAGTAGGGCTCACCTGGTAGGCAGTTTGGCATGGAGAAAGGGAGCCAAGAACATACAAGATAAAACATTCCCCCTGGAAGACGCTGTTTGCATCCTCTAACTGTCCTACCCTATGGCAAAGTCTCAGCTTCCCCATGCAGTTACCACTATAGTATGATAGATAGAGTTTAAGATTCCCAATCCCCATACTAAAGAAGGCCATTCTCAAGTTTTAGTTAGATTGATGTTTAAATTTTGCTAAATTATGAGGAAAAAAAAATAACAACCTTCAAACTGCATATCACTAGCCATATTCCCCTGAAGAGAAACAGTAATAACACCCAGTCTGGTTTAGGAATGTGAAGGTACATGCTCGCCAATCTGAAATCAAGATAGCAATTAAAACATATAAAAATTGTAAATAGATAAGACTAGTCTTCTGATGATCAAGTAAAGTTTCTGTTAGTTTTCTCCCCCTGAGAGTTTAATCTTGTATTTTTATAGATTACATCTTTTTAATAGCTTCAAAAATATTTTCAAAGTTAATTTAGTAGTTTATGAAATGGAATAAGTAAGGATGATTCACTAAGTGGTTGGAGAAGAGAATCTAAATTATGTATAGTGAAATTTGTCATTGGGCACATTGGGGAAATAGATTCATAAAACCTGAGAACAGGAAGGAAACTTAGATATGTGGCATCCTTGTTAATTAAAAATCTTGGTTATCTGCGTCACCATATATAGCATAGATATTGACACATTCTTCACATTATAAATAATTTATGCCAATAGTTACGCTTCTCTGGATTGACTCGTTTTTCCCCCTCTTATGTCCTCTCTATATAAGCCTTGTTATAATACTGACATAGCACTTTAAGACTTGCAAAGTACTTCACATAGGTTATCTCATCTAACCTTCACAACTCTTTTGGTAAGTTATCTTTCTTTTAATCCACTTTTTTTATAGATAAGGAACCCAAAGGTGAGAAGTTCAGTGACTTGCCCAAATCACACAACTAGTATGTGTCTGAGGCAGAAGATGAATTCCTAACTCCAACTTCAACAATTTTATCCATTAAGCTGCCTAAATATCTACAATCCAACCACAATGCATATTTTGTTTTATTTCAGAAACAACAAATAGCAGTATGACGGACCAAGTTTTTAAAATGCATCTTTGAGCTCATCATAGCATTTGGACATGGAACCTAGATAGCTGTTTGGTTCAGGTAACCAGCCCATCAAAAAGCTGAAGCCTGAAAATCAAAGACAAGTGGAAAGGACTTTACAGAAGCATATTTGATATCCAAGATTTCAAATGTCACATCCGTAGGAATGTAATTCATTGCAATGAATCATGATGATATTGAATGAAATGCTTCTGGTTACCAGAGAGAGCTAATTCCAAAACCAACTCTAAATTTGTTTGTAAGCACTTAAGAAGCAAATACAAATGGGGTCACTAGGTGGCGCAGTGAATGGAGCACGGCCCTGGAGTAAGGAGGACCTGAGTTCAAATCCAGTCACAGATACTTAACACGTACTAACAGTGTGACCTTGGGCAAGTCACAACCCCAGTTGCCCTGCCAAAAAGCAAAAACAAACCAAAAAAAAAAAAAAAAGAAGAAGAAGAAGAAGAAGCAAATACGAACAAGCACAAAACATCAATAGAACTTGAAGTGTTTGAGAGTAGAGTGGGATCATAGGACCTTAAGTCTGCATCCCATGTTGATAATGATCTGTTTCATAATTCTGCTTCAATATCCTATCACTGCCACAAACTCAACATGCACAAAATGGTATTGGTCCTTTCTGCCAAAGAACAGCTCCTTTCAGAATTTGTCCATTTTTACACTTTTCTCCTAGCCATTCAGGCTCCAAACTTCAACAATAATCTTTGATTACTTGCTCGTACTCCCCACCACTACCAGATGTAATTTGTCACTATTTCACCATTAGTTTTACTTAAAGTCTTTGCATCCTTCTCCTTTCTGATTGTGAAGGAATAACTTCTCCAAAGAAAGTTGTGGTGAGTTTAGATTCTTGTCTATAGTCTATAGTCATACAATATAAATCTACATGAAGATGTAAATGTAGAGTCTGAAAGGTTTTTTTTCTTAAGCTGCATTAGACATCAATAGAATATAGCTTTAATATGCAAATATGATTTGTGAATCTCTAAGGGTGATATAAAGAGAGCCAAAGTTGAGTGAACAAGCATGATATGGGAAAAAAAAGTAAAGGAAGGGAGATGGAGTCCACAAGCATAGCCAAGTGTGATAAGGAATGGATGAAAGATCCAGTAGATGAAGCTGTGAAGAGCTATGGAGATGTATTTGTAAATTGAAGGGGAGGATATATAGAGGGGAAACACCATAAGATTTCAGTCACAACAAGTGAGCAACTGAGTACAGCCCAAAAGGAGGAGGATGTTGCTATGATGAATAAAGTGGGGGACTTCACACTCAGAATACGCATTAGAATCTTTCCTCGGCTGCCTACATGGAGTGTGATCCTGGAAAGGCTGCTCAGCTTCTGTGGGCCTCAGTTTCCTTATCTGCAAATTGAAGGACAAACAAGTAATGAAAGAACCCACCTCACCAGGTTGTTATATCAAACAAGATAATTTATACTTTAAAGTGACTATAAAACCAGTGGTTATTATTCTTGATAGGGTAGAAAACCAACAGGAAAAGTCCTTTAAGATAACTCTGGGAATATTGTATTTCCGTGTTTACTTTCCTGGTGCAAAACAATGTCTGGCAAATAGTTACTGCTTAGCTAGGTGTCAGATAAGGGAAATAAGGTAGAGGAAAAGAGGCAAGAGATACCTTAAGGCAGAAATCAAGAACCTAGCCTGTGAGACTGGGTTACCAAGAGTTGGCAACTCAGAATAAAGATCTGTTTAGCTAGGGGTCAAGACCCAAGTAATTCCTTTGAGTAAGTCAGGTAACCTTTCTGGGACTCAGTTTCTCTTATATAAAATGAGGGTACATGGGGCTAAATAATCGCTAATTTCCCTTGAAGCTGTAGATCTCGAACTTTATTTGTGCTCCTTAAAGGTCAGGTTATCATCATCTCTAATGCAACCTTTTCAGCTCTAAAAATCTACAAAGGAATGACTTCTATAGTATAATCAAACATACACTTGCAGGAAAAAAAAATAAGACAAAATCTCCAGAGCAAGAGAAACCTATATCCGTGTGTGTGTGTGTGTGTGTGTGTGTGTGTGTACATGAATGAGTCACTAAAAGGGGGAAAATAAATGAAGAAGTAGAGATAGGTGGGAAAGGAAAGTCATTGATAAAGCTATGGCATTGAGGAAGCAGGATGCATGTGCAGGATCAAGAGGTGTTTCAAGAGGTGAAGATGGAGGTGTCATCACCCTATGGCCTCAGGCTTCTTATTACCAGTAGTAGTTGAGGTTACATCCTGAAAGTGAAGTGGTATGGGCTTTAGGTTTGCAGAGAAGGAGGCTGATTTCACCCAGTCAACAATTATTTTTCAGTGCTAACTATATGTCAGAAATTGTGCTAAAGATTGGTAATTCAAAGAAAGGCAAAAACAATCCCTGCCCTCCAGGAATTCCCATTTTACTAGAGGATACAGCTTGTAAATACCTAGGTATATCCAAGACACATACAGAATAGATGAAAAGTTTATCAGGGAAAGTCCCTAGCAGCTAGGAAGATAGGAAAAAACTTCCTAAAGAAGGTAGAATTGGAGCTGGGTCTTTAAGGAAGCCAGAGAGATTAAGAGCCAGAGGAAAGAAAAGAGGGAATTCCAAGTACAGGAGATCGAAGTGCAAATACTTGGAGGAGAAGTGGAGTCTGGCAAGTAGACTGGTGTAGGCAGGTCCTAGAGTGCACAGAAGAGAGTAAAGAATGAGAAGAGTGTCAAAGTAGGAAGGAGCCATGTTATGAAAAGCATTAACTGTCAAAGGATATGTGTTCCTGGAGTTTATATAAAGACACTATAGTTTGAATTGCTCATGGAGGAAGTGATTTGGTCAGATTTATGCTTTAGAGAAATGATTTGGGCAACTAAGTGGATAATGGATTAGAGTGAGAAGAGAACTAAAGCAGGGAGAACAATGAGACTGCTCCTGGAATAGTTCAGACAACAGGTGATGAGGGACAGAATTAGGAATGTTGAATCTTTGAGTAGAGATATGTATTTATAAAATATGATGTGAAGATAGAAACCACAAGATTTGACAATGGGCTAGATATGCAGATCAAGTGAGAATTGTAAGCAAGGAATGACACCAAGGTTATAAGACTGGATGACTGGGAGCATAGTGCTACCGGTGACAATCATAAGGACATTTAGAAAAGGGGAGGATGGAGGCAAGAGATAATGAGTTCCATTTTTGACATACCGAGCTTGAGATACCTTCAGGATATTGAGTTAGATATGTCTAAAAGGCAGATGAAGATGTGATTGGGACCCAGAAGAGGGATTTCAGCTGGATTTGTACATCTGGGAATCATATGCACAGAGCTGATGAACTCATGGGGGATATGTGATCACTGAATGAGAGAGTATAGAGAGGAAAGACAAGAGGACCCAGGACAGAGCCTTGGGAGACAGGTTTACACTGTTTGTGGCAATAACATGAGTAAAGAACCAGCAAAGGAAAGAGAGGAATAACCATACAGACAGAAGTAAAACCTAAGAGAACAATGACACACACACACACACACACACACATACTCATGCATGCACACACACACATACACACAGAGGAAATCTTATCAGGAAAAAGTGATTCATTTTGAATTCCATTTCAATCACTAGGAGTAATTTAACATGGAGTCAACAGGAAATGAATAGAAAAATTAACATGCTGCAATGAATGTCCATTTGAAGAGAGATCGTTTCAATTTACAATGAATTTGTCATAGAAACAAAATTCACGCAAACATCCCACTACCATAAATCCTGTGTATATACTGAATTGTGTCAAAAAATCTCCAGGTAGCACATCATTGAATCTCATATGTATATCAAAGAAAATGAGTGAACTGAGTTTTGCCAAACCAATAAAAACAGCACAGTACCCTTGCCTAACATCCAGCACAAGGAGCCATCTGTCAATATGCTGCAGCTATACCAGCTTTAAAAGCATTGATCACTCATGACACTGCTTCTGCTACATTCTGAGAACAAATGAGATCCTATTACAGAACACTAGAATTCTCTCCTCCATGGCTTTCACAAATTTCCCCTGGACAGAGAGAGACTTGGCCCTTTGCCTTTATGAAGCGAAAACAATTGAGAAGAAGATTTCTATCACTCAACTCTCAAAAAAGACATTCAAATAGGCCAATTTATCCCATTTGGAATTCCTGAAGGTCCTAGGTTTGTGATTCTTTGACTGAATCTTCCTGGTAAACTCTCCTGCCTGGAATAATGAGCACTCCTGTGCCATGTTAATGCTGACAATGGCCACATAAAAAGTGCTTGACCAAGTCAAAATTTATAAACACTCATCAAAATATATAAAAAATAAGTTTTCTTCTTTAAGTAAAAAGAAACAATGAAGATGATATAGTCCCTAGACACTGTTAAATTACAAATCCCTGTGAACCGTTAAAATGGAAGAAACCCCAGGTTGAGAAAGAGAGACCTAGAATAAACCAAAGTCCAATCACAGTTTGCAAAGATTTTAATTGCATTTATTGCTTAAAGGGAGTTTGCAAGCTAGAACAGTGAGAAAGGGTCCACATTTGTTCAAATAAGAATTGGAAAGAGTGAGATATTTTTACTTTTCAAACAAAGGAAGGCAGAGAATTGGACAGGTCCTAGGAAGGAATGAGATAGGGGACCCCATTCCCTAGAGGGACAGAAGGGGGGAGGGAAGATCTAGGAAACAGAAGTGAGAAATTCCAGATGTTAGAGTTGTGGCCCTTTGATACACATATCAGAAGGCATTCCTGGTGTTAAGCAGGCCTGGCAGTTCAAGGCTTGAACAAACGATAAGGGGATGTCTCCAAAAGCAGTAAAATAGGATGTTTCTGAGAGTCCCATAACCAACAGTTAAGGGAGTCTCTGAAGATAAGAATGTCTCTTGAAGGTCCATAAACCACCAAATGGCTCAGGGTCTGCTTCAGAGCTGCTATGAGCTTAATTGACTTCAGAGTTCCTGATTTTCTGCACATTCAGCTAGGTTTACTCTCTGTCACCACAAAGGAGTGTTGGTATGTCAAGCCACTCTGTATCTTAGCTAATATAGCCAGACCTTATACAGCTCTTCTCAGTTACCTGAATAGCTGGGGGGCTTGAGCAAATCAATGTAGTTGGTATGTGTATTTTCACACCATTTATCTATTTTCACAAAAAAGAAGCATCAATTTGGGAGGGGAAAGCATAATAAATAATGTACTTATCTGTTTTACCCCCTCCAAAAAATATGAAAAATAAAGCTGTCTTCACTAGGTAGAAAGTAAAGGGCATTAGAACGTCTTACATAAAGAACAAATAAATCTCACCTTGATGTTGCAATTATAGGTATTCACAATATCAGGTCTTTACTTTCAATTGAGAAAGAAAAATAGTTCCTGATCTAGAACAGTATCTCTTGATAGCTCTGAAGGCATCTTTTCGCGGGGAAATCTTTCTCACAAACTTTTACTCTGTCATTGCTAGGATCATTATATTTATGGTGTGCATGTGAATGTAATCTCTGCAAAATAGCCTTCAGCTACTCTGTTAACCAGTCCTGAATTTTGCAGATTTTAGGAACCAAAGACAGAAATATAGAAAGCAGCCCCTCATGGGGACCAATGTAAAGGACAGCTGTCAGAGGTTTCCTGCAGGTTGTGTGCTCTGGCTGGACTTATAAAGGACCAGATACAATACTTTGTGACTGAATCCCTTTCAGGCTTTCATGCCCAACTCTGATGTAGCTGGAGTTGCTGCAGAGAAGGAAGCTGGCCTCCTGGGCAGCCAGGGCCATTTTCCTAGGGCCAACCTATTGAAGTATGGTGCAAGTGGATTTGCCTGATGCCTGGCCAGGAGTTAAGTACAGTCACTGAGGGAACACTGAGACAGATTAGGTCAGCTGGTCTCTCCTCCCTGCTTAGGCCTCAGAGTTTGAGAATGCTTGGCAGAAAAATGAGGCTTTGAGGATATCCTCCCCTATTTTCCAGGTCCCTGAAAGACTAAAGGAGCAGGATAATGAAAAGAGATTAAAGGAAGTCAGACAGCAAACTTTGTCATGTGTAACTGGGATCAACTTTTTCAGAGGTCATTACTTTAGTTTTGTTTTTACCATAGTAAAGGAATTTAGCTTACATGCTGAGTAACTGAATTGGAGGTGGGGGTTGGGGTTGTTGAGAAAGAAGCAAGACTGAGGATCTCAATACATGGGGGCACATAATCCAAATAGCAATGAATTATCTTGAGAAATTAATTTATATTCTCAAGATTCAAAACATACAGCATCAGGTAAAAGGCTGCTGCTGATAGCATATGCTCAGTTGGCAGTGTCAGCTCATACCTTTGGGATGACCAGGTGCTTTTTGCTGTGCTGCTTGTTTTGGGTTAGTTTAAAGTTTCGGGTGTCACCAGCCTCAGGCACTTACTAGCTGTGTGACCCTGGATGTGTCATTGAACCTGTCTGACTCAGTTTCCTCATCTTTAAAGTGGAGATAATGATAGCTCCTACCTCCCACAGTTGCTGTGTAAATTAAATGAGATAATATTTGTAAAGCACTTAACAGTGCCTGGTACATAATAGACACTTAATAAACTTAATAAACACTTGTTCCCTTGTTCTATTCATGTTTGTATAGTGCAATCCATCACTACTGATCCAAACTTCATCCATTTATGGTCATGTAACCAACACTGTATCGTTGGACATTCAATGCAGGGAATTGCTCCCTTCCCATAAAAGTTGCACATGTGTTTGTCACTGATCTATGATTTCATTGGCTAAGAATCTCACCTACCCTGATTACAATCATCTTCAAAGTCGCCTAAAACTCAGGCAGGCTGTGACTTGGCTACAGTCAAAGAGCTAGTAAGTTTCAAGGCTGGAATTTGAACTCAGGTCTTCCTGACTCTAGATTTGGCCTAATACCCACTACACTTTTGTTCTCCTTAGCAATTAGGAGTCTAATTAGTACTACTTAGAGGACTTTTGCAATCCTTCAAACAATATTACTGTTTTCCCAGTTTTATTTTTACTAATGCCTATTACAATGACAAAATTCTTCAGCTTTAACACACTTTAAGAGAGGGAGTAAGAGAGAAACCATAGGATGTAGGTGGGGTCATGGAAGTAGGGGTGGTTGTGATAATACTAGTAACTAAACTATTTGCTTATCAATCTCAGTCTCAGTTAACTACCTTTCTGTGGGGCCTAGCATGATAAGAATTAGATACATATCAGATGCAAGTCTCAGACTGGCTGAAATGTTAATATAAATGTAACATAATACGATATAATATGACATAATATAAATATATTTTTATAAATCCAGGAAATTCTTGAAGCTAAGAAGAACCTAATATAAAATTTGATGTCTATTTAGTTTTTAATATAGTCAAACTTGAAAAAAAAAAGCAAATTCTTTCCATAATGTCTTGAAAAATGTGTGCAATTCATGCTATTTTCAGGTGTGTCCCCACTAGTAAACTGTTTCATTTTAATGAGTGATTTGTCCTTATCTGCATGCAACAAGGGATATAATGGGAGGAGCCCTGGAATTGAAGTCAAAAGACATTGGTTCAAATCCCAGCTGTGTGACAACAAATAGATCATTTGACTTCTTCAGACATTAGTTTCCTTATCTGTAAAATGGGGGTAGTAATATGTATTGTAAAATCCGACAATACCCAAGACTCTTTTTCTAGATTTCCTCACAAATTCAGCTAAATGATGGATTTGAAAGACCATCACATAAGTTAAATATACTTATATCCACTTTTTGCTTTTATCAGTGTTTTGGCATTGCATTTTCTTAAGAAGTCTTAATAAAAAAACATCCCTACCCAGGAATGTTTTTACTAAACTACTCAAATTGAACATTATAACACAACATCACAGAGACCCACATTAGGCTTGATCTTAAGAGAATTATTACAATCAACATTTATAAGCCCATTTTCTTCTAAATATTCTTGAGCAATTTTCTCCTAAACTCACAAAGGAAACACCTGCATATTTCCCAAAACCAAATCACTGGGGATGAGGATTAGAGCAAAAATATTATTTATTCATACTTCGATCATTCTATTCCTCCTATGCTTAAAGAACCTAAGCATGTCCACATACATTTATTTATTCATAAAACATTTATAGAGAAACTATTCCATATGAGGCACTCTACTTGGCACTGTGGGAGATACAAAAAATAAAGTACAGAGCAGGAATATTATTCAGGAGCTATCTAAAGGGGGACATAAAACATACATGCAAGGAAAATATAAGGTAGGCTATGATCATTCTTCTTAGGAGAGGTAAAATAAAGTAATATAAGACTTCAGAAGAGGGAGACCTCATTCACGTATTGGGAAATTGGTGAAGGAAATAGTATGTCCATTGTTGTAAGGTTGTACTCTCCAGACTAAAGGTAATAGAGCCCAGTTACTGGAGCTTAGAACCCTGGTCTGGGAATGGAAAGCTCAGAAGCAAGTCCTGGCTCTGAAGCTGACTTATTTTATAAGCACGGGAATTTGACCTGACCCTTGCAAGCCTCATTTCCTCACTTAAAGTGAGAAGGTAACACTAGAAGGTTGCTTTCCTTTCTATATTCACCCTCATGACATCTTGTATTATTTATTTTTCAAAGTACTAGACCTTCACTGTCAGACAAGAAACATCACTATGTTGGGGACCACACTGGCTTTTACCTCTGTATCCTCAGTCTGTGGCCCATTGTCTTGGATGGTTTTATTGGTCCAGACTGGAGTCTCGTTAGTTTAGATAACTCCAGTACAAGAACTACCTCCACTAATGTTGATCAGCAATTCCTTGGGAATTTAAGAGTTGTAGAAATCAGCCTGGGGGGGGGGGGGAAGAGAGGGGGGTTGAATGACTTAACTGGCACAGTTGGTATAGAATAGACAGCCAAAATAACAACCAAACCCTTTATTTTTTTTTTTTGTCTATAAGGCACATGTCTAACTATGCGACTCTTATCAGAATTCTAGAATAGCCTGTCAAAGTTCACTGAAAAAAAATCCTTACACCATACAATGCCTTCCATGAGCCAACTCACCTTCCTTTTCTAGCCACATAACTTACTACTCCCTTTCATCATGATTTTGCTTCAACCATACTAGTTCATTTGCCATTATTCAATCACATCCTGCCCCTTCAGCTTCCACATCTTTATGTATTCTCTCTCTCTTTCATGTCTGGAAAAGTTTTCCTCCATATCTATACTTGCTGAAATCTTTCAAGACTCAGCTATTAGCTCTTCCATGCAGCCTTCCTTACTCCCTTACCAGCTATGGCTATAAACACTCCTTCCCTTCTTGATTTTTGCATAGTTCCCATAGCCATCATATTAGCTCCCTCAGGGCAGGGACTGTGAATCTCAGATCTCTAAACTCAGCTCTAGTCTCTTTCCTGAGCTCCAGTCAGTCATCATAGACTGTCTATTGGACATTTTGAACTGCTTGTCATAAAAATATATACAATTCAAAGGTCCAAAGCAGAACTCCCTGTTTCCTCAACCCCACCCCTGACCACACTCTCCTCCTTATTCCAGATTTTCCTATTATTCTCTAGGTGAGAGAAATGATTATTAATAACCAATGATTTGAAGAGATCCAGAGTTTCCCCTTTTTCTAGAGTCCTCATTTCCAAGTTCAATCTCTAGAAAGACATGGAATTAACTCTCCTCAATTTTGGTTAGACCCCACACAACCTTAAAAGGAATTTAATCTCATTGTGTTCTATTTAGGTTTGGATAGGGATAAATTCTTTGATTAGATAGCCCAAAGTTGGGGGTAATTTAAAAGTAAATGACATAGTTAAAATTCATCACAATAGGTCCAGCCCCTCATTCTCAATTCATTCTCAATTGTTAATCAATCAGAGTTGATTGCCACCCTCAGGAACACCTCTTTTCCAAAGGTATATAAGCTGTGAGCCCACCTCCATAATGGTCTTTGGCATTCAAGAGTGTCACTGACCTCTTTTATTAATGATGTTAGCATTATTAATAAAATTATTAAATTACCCAGAAACTATATCACTTGAACTTTTAAAACATCACACCGGACACCATCATCCTTTCAGTAACCCAGTTCTCAATCTTAACACTATCCTCATCTACTCACCTTCATCTCCTTTATCCATTTTATTCCCAAATACACTTATATACATCCATTTCTTTTTCTTTCTTTCTTTCTTTCTTTCTTTCTTTCTTTCTTTCTTTCTTTCTTTCTTTCTTTCTTTCTCCCTTCCTTCTTCTCTTTCTTTTTCTTTCTATCCCTAGATACCTTATGGCCTCTTGGTGCCAAACCAGTAAAGAGATATACAAAGTCCTCAACAGAAATGTCTTGGGAGGGGAACAAAGGAAGAGGTCATCCACATGCTGAAGGAGGACAGAGTCCTTAAAATCTAATGACGAGTCTTGTTTTAGTATCTGTGAGAAGTAGAATGGTGACCTGTGGAAGACAGTCCACATACCTTGCCATCTCTTCCAGGTAAAACAAAACTGAACTGACTTTCAGGGGAAACTGGGATTGAGAAGAAGGCACTATAGAGGTCAGCCATTGGAAAGTGAGTGGCCCAAGGTCATACAAGGTTAAATAGAGTGTGGGGATTTGGGACAACAGGTGCTCTGGGTATTACAATAGCATTACCTGCTCAGATATCATTCACAAGTTGCTAACCCTGTCCAGACTGGAAAGATGGGTATGTTCAAAAGGGGAGTACAGGGAATAATGAGACCCTTAGGTAAAAAGGCATTGATGAGAGAAGCTGAACTCCCTCAATGGCCTCGGTGCTGAGTGTGTATTTACATATGGATGGTAAGGACATAGATGGGTCCAACAGTACAACAATAGGTAGAGCATTGACAACTGACCAGATGTTGGTAGCATCTGCAGCCCATAAACTAAGGGGGAATGTAGTTAAAAGCTGGATAATCAGAAAGGGTTAAGAAAAAGAAACCTAAGGGAATGGGGACACTTCCAGATATGGAGGGTGTCAGGGATAAAATACACAAGGAAATGGTTCCTCCTCAGTCACAAAAAATAGTAGCCTGTAATTTTTGGAGCAGACCATGTCCCAGTAAGTAGCTAATGGCCTCAAAGACCAGGAAAAAAGAATGAAAAGTACTGATCACTCCAATAAAAAGAGAGAGTGGTCCTAAGATATGGGCTATAATGATCTTATTGACAATCTCCTGAAATGAGATACACTCTTGACTCTGGGAGAGGTGAGTGTGGAATGCAGAGGGGTTTAAAACTGAGAGTGTGGCACTGGTGTCAACTACAGCAGACACCTCTTGTCCCTGTATGAGCAAGGAGACATCTCCAACAGGAGTCATGAGAATAACAGGCATGGCCTATATATCCCCCTCCTTTTGCCAATCCTTCTGCCAGCCCTCCCTAAAGCCAAGTTATTTTGATTGGAATTATAGGGAGGATCCCTCAATATTTTATGGGGGTAATTTTTCTTTTTTCTCTTCAGCCTCTAGCCTAGCCATCATTTTACATTTTTTTTTTCTCCAGTGGCTATGTTTTTTGCAAGAAAAACAAACTTCTGGACACTAATTTTTAGTGTCCTTTCCTGACCTTCCTGACCAAGGCAAACATGAGTTGGTATAGATCCAGATACCTGGGTCTGTATGAATACAAGGTGATATGGAACTGCTCAGAAAAGCCTATAGGATCCTCCCTGGGACCAAGAAGCTCCTTGGCAATAGCCTAGAGTTCTCCACACTTCCAGGCTTTGAAAACACAGGTACTGATCAAGCTACTACTGTCCTTGGGATTTTTTCCTGGGCAAATTTTGTCTTGCACCTTGAAAGGGAACATAGAACATTGTCTTTTGGTAAAGGTGAGTATAGTTTAGGTAATTGGAGAGTCTGTAGGCTGTTAAAGAGAAGGTTTTCAAATGATTTAATCCTTTCTTTCATCGATTCTAATCCAGACTTATGCTCTCTGTCCTTTGCCTCTGAATACCATTTATTATAGCTGTCCCATTCAAGACACTGAGTTTCCTTATTCATTAGTTTCTGCCTTTAATACTCTAATTTGATCTTACCAGAGCTGCCCCGATAGGGCCAGCCAAGTTTGGGGTCATCACTAGTCAAATCAATCCAATCCGGGAAATATGAGGGACAGTCAGAGCTATATTTCTCATACATTTGAAAGACACATGTTTGCTCTGGGGGAGAGTTGATGGGAACTGCTGTGCCTTCATTTTTGCCCTTCCCACATATCTGTCCCATTTTTAAAGTAAACATTCGAAGATGATAACACCACTTATCAAATAACTGCCCAAGTACACACAATACACAAATATAAGTACATGTAAAGGGATATAACAACACAAATACACACAACCCACACTGTCACAGCAATCCACTTGAATTATAAAAGTAAATATTCCATAACTCTAACCAAGTGCAAAATTAAAATGTTCATTTCAGGTGTTTCCAAACACCCACAAAACCAACCGTGTAAGCAATTCTTACACAAATAAAAGTTGCCATGTTCAGCAAATGAAAATAAAAACCAAAATGATAAAAGACATGTTAAAAAAAAACAACCAAGCAACAAACCTGCCAATCCATGTGCAGAAAACCAGGAGAAAAAGCCCAGGCCTTATCAAAGTGATCCAGGTCAATAAAGGGGGCCCTGGAGCATTCCTCACGAGCAGGCTTGATCAAAGGCCAGACCCAACAACGGAGTGTCGGCCAGAACACTGAACTTGCCAGACTGGGTTAGCTGGGGCTCTGGAAAAAAGTCCAATGACACCTTGTCCCTCCTGTCACATACTGGACAGCTCCAGGCTTCAGCCCTTAAAAACTGCCGCCCCAGTTAATGCTAATGGGATTTTTACTCTGTCGTCTCTGATCTGTGCATATTTGAAACTGTTTTGCAGGCCAGAGACAGGGGTGCCTGGAAACAAGAAGTGGTTTAATTAATTACTTTCAGAGTGAGGAATGCTCTCTATTCTGGAGTGAAGGCACAGGTTAAAGACATAAATCGCAAGTTGGAAAAGGGGGGAAAGGTGTGTTACAAACAATTATTTCTGGGGCCTGACAAGGCCACAAGAGCAGGACAATACAGGTGTTCTAGAGTCCTGTGGGAACAGGATTGTTTCAGGTCTTTGGGGGTTGTTACTTGGTGAGGTGCAGGATCAGAGTTCTAGGACAGGAACAGGTTCTACAATCTTTGATTCACTTCACCCAATACACATAGGCACAGAAATATAGTGATTATGAGAGCATTGTCAAGGATTTGATTGGTCATTTCAAGCTGCATTGTAAGCTTCTGACTCCCAAGTCAGAAGAGACACCTCTGATAAATCTAAATTATTAGTATATGCATTAATTATATCCTATTAATATGAAAATAATAATTCCCTTCATTTTCTTTCTCTTCCTTCCTATTCTTTATTTATACTTCTTATGCATTTATATTCATTTATATTTATATGAATAAATTACATATATGTTATATCTATAATATATAGAAAATTTTATATATATACAAATTATATAATGAATAAATATTCATTTATGCTTCTTATTCATCCCACAGCTACCACTCTAGCTCAGCTTCTCATCACCCCTCATCTAGACTATTCCCATAGGCTCCTATTTGACTTCCTTGCCTCTGGTCTCTCTGTGTAATCCATGTCCATGAGACTGTGAAGTTGCTTATCCTAAAAACACAGGTCTGCTGCCACTTACCTGTTCAATAACTTCAGTGGCTTTGTATTGTTCTAAGAGTAAATATGAATTCATCTGTTTGTCATTTAAATCCTTTCACAATCTGCCTCCAGCTTCACTTTCCAGGTGTAATGTACAAAATTTCCCTTCACACATTCTATATTCTAGACAAAATGGCCTACTTTCAATCTCTTCTGCAGGTTGTCCTTAACTTCTGACTTTTAGAATTCCTAGCTTTTTAAGCATCAAATGTTTCACGAGGCCCCTCTTGACTCCCTTTGCTAAGGGTCCTCCCTCCTGCCAAAATTAGTTGTATATGCTTTGTATTCATTTATCAGTGTAGATGTGGTTTCTCCCAGTAGAACACAAACTTCTCAAAGACAGAGATTTTTTCATTTCTGTCTTCTTATTGCATACAAATAGCACAGTACACCGATACAGTAGGTGCTTAATAAATGCTTGTTGAATACTGAGCAAACAGATACTACATTGAGAGCTGGCAAAGAGCTTAGTGGTCAACTAGTCCCACCTCATTATTTTAAACATGAAGAAATGGAGGAACAAATCATTTGCCCAAATAAGCAGTAAGTCTAATAACTGGAATGTAGGCCTAGAACTTAGAAGAAAGGTTAGGGCCATAAATATGTACTGGGTGATATGAATGTAGAGAATCATAGAATTCAACGTGGAGAAAAGAGTTAGAGAAAACTGAAGCCTAAAAAGATTGAGTGAATTGTCCGTAGTAATCCCAGGATTTAGTAACAGAATTAGAATATAAACCCATCTCCTCTGACTCTAGATTTACTCCTTTTTTCCACTACACATGGAAGTGAATGAGGTGGCCAAGGAATGAGGCACAAAAGGGAATAGGAGAAACCTGAGGACAGAACCTCAGGAACTAATCACCTACCTTGTAGCTGTTCAGCCATGACCCCTTGGATCAACTGTCTATGGCCTTTTCTTGGCAAAGATACTGGAGAGGTTTGCCGTTTCCTTCTCCGGTTTTATGTAGGGGTTAAGTGACTTGCCCAGTATCATGCAGCTTCTAAATATCTGATACTGAATTGGAGCCTTGGTCTTTCTATTCTTTCTAACTCTAGGCCTAGTACTTTATCCACTGCCCACCTAGCTGCCTAAATCACTTTTAAACTGGAATCCATGAATTTTATTTTTGTAATAATTTAATTTTCTTCTATTTTTTCATTCTTCTGATTTCATTTGACCAATTCTTGATGTCTCATAGAGTCATTAGCTTCCACTTGCCCAATTATAATTTTTAAGGAGTTATTTTCTTCAGTTAGCTTTTGTACCTCCTTTTTTATTTAGCCAATTCTACTTTTAAGGGAGTTGTTTCCTTCAGTTGATTTTTTTACCCAATTTGGCCAATTCTATTTTTTAAGGAAAAGGGAGGAAAGGTGGATTACTTTCTTCAGTTTTCTTCAGTCAGTTTTTATTCTTCCTTTTCCACATTGTTGATTCTCTCTTGTGTACCTCTCATCTCTTTTCTCAATTTTTCTTCTACCCTTTTAACTTGATTTTTAAAATCCTTTTTGAGCTCTTACATTTGGACTTTTTAGACTTGAGAACAATCCACATTCCCCTTTAAGGCTTTACATTTTAGAATTTTTACATTGGTGTCCTCTTTTGACTTTGTATTTTGATCTTACCTGTCACCATTGTAACTTTCTATGGTCAAGGCTCTTTTTTGTTTTTTTGGGTTTTCTTGCTTATTTTCAAAGTTGAACTTTGTTCCTGGGGCACAGAGGCCACTGTCCCAAGCTTCTTGTGCTGGGCATCAAGGGGCTTAGTCACTGGTTTTCCAAGCCAGGGCCTCAGGTGCTTGTGGCTTGTCCACTGTATTGGGGTGGTGTAATGGCAAGCAAAACAGTACTCTTTTCAGCTATTCAAGAGCCTTTGTGTTTCACCTTCGATTGTATCAAAAATCTCTGTTGGAAACAGTATACATTTTGTTGCCCTTAATAGGCCTAAGGGGATTTGGAGACCTTAGCAGCTCTTAACAAGCCTAACTTCATCAAGCGGAGCTGGCACTGGGAGGAGTTTGCCAAAGGAGCTGAACAGGAAAGATCAGAACAGAGAAAAGCTTGAGAAGTGCTGGGACCAAGCAGAACTGAGAAGGAGTATGTTTGTGATTTCAGCACTCTGTCTGTCTGTTCTCTTTGTGTTGATGTTACTTTGTCAGAATGAAGCAGACTTTATTGCTGTTACAGAAGCCCTGAAAGAAGACTTTACTGCTGTTATAGAAGCTCCAGGACTTTACTGTCGATTTATGTTTGATTTCTCAGACAGAAGCCTTGTCTGCTGATTTGTATTACTTTTTCAGTCAGAAAGCGAATTGAGATGATAGTGCCAGCAATGTGTGTAAATATTGTTGTAGCTCTGTTAAGCTTTATCTTCCTAGAAACAGAGCTTGGAGTGGAGCAGTAAGTTGAGGTATGAAACAGGAGAGGAAAGCTGCCTACTTATGAATGCAGAAGAGATAGAAGCAGTCAGCTTGTGGAGGAGGAGCCATGGGGTTTGGAAGTCAGCCTCCAGTTAAGATGAAAGAAGACTTTACGTGGGTATCCCTCCTCCACTGCATATTGACTGATGAGGTTGTGACTTACTGTGACCTAGGGGTGGGTGGTATTTGTACTTTCTGCTTCTCCTTAAGGATGATTACCCCTTAGGGATGATTGGTTTAAGGATGATTGGAAGTTTGGAGTCAAGATGAAAGAAGACTTTATTTGGGAACTCTATATTGGCTAATGAAATTGTCACTTACTGAATGATATGTTTTGTTTAAGACTATCTGACCACCTTAGTAATAAGTTGTTATGTTATATTATTGTGAATGTTATGCTTTAGTTTATTGCTGAATAGAGAGTTCACTATACCATATGATTAGATGCTTAAAGTTATTCACAGCAGCAGTCTGTAGGATTGCTGCTCATGATTGGCTTTATAGGCAGCCTGGCCTAGTTGTGCCTGTCATGCCAGGGTTCCAGAGCTCACAATTTGCCTTCTGTAATGGGGCTGGAGGTCTCACAATTGGCCTTCTGTACTACTATCCTGCTGAGTCAGGACCAAGGGGTCTTGGTTGCTGATCTAGGCTGTGGCTAAGAGCCTCCTGCTGTCTTGTCTGGACACTGTCTGCACTGCACCGTGTTCCCCTTTTATCCAAGTGAGATAGACCTTTCCTGAAGTCCTTCTAAGTTATCTTAAGCTGGAAAATTGTTATGCTGCATCTTTTTATGGGTTCTTTAGCTCCAGAATTCATTTAGAGCCTTGATTTAATGTTTTTATTTTCAGAGGAAAACTGGGGAGAGCTGAGGCAACTTCCTGGTTTCTCTCTGCCATCTTGCCTCCTGCTCCTTTTTAATATTTTAATAACTGTATTTTAATAGAAGTGGCTTCTGTTGTAATCCCATGTATTTTATTTTATTAATTTAAAAACATCATTTCTGAGAAGAGGTTCATAAGTTTTACTAGACTGCCAAAGGGGTCATGAACTACAACAGCAAAAAAGCTTAAAAGCCACTTTCTAATGAGGTCATCAAAAAGATGATGAGATCCATAAAAAGGGATAGAGATGAGCAGACGAAGAGGTATGAAGAAAACCATAGTCATCTCTGAAGCCAAAGAAAAACTTAGTGACCGCTGATCAGCCAATTCATCAATAAATATTTATTAAGCACCAATGAGCAGAAAGGTCAAGAGGGGGAGGCAGAGCCAAGATGGCAGAGTAAAGGCAGGGACTAACCTCAACTCTTCTTATCCTCCACATACCTTTAAAAATTACTCTAAACAAATTTTAGAGCAGCAGAACCCACAAAATGATGGAGTGAAACAAATTCCCAGCCTAAGGCAATTTATAAAGTCAAAAGGAAAGGTCTGTTGCACCAAGGTGAGAGAGTGCAGTCTAGCATGGGCTGGACCAGTGCAGATCCAGCTCAAGCCAACCCAGAACAGGCCTCAGGGCAACTGAATCACTGGCAGCAGTGGCATTTTCCAGACTTCTCCGTCCACAGATGTCAACGACAACTTAGGTCAGCAGCAAGAGGCAGTCCTACCTGGGTGAGAATAGAACACAGTCCAGCACAAGTCACACCAGTACAGCCCCAGCCCCAGGAAACCAGGAGCAGGCCTTGGGAGTAACTGAATCAGCAGTGAGTGGTACCAGGGGCAGCTGCTTCCAGAACTCTAAGCCCATAGATAGTTAAGGGGATCAGACAACTGGTCAGAAGGAGATTACAGGGATCATTTTTTCCAGAACTGAGGCAGGACTCTGATGCTTTGCCCATACTCAGATCTGGGCCCCAGTCTTGGGTCTTAGTCCTAGGGTGAGGAGGATCATTAGCACACCAGAGTTTGCAGCCACAGTGGAGCAGGACCCTCCTCACAGTTCCAGGGCAGAAAAGAGTGCTTGTGGTTGCTCATAGACCAGAGCACAGATCAGAACTCCTCTCCCTAGATCAGGCCACCTTGGAAGAACTGAAAATGTATAGGTCCCTAGAAGCATCTCTGAAAATAGCTACACAAAAGCTCTGAAGCTTAGGACAGTGTGCCCTCCACATTGGAAGCAGAGCCCTACTTTAACAAACAACTAAAGTCAAGCAACAGGCTGAGAAAATGAGCAAACCATGGAACAACAAAAACAAAAACTTCTGACTACAGAAAGTTACTGTGGTGACCAGGAAGATCAAAACACACTCAGAAGAAGGCAAAAAAAGTCAAAGCTCCTACATCCCAAACCTCCAAAAATAATATGAATAGTATGGTCTCAGACCATGGAAGAACTCAAAAAGGATTTTGAAAATCAAGAAGGAGAGGTAGAGGAAAAATTGGGAAGAGATTATGATGGAATGTTACTGTATTATAAGAAATGGGGAGCAGGATACTCTCAGAAAAACCTGGAAAGACTTCCATGATCTGATGCAAAGTGAAATGTCCTGTATACAAAGTAACAGCATTATTATAAGATGATCAGCTGTGAATGACTCAACTATTGTCAGCAATACAACAATCCAAGACAATTCTGAAGGATTTATGATGAAAAATGCTTTCCATCCCCAGAAGAAGAACTGGTGGTATCTGAATACAGATTGAAGCATGCTTTTTTAAAAAAAACTTTCTTATTTTTCTTGAGTTTTTTGTATTTTCTTTCACCACATGACTATGATTGAAATGTTTTACATGACTACACATATACAACCTATATCAAACTGCTTGCCTCCTCAGTGGGAGTGGGGATAGGGAGCAAGGGAGGGAGAGAATTTGTAATTCAAAATTTTAAAAATGAATGTTAAAGATTGCTTTTAAAAGTAACTAGGGAAATTTAAAAAAATAAATACATAAATATTTTTTTAAAAAAAGAAAGGTCAAAAGAAATGAGAAATGAATACAAGCCACTGGATATGGGGACTAGGAGTCAACATCTGAACAGCCTTAGTAGAGTAGGCCAAAAAAAAATGAACAAAAAAAAACAAGAAAAAATCTGAATACAAAAATTATTATGTTGACAGGGAAGATCAAGACACAAACTTAGAAGAAAACAACAATATCAAAACACCTATGGGTAAAACCCCAAAGAAAAATTGGAAGTGGTTTCAAGACAAAAAAGAACTCATGAAAGAGCTCAAAAAGTAGCTTAAAATCATATGAGAGGTGGAAGAAAAAATCTGAGGCAAAATTAGAGTGATGCAAGAGAATTATGACTCAGCTTGGAAAACTGCTTAAAAAGTTGAATTGCTCAAATGGAAAAGAAGATACAAAAATCCACTAAAGAAAAAAAACTCCTTAAAGAGTACAATTGGCCAAATGGAAATAAAAATAGAGAGCCAGTTGAGGAAAACAGCCTAAATTCTAAAAAATTAGAATCGGGCAAATGGAAGCTAGTAACTCTATGAAACATGAAGAAACAAACAATATCAAAAGAATGAAAAAAAATGGATGAAAAATGTAAAACACATCATGGGAAAAACTACTTACCTGGAAAATTGATCCAGGAGAGACAATATCAGTATCATTGGACTACCTGAAACCCAGAACCAAAGAGAGCATCTTTCAAGAAATTGTCAGGGAAAACGGCCCTGATGTCCTAAAATTAGAGGGCAAAACAGTCACTGAAAGAATTCACCAATCCCCTCATGAAAGAGATCCCAAAATAAAAACTCCAAGGAACATTATAGCAAATTTCAGAACCATCAGGTCAAGGAAAAAATACCACACACTACCAGAAAGAAACAATTCAAAT
This sequence comes from Pseudochirops corinnae, assembly GCA_028646515.1. NCBI lineage: Eukaryota > Metazoa > Chordata > Mammalia > Diprotodontia > Pseudocheiridae > Pseudochirops > Pseudochirops corinnae. Next base: position 115,241,586 of record CM053592.1, on the reverse strand, counting down.
ATCAAGTAGTCACAATCAGGATTACACAGGACTTGGCAGCTGCAACAATAAAGGATAGAAGGTCATGGAATATGATATTCAGGAAGGCAAAAAAGCTAGGACTACAACCAAGAATCACTTACTCAACAAAATTAAGCATAATATATCAAGAGAAGAAAACAATCATTCAATGAAATATAAAAGATTATACAAATGAAGAAACAGACAAAGAGAGTTAAGGGACTTACCCAGGGGCACACAACAAATAAGTATCTGAAACCAGATTTAAACACAAGTCTTCCTAACTCCAAGCCTGGCTCTATCCATTTCACTACCTTGTTACCCCTAACCTTACCATTAAAAAATTCACAACTCTCCTATGTCTCAGAAATCATGTTAGTGCAACTGCTTAAAACGGAAATCTAGCCATACACAAAATAATTAGATTCCTTCATTCAAGAACAAAACAATTTCTTTTTGTTGTTAACAAGCACTGTCATGTCTCTTAGAATTCAGGATCTTCACAAACCACCTGGAATAAAAATACACCTTTACAAGGTTATCTATGTCTAAGGTACCTTTAAGATATTTCTAGCTGAGAATAGCAGGTCTTATAATTAAATATATTTGCAAACATTTTTTAATCCAAAAAGCACGAGCGTGCTTTTATTGTTATGAAACAAATGCTTAAGGATTCAATTATCATAATTAGCTTTTGCTTTTCTTAGAAATAAGACTCTCCAAAAGACTTTCCCAAATAATCTGCTAATATTAAGTACAAAAATAGAGAGGGCTTGAATAAAAATAAGAAAAGTTCCTTCTAAGCTTTGCTTTATTCCCCAGTGTCTTAAAAACGGCCAGAATTATGCTCCATTCCCACCCTACCCCCAACCCACATGATTCCTCCTCCTATTTTTGAGTGTGACAACTATAATTCACTGCTAATAATAACATTTTTAAATTATTCATTCCTTATAGAAGATTACACTGACACCCTCCAACTGCTATAGCCTCTTTGACTCAATTAAGATGTAATTTTTTTTGTAAGAATGGGCACAAAGAAACAATTCTGACTGAGGAAGCCAAGAAAAAAAATCTTAACACCGTTTTGTAAAAAAGAATTGCTGTGAATTTAGAAGAGGCTAGGTCAGTTAAGTATTCATATATAGAAGACTGTGTAATGCGCAACACAGCATGTCTGCAAATAGGCCCTTCATAAATGGTGTCCAGAATAGAAGCAGAGATTTAGGAATTCAAGCAGCCATCTAGTTCAACCTCTCATTTTACAGATGAGGAAAATGAGGTTAAGAGAGGGCAAATGGGGGGTCGGAGCCAGGATGGCGGCCTAGCAGCAGCAACGTATCGCAGCTCTCACATAGCCACCCCAAAATACCCATAAAATAGGACTCTAAACCAATCCTAGAACTCCAAAACACACACAAAGATACTTCCCACTAAAGTCAGCTCGGGTACGAGGAACCATATCAGCACTGCGAACTGAAACCAGCCTGGACTGAAGCCGCTGCTGAGCCCTGGGGGTGGCCAGACAAGAGGAGTGGTGAAGCATGAGAAGATAAGCACAGAAAAGAAATCATAAGGTACCTACCAAAGATGAACTATTTACATGACAACATGGAAAAGTGACAATTGTAACTGTTGAAACTTTTCTCCGTATGAGGATAGGGCAAGGGAATACAAATGTATATATACATATACATACACATAAATTTATATAAGAGGGTTTACATATGCAAACAAGCACATATCTGAGTATATGTATAAATGAATCCATAGAGGGCATAAGATCAATTGAATAGGAAGGGATAATATTCCAAATGGTGAAATTGTGAGGAGAGAGAGGATTAGATTGAGAGGA
>CM053592.1:115222022-115239231 GCA_028646515.1 Pseudochirops corinnae | reverse complement strand
CCTGAACTAGGTAAATGATATGCTTGATTAAAGTAAGATTGTTAACCCATTTTGATTTGCTTTCCTTTAGAAAAGCAGATCTAAGAACCTGTGCTAGTAGCTGCCCTAGGTATGCTAGGGTGCTTGCTGTTACAATATGGTAGGTACAAAATATGAGAATTCAAAAGAAGGAGACATGTAGAATAATAGGTCACAGGGACAAAACTCCTACTTTTGGAGAAAGTCATGTTTCCATAAGCTCTTTTATCATGAATAAACTTTGTCCCAAATTATATCATCTGTGGCAATTATTATGGGCTTCACCTAGCTAAAAAAGTTACATCCTTACTAAGAGCATATTTCCCTGATTGGGTGGCAAATATATCAGAATAAGAGGCTTTACATGGATAATTTTAATACAACTAAGTGAGGGACAACGTGCTTACCAGGCTTGTATCCTAGAAAGATCCCCAGCTTTGTAATCAAAGGACCTGAGTTCAGATTCAGACTTTGACCTTTCTTACATGCATGACCTTGGGTCAGTTATTAAACACTTTGGGCCTCCCTTTCCACACGTACAAAGTGAGGCATTTGAACTAGTGGACTCTGAGGTTAGACCTATGATTCTATTGTCCCAAATATCTAACATAATAGTGGCCTAGGACAATGTCTCTTTTGAAGAAACTTATTTTCTGTTAGTGTCAAGAGTTACTATCCATAGACTCTCACTGAAGGGCAGAGTAGAGATGGAGTTCCTAGAATAAGATATTTAGAGCTCAAAGGAGCTCTAGAGGTCATTTTGTTCAACTCCTTTTACAGATAAGGAAACTGAAACTCTAGAGAGGCTAAGGGACTTGACTATAGTGATGAGAGTAGTAAGCAGAAGAATCTGGATTTGAAGGCAAGTTCTCTCCCAAATCTATCACTTATAGAGATAAGGTTCAAGGGCCAATAAGTACATATGATGATCTCCCCTTTACCACCCTTATTTCAAGAAGCACAACCATTAAAAGGACAAACAATTTCAATATGACTAATTTTGTCAACATTTTTTAAACCGCAACTTCTATGCTGGAGAATATTTACAAAAAATAACCACTCTTTCTTTGTTTCTTTGTCTCATATCAAGAAAGTCTTTAGTTCTATTTTCTGTTCCATTACGTGTTAAAAAAAAGAGTGGCCATTCTGTAGAGGTAAGTTTTCACAGTAAGTTTGTAAGTATGATATCTCCCACTCTATGTTTCTTGAATTGTTTTAATGAATCCTGACACAAATATGCATATATAAATATTCATAGGGTAGAGCATTTGAATCTTTGCAAAAGTGATGAATATTTTCCTGGTCATTAGAAAATATGTTTGAGGCCATTCATTCATTGAAACATTGATATTGACAACAACACAAGCATATTTCTCATCCTTTTTCCTTAGAGTACTCACATTTCAACCCCCCATGCCCGCCAGTTAGAACCTACAAAGAAACCAAAACTCATTTGCATTTGATTTCTGGTAATTTACCTGGAATATCTGATATGCTTTTTCAACTAGAAGTCCTGTTACTAGAAAATTATGTTCCCTGAACTAGAGAGGATGAACGCTGAAAATGGCATTAAAGATGGTATTAACATTGGAATAGACAATTCATTTCTGAAAAGGAAAATAATCACTAAATGGCTTTCCACACAGCACCAAATACACATAAGAAAGGTGGAATAGATAATCAAACTTCTAGTTGTTTTAAAATACTCACTTAATTATGTTAAAAATTGGAAAAATATTCAGATTAATGGTGTATAATTTTAGTATTTGGGTCCATAGACATCCCTAGAATCTGTTTAATGTGATTGGTAATATCAACCAAAATTCTAGGGTACACTTCAAAGATATTCTTCAAATTATTAATAATTAATAATGCAGATTAAACTTTTAAAAGGATGTTGTACATATTTTTGTCTTTGGAGAGCTGGTTGTTAAACTTTTACCAGTACGTCCCTAAGTGAAACCTTCTTCCATGGTGATTCATCTGCTTTCTAATTTCAGATTTTTGCTCGGTGGTTTACTTTAAGTGAGGCTCACCTATTAGAGAAGTGTTTAGTTTTTGTTACTTTGTGACCCACCTTCCCTTGAAAAAAAAAAAAAAGACCAGAGGAAAGACAATTTTCCTGAAAAGGAATTACAAGATTAATTCGATTTTAGGCCTTAGGGAAAATAAAGGTAATATCATTTCAGATAAATTCATTTTGCCCTCTGTAGCCTAATACTGTGAACCCACGTTCACTCAATGCTCTGAGGAGACTTACTAGGGTCTTAATTTCTATTGTTCAGTAAGCTTCAGCCCCCATTTAAAAATCTAGTAATTTTTCCTATTAGAGAGGCAGCTTAGCGTACAGTCACTTGAAGGTATGAAGACCTAGGTTTGTGCACTAGCCTACAGTCAGAATACCTAGGTTTATATTTACTCCTTATATGACCTTAGTTAACTCATTTACCTTCTGTGTGTAATCTATAAAATGAGGGGGCTGGACTAGACTGGATGACCTTTGAAGGCCCTAATACCTGCAGGTCCAGGATCATATGATCTCCCCCTCAGTACTATTAACTGTGTGATTATGGTCAAATTGTTTAGCCTCTTTCAACTCCTGTTTCCCCACTTGTAAAGTATGTGTGGATGTGGGGTGGGCGAAAGAACAATAATTATGCCAACTTGACTTACCTAATTAAGATAAAGTACATGGAAGGGCTTTGTAAACTTTAAAGCACAATATAAAGAGTTGTCATTACTAGTACTGTTTACTTGGAGTTCTTTGATGCCAGTTATAGTCTACCTGACATTAAAACTTCAGGTTGTAATCTGGATTGTCATTCTACCAATTAGAACCACATGCCATCCAACCACTAAACACATATTTAAATTACTTAAAGTGTTATACATTGTACATCTGGATAAGATATTTTCCTGTTCCCTAAACTAAACTGGCCAGATTCAGGTCATAGCAGTTGCCATTGTCATGGACAGCAAATAAAAAGAACATTTATTTTCATTTCAACACTTTATTGTATATTATATTCTCTATTCTATGGGTGCTAGTTTTGTTTCATTTAACAAACTATTAGTTCCCTACAGCAAGAGCTATACTTTTTCTAAAACTCCAATGTGGTTATTAGTTCAGTGCTAGACACAATAGCTACTTAATGAATATTCCTTGAAATTATATTGGTGGGAGAAGGTCCTGAAGTGTGTGTGTGTGTGTGTGTGTTTGTATAAAAACCCATTATCTCAAAAATTCTAAATTGGAGATTAATTGGACATAGCAATTATAGCTCAAAATCCTCGATAGCTACACCCAACCACTGCTGCAGGGCACACAAGACCACATTAAGTTTTGTTCACTATTTGTGAAGAGTCTGGAAAGAGGAGACGTGGATGCTCCTCTTCCAACCCTTTTCCCACCCCCAAACTTCACAGTTTTGCCTGGCGTTGCTCATATTTCTAAGAGTGGAGTAATTCAAGTGTAGGCCAAATCAGGTTTAGGGAATCATAGTACTGAATTCCCCTTCCTAGTCTTGCCCAGACCGAATGGGGCTTTAGTGCTTGGCCATCGGTAACTTCATTAGGTCTAGTGTTGGTTTTTTTTTGGGGGGGGGGGATTGCATTTATTTAGTATTTAATTTTCCCTCAATTACATGTTTAAAACAATTTTCAACATTCATTTTTAAAACTTTGAGTTCCAAATTTCCTCCCTTCCTCCCTCCCCAACCCGCAAAAGAACTTTCAAAGCCTCTCCCCACAGGACAAAAAAAGTCCATCTTCATGTTTTGTTAAAATTCTCTCACCAACTACCATGACTCATGATCTTTGTCTAATTCTGTTTTACTGAAGTAAATCTGTTATTTGCTTTATCGTTTGCAATCTCGTACAGTCCACCTCTGACTGCTATGCAAAGCGTATATCGTTGGCAGATTACAAAGGAAGGCAGTGCTAGCTTGCTTTCAAATGTCAGTAGGAAAAGAGTCAAGCAAAGATATGGAAGATCTCTGTTAAATAAAATATTTTTATCATATTTTTTGTTAACAATTAGCAAAGTACATTTTGAGGGGTTCTAATATTTTTTGGTTGTGAACTAACATAAATAAATTTGTGGTACCATACATATATCATAGACATTTTGAAAGCTAAAGTTAATCTTTCTTTCTGTCTTCCCTACACCCACCTTCTCTTGGTTCAAATGATTATGGTGTTGACATGCAGTTTATGTGTGATGGATGAAAGGAGACAGTAAAAGGCAGGATGAGCTAATAACAGTAAAGTCAGTATTGAATCAGAAATGTATTGAGATACTGGGAGAAATCAAGATATGGCTTCAATCATTAGAGTTTGTCACTACCGAGATTTGTTGGTTGATGTGCTGTCAAAGTACTGAGAGAAAATAGGTTTTATAACAAGCAACTAGACTGCAGAGAAAGCAGTTTAACACTCAAAGGACTTTGCATAAATAGACAGTATAAAGTGATGGGGGCATGCAATAAAGTTTGAGGCTTGGGAAAGATAGCATTGATCTTGCTTTAAAAGTAGTTCCTGAAATAATTTTTCAGTTAAAACAGCATTCAGTTTAAGTATTTTCTAATGGGAATGTTAAATCGTATACTTTTCCATGTATTTTAGCTTTCTCCATAGATCTAGAGGCAAATGGGTATGAACCCAAATGAAATTTGCATTATAAAATTCCCTACAAATCAATTCTGTAAAATATTATTGGTAACTGTATTTTATTATGGCCAACTATATGGTGAACTGTACATTATGTAAAGGGCATGAATAATTGAGTCTATAGATTATCCCACAGCCTCATTTGAGCAAAAAGCATCTACTCTATCCTTCATCAAACCTTTTTACTAAGGCATTAACATGGTGTCTGGCAGAAGATTTCTCCTTTTCTGTGCTGGTGTATTTGTGTGGGAGGAGGAAGGGGTAAAGGATGGGATGCTACTCAACAGAGTGATGCAGCCTAGTTTGTCTCAAGTACATTGTACATGAAAAAAGTTTAAAGTTGAATATCCTAGGAAACAGAGCTCATATAGAAATTAATAACCAGCCAACCCGAAATGACTGAGACCTGCCTTTCCAAAGTGTTTATTTTGAATCCATTGTTCACTTAAATCTACCGATGGTGATTAGTGCTTTTTATCTCAAGAGAGACAAGATGCATCACCTATTTTATTTTCCTAGCTATTAAAATAAGCATAGTGAATTTTAGGTGGTTTTAATTGTGAAAGAAAGAAAGAAAAGGAAAAAAAGAAAGAAAGAAAAAGAAAGAAAGGAAGAAAGGAAGAAAGAGAGGGTAGTCATATAAATGAATACAACGTAGTATTTACCATACAAGTTTGCTGAGGCTTGATTCAACATAGCCTTCCTCCCTGTCCCCACTCCCATTGAGGAGGCAAGCAGTTTGATATAGGTTGTATATGTGTAGTCATGTAAAACATTTCCATCATAGTCATGTGGTGAAAGAAAATACAAAAAACTCAAGAAAAATAAGGTCAATGATAAAGTCACAGTGAATGATGGAAATGTGGTGACAAGGGCTATGAGACAACTGTTGAATTCAGTAAAGAAACTAGGTAGGACAATTCCTTGTAGGGTAGAGGATGACATTAAAAAAGATGGAGTATGGCTAATGTTTATTAATGGCATGAACTTCAAATCATCTCATTTGATGCTCAAAACTACCCTTTAACATTACCTATAATACAGGTATTATCGCCAAAATTTCAGAGACAAGAAAAATTAAGCTCACTTCTATTTGAATTGTCTTGGAAAGATTCTGAAGGTCACTGGGCAGGATAAGATACCAGACAATGATGTTCTTTCTCGAGTTAAACTGTCAAGCATTCAAACTCTACTTCAGAGAATGCAACTCCAATGTTGCTATGTTGTTCAAATGCCAAATGTATGATTGAAAAAAACAAACAAACTATTTTATGGAGAACTCACATGGGGCAACATTCTACATGGTGCTTGGAAGAAGCAATACAAGGACATTCAACAAAGTCTCTCTTAAGAATTTTGGAATTGATTGAATGACAAGGGGAACACTGGCACAGGACCACTCAGCATGGCATGCCTTCATCAGAGGAGGTGTTGTGCTCTATAAGCAAAGCATAATTGAAGTACGTCAAAAGAAACACAAGATGTGCAAATTTAGAGAATCCACCCCACATATTCACATGTATCTTTGTGCCCAACCTGTAGTAGAACATTCCAAACTCGTATTGGTTTCATCAGCCACGGCTGGAGATGCATTGTAACTTGACTCAAGCATAATGATGTCATTTTGGTCCTCTTCAAGAATGAAGGACAACAACTAGACCACTAAAATTTCAGAAACACAAAAAGCTAATAAGCTCTGAGAGTTGAGGTTATTTGTCTATGGCCACATACATAGTAAGTTAACTTTTCAAATACCAGATAGGAGCATGCCATCCTTACTTCTTCACTCTTGACCCCACTCCTCACTTTCTAGATGTCTCAATCTCTTCATCAGCACTCTCTCCCTCTCTTCTTTTCACCTTTCTCTTCTAATATCCCTGTATGTATTGTCCTTCTCCACTGGAATGTCAGCACTTTGATGCCAGGAACTTTCTTATTTTTTCCTTTTAAACTTACACTTGTAACTCTAGTGCTTAGCACAATGTTGGATACATAGTAAGCACACAACGTGATAAATACTCTATGAATCTGTGAGGTGAGACATGGCTAGATGGATGTTCTTGAATTGTTGGCTGAATGAATGACGGTCTAAGGATACAGTGTGATACTCATATCCTCTTTATTTTGATGTAGAGACAACATATCAGAGTGGAAAGAGGGCTTCATTTGGAGCCAGGAGACTTAGATTTGTAGACAAGTCATCTAACTTCTGTTATCTTTAATTAATTTCTTACAAATGTAGTCAACAATATGTGGAGTGCCTGTTGCATCAAATACCTGTGGGGAAAGGGCTTAGGAAACCTTAAAGTATTTTGTAATCAAGAGTTATCATCTGGATATATTCTAACTTTGTGTGCAACTCCTGAGACATCTTTCACAACTGAATTTCTATGACCCTGCAATAGTTTAAGCTTTTTAAAATATATTGTCCTTGGACTAGAAGATAAAGTATTTGGAGAAGGAATTTAATACTAAAGAAATGAACAGATCCACTTTTCTTTGTGATACGTCTACTTTGAAGTAAACATTTTAAATTCTTTGTCTCAAACCACAAACTATGAGGTTTATACTTTACTCCCCTCTTTGTTGGTAAAAACTGGATGAACAATTTTCTATTGACTTCAATTTCTAAGATCCAATTTTAAAAGGAAGCATTTACCATATTAGAGATTTCTTATTTGCATAAGAGCTTCTGCTAAGACTAACCACAGAAAATACATTCTTCACAGGAAGAAACTGACCTTTAGCAACTCCAGTCACCTTAAGGCTTGCACCCTTTTTCCATTTCTTTTCTGCTACTAAAGGAATGCTATTGATTGACTGTGTATTCTATATGAGCCTAAAAAGCTATATAAACCCAGTCTATACCATATATATATATAAATATATATATATATATATATATATATATATATATATATAAAGAACCTGTGACATAGAGAAGTTCAGTGACTTTCTTAGAACCATACAGCTAGTATCTGAGGCAGGATTTGAAACTAAATCTTCATAAATAACTTCAAATCCAGTGCCCTTTCTAATGTTTCTTCCCCTCTCATGCCTCTAAAAGGTGTTATATCCGAGAGTTAAGTAAACTGAGAGACAGTGATGAGAGTATAATCAATTTATTAGTTAGGCGAACAGTAACCAAAAACTGGGTTAATGACCTTGCTCAGTGATCAAAGACCATGAGGTAGGACTTACTAGCCTTCATATAATTTTAGGAAGTATAAAAGAACAAAAAAACAGAGTTGGAAAGGTGGGAAAAACAATGTAATTAATTAGAGCAGATAGCACCCTGGGAGTGGAGAACAACACGATTGTTTGGAAATTGGGAATGAGGAGCTGGCAAAAACCTCCTTCTTCCCTCCTGTGATTAAGAAGTGTTCATTGTTTGAGTCCACCTATAAGGTTAGAGAGGATGGACTAGACTTCTTTGGATAACAAACCAGCACCCTTAAAGGATAGCTTAGTGGTATAAAGATACTAGACCAGATTCCCTGGTGCTGACCTGCTTTTTTCAAGGGTGACAGATTTCTTGGACACAAAATACCACAGTGATAAGAGAATTGTATTTCAAACTTAACTCATTACAGGACAACTAAATTTTTTAAAACTAAGTTTAGAGACAAAGAATTGTGATTTAGGCAGTTAGCAGGACAAAATCAATTAATTGTAAGTAGGATTATTATTTTAAAGAAAAAGAATCAATTTGATTATTCTAAAGGAAAGACTTGATATAGTATAGCAAATAGAATCCTGTTCTAATTACAGACTAGGCATGGGGGTAATGAACTTCTAGATGTGGGAAGTCTCTCTATCAATGAAAGTCGTACTTCTAGTCTTAAAAATTTGCTTAGAAGAATGAAAGATTTAAGAACGTATCCACGACCACATGACTGCTATGTCTCAGAGAGGAGAAGAGCTTAATTCTTCCTGGCTCTGAAGCTGACAATTGTGAATATAGTAAATTAACTTATAAAAGTGGTCCAGTGGCTCTAAGGAAAACAATTTCCTCTCAGCTGAATAGCAATTAAACAGCCAAGAAGTTATTATAGGAATATATGTGGATAATATATGTGTGACAAACCTTAGAATTAAGGTTATAGACATTAATTGACTTCCTGAACTAAAATAGCCTATCATCTAAATTAATGACAAAGCAAAATACACATAGAGAATTATTTCCTTAGCGTAAAGAGCATTAGATGACTACATAAAAATAAACATGGCCATAGAATTAAATGTTTTTTTTTTAGTAGCTATACACCTGAATAACAAGAAGATTTAGTGCCTACCCCACCAGTTAGTTATCATACCTTTAGGTCCATTATGTACTGTTTCATTTTTTCTTAATCAAGGTAAATAATGATGTATTATATCCTAGTGAAAAGTATTTTAATTTCAGTTTTAATACTACTTAACATTATATTACATTCACTATGCTGTCAAAAAGCAATTTTTAGAATATAGTATTGACCATTTTATCCTTTCCTTCATTCTGATGGTTTTCCCCTTCTAGAACTCTCACCATTCCTTGTCTTCCACATTGGATAATTCCTTATCCCTCTCTTTAAAAAAAAAATATTTTTTTCCACAGTTGTAAAATTGTGAAGACAATTTTTAACATTCATTTTCAAAACTTTGAGTTCCAAATACACTCCCTTCCTTCCCCCACCCCATTTGGAAGGCAAGCAATTCCATATGGGTTATACGTGTACAGTTCCTTATCTCCAAAGTTATGCTTTTGTCCTCCTTTTTTTTTAAAAAAAGTTATTATCCCAGTTGGTGTTCCTAACCACCCCTACACTTCAATTATCATCCTTATAAAGATGGTACCCAAACACTTATCTATACTTACAACCTCTACCCAAAGATGCTGTCCCAAATTTTCAACTGCTTGCTTCTGGATGTCTCACTGGCTCCTTGGCTTCAACATGTCCAAAACTGAATTTTTCACCTTTTTCCAAAAGCCATTCATTCACCTAATTTCTTTATTTCTATTCATGCCACAACCACCTTCTTAATCACTTTGAAAAGTTCCATCTCTAAAATAAACCATTTTCTGACCCCCCCTCCACTAAATTATTAGAATTTCCAATGTTTTCTATTTACTTTGTATCTACTTTATATTTGTTCACCTGTATTCTAGTCCAGATGAATTATTTTCTGTTGACAATTTTTGTCCTTTTCTCTTATAGCTTTGTGCCTTTGCTCTTCCAAGTCTTAACTGGACCCTCTCCCCTTATCTATTTCTTGAAGTCCTCTTCATTTGAGTGACAATTCCTGTGCTATATACTACATGAAGTATTTCTTGACCGATGACTTTCCAGTAAGTTCTGCCATCTTAGATTTTTCATAGCACTTTGTACTTGTCCTTTTTACTTATCATCCATTGCCTAATACCAAATATTATCCACATTCCCTTCTTCTTCTTGCAAAAGTTATGTGTAGCATATATTTAATTCAAAGTTTATTAAGTTGAATTGCAGTACTGTTAGGAACTATAGTATAGTTTGCAAACATAGATACCTCTCCCTTTCCCTTCAGTAGATTGTTATGTCTGTGACATTCTAAAACATTGCCTTCGAAGTAATGCCCACACCTATCATTAGAACAGTTGAACCAGAGGTTAGATTTATGTGCATATGATGCAGGAAAAACAAACAAAATAAACAAATAGAATGCTAAAAAAAAATATTATGATTAGTGAAAAGAAAAAAAGAAAAGCAAGGACCATAGAAGGTCTTTAAGGGCCTGAGGTTTGGGGAGAAGAAGGCATATGAAATTTTTTAATTTCAAACTTGAAGAAGCCATAGGTTATAGACATATCCTTCTGATTTCTTAACCTATTTTAAAAATTACTCTATTCCTTTAAATTCAATAAATGTTACAATTTTTCAGGATTTTCCTCCTAGAAACCACAATATATTAAAAGAATAACTTTTTTGTTGATGTGGAACTTGCAATACTATTTCAAACATCACCTATATTAACAAATTTATCCTTAAATCTATAGATTGGAAAGTACAATAGAATGAAAATGTTTTATATGCTTTTAAGACAGGAATTACAGCTTCCATGCTCTCCTTGAACATGAGTTTTCCAAGTATTTTGAAACAGTACAAAGCCCAAGAAAGTTATTCACTCTGGTCATGATTCATTTATTTTCTATCATCCTGTATTTCAAGAGCACTCCAAAACCTTTTAAAATATGTGGCTAGTTTCTGGCCTTGCTCTGTCCACTTATGGAGCTGATTCAATCCTTGAATTACAATTTCTTTTAAAGAATCCCATTTTAGGATCACCTGCTTAAGAGGAAATAAAAGCCAACTCAGTGATAATTCAGATCATTTTAGAGATGTGTAGAGGACAAATCTTTTAAAAATAAAACTTATTTCATTGTAGTTCTAAAAAAAAGAAAGTTTATGTGTTGGCTTAAATATGGTATAGTTAAAAATGAAAAAATACATATACATATTTCAAATATGCTTTCAGTTTATATTAGCAAGCTATCAGGGTTAGATATGTATGTAGGAATATGCAAATATGTAATACAAATATTCTTGAAATAAATGAGTGGCCAGTAAAAGAAACTCAACAGAAGTTGAGTTAAAAACACAATGCTGAGTTAAAAACAAAAGGAGCTCTCTCTGTATACAGACAGACTCAGGTTTCTTCCATCTTTAAAGAATAAAAAGTACTTTGTTGACCTTTTGGTCAGCCTGCTCTTATCTTCTCTTTTCTCCTTTTAACTGAAAACATTTTTGAAATTGGTTATTATTCCCAATGCCTCTTGAAATTTATGTAGTGTTTCAAAGTTTGTAAAAAGTTTTAGACATATAATTTGTACAATAAATCATTGAGATAGGTACAACAGGTGTTACCCCATTTTACAGATGCAGAAATTGAAATTGAGAAAATTTAAGTGGCCTTCTGTGGCCATAAAACTACTAAGTGCTAGATGTAGGATTTGAATTCAAATCTTCCTGAGGCTCACACTTTTTTCATATCATTTTATTGAGTGTATAATGATGTTTTTCATTTGATTGGGACAGGAATAGGGAATAAACTTATGATTTCATTGATTCTGGGAACTCTCAGGTGAGGAACCTTCTTCTACTGATACAAGTCAACAACTTCTCTGCAACTTAGTTTTATAATTGTCCTATGGAGCTGAAAAAGGGTAAGTAAATGATATACCCAGGATCACACTGTCAGTATTTGTCTGACGTAAAACTTCAGCACAGATCTTCCTGTTATCTACTATACCACATTACCTCTCATATAATGCAGAATATAAACTTCCCACACTCTAATATGTTTTCCCATTGTTCTCAAAGGCCAGGCCAGCAGAGTGAAAGCTATGGTGAGTTTTACCAGTCTGGAAAGGTTCTAAGGTCCAGTCTGGAAGGCAATGGGCAGTGGGCAATGGGAAGGGAAAGATCTCTTTATTATTATCATCCATCATTTTCTCTTTTTTCCTTCTGGTCACAGAAGAAGAAATAGCTCTACCCTTCCCTAAAGCAAATCCCTTAATCTGAAATGCTGGTTCCATTCCTTCCCATTTCTTCTCAGGGTACTGAAGCCTTCCTCTTTTTCTTGTATATCTTGAACCTCTCCTTTTCCCCCTCATGTCTTTAAATAAGGTCAGGTTTCTCCTATCCTAAAAAAGGAAAGAAAATAGTATTTTCTTGATCTTTCTAGGATTTCTAGGCTATTCTGCCACTCTCTCTTTCTTTTCTCTTTATCAGCATGGAAAAAAAGTTGATTACATTCAATATCTCCACTTGTTCACTACTCTTCTCCAAGTCTTGGATTATGGCATCTGCCTCTACCAATCTATTGAAACTTTTCTCTGAAAGGATATTAATGGTCGTCTCATCAGGAAATAACAAAAATTATTTACATTCCTTGACTTTCTGCATAATTTGACATTTGACCATCTTCTTTTGGTTTTTCTACTAATCTAAACATTCCTTATGCCTTCTTCATTGAATCTTTATCATCTTCCTTTCACTTTCAGATACACACACAAACACACACACACACACAAACAACTTTTCTGTCCTTGGTCTTATTCTATATTCCCTCTACTCTATTTACTTAGATAATCTAAGTGTCTCACTTGGTTTCAACTTTAACTTCTAGTTTATTCAAAGAATTCAGATCAATAATAATTTGTTAAGTGTCTACTTTGTTCAAGGCATTGGGTGAGAGACTATGAATATAAAAGTTACTCTTTTAATTTTTTTAAAAAGATGATGCAGTCCATGCCCTCATAGTATGTTTAGCTTATTTGCCATGCATGGGTATGGTGAAGGCTACATAAGTGTATTCATACACAGATGTTGTGTACAATGGAAGCAAAGGAGTAATCTAGATGAAGTGATCTAGGAAAATTGGGGCACATCTAGAGCTAGTTAAAGGAACATAAAGCTTCTAAAAAGTGAATATGAAGAAGAAATAGGTATGTCCCAAACATTGGGACCAGCCAGGGTGAACTCATGAAGGTTAGACATGGTGTGTCATGTGTAAAGCCAAGCATGAGCAGCTTTCCAGAGAACTGTTGCTGTGAACAGCTTCAAGGTTCTGATTACACAGTATAATGAACCCTCTATTTATTCAGCAGTAAATTAAAGCAAAACATTCACAGAAATCAAAGTGTAGCATTCACAATGTTATGACATAACAACTTATCACTAAAATGACCACATAGTTTTCACCAAAGTGGCCATACAGTTTTAAACAAAGTACATTCATTTAGTAACTCAATCATTTATTAAGTCCTTAATTCAGTCATCCTTAAAGAGGCTTGTCTCCTTAAGGGACACAAAGTACAAAGGTCAAAGTTCTCACCCCTAGGTCACAGTAAATCAGAATCTTCTCAGTCAGCATCAGGTACCCAAGAAGAGATCTTTTCATCTTTACTTGAGGCTGGCTCTCAGCTTCCATGGTTCCTCTTCCATGGTCCCAGTTCCTGCCTGAATCTACACAGCTGTCACCTGGGTTCAAAGGTAGGCAGCTCCAAGTTCCTTGTCCAGCTCTTTTACCATTTTCCATTCCATATTGAAGCTCACAGTGTCCAGTCTACCTCAAGTTCTTCACAGTTTCTGTTATTGGGAAGACAAAGCTTAAAAAAAGCCACAATACCATTCATTCACATTGCCGACACCATCACCAATTCGCTATCTGCCTGTGAATTCAACACAGACCCACAAACGAGGTCTGAGAACTCAATACAAATCATCAGTACAGTCCCAGGACCTCTAAAAATGTCAGTAAGACTCTCCTCCAGGATTTCTGTAAATATACAATAAGAAATCCTCTTTCAGGGATTCTGAACCAGTAGTAAGGTCCCAGGGCTTCTGTAACAACAGCACTGTCCTCTATCAGCAGACAAATATGACGAAGTAATATCAAAACAGACAGACAAAGTACCAGCACCAAAGCCATGCTTCCTCCCAGTTCTCCTCTCTTCTCGTTTCTCAGTTCTTCTCAATTCTCTTCTCAGTTCTCAGTTCTCCTTTCTGACCAGCAGCTGGAAACTAATCTCCAATTAAGAAGGAAGAAGACTTCTTGACTGAGAGATTAAGACAATGTAACCTGAGGTGGAGAACTTTGACCTTTGTACTTTGTGCCTAATAAGGAAGCAAGCCTCCTTAAGGATGATTGAGTTAAAGACTTACTGAATGATCATACTTTGTGTCCCTTAAGGAGGATCCTTAAGGATGATTAAATTAAATAATTACTAAATGACTGAGTTACTAAATGAATGTACTTTATTTAAAACCATGTTGCCACTTTGGTGAGAAGTATGTGGCCATTTTAGTGATAAGTTATGTCATAACATTGTGAATGCTGCACTTTGATGTCTGTGAATGTTTTGCCTTAATTTACTGCTGAATAAATAGAGAGTTCACTATACTATGTAATCAGAACTGTGAAGCTATTCACAGCAGCAGTCCTCTGGAAAGCTGCTTGTGCTTGGCTTTACATCAGGTTAGGGGAAAAAGAAGCAATCCAGTTCATACACAACATGTAAGAAGGATATTAATGTGAAATAAGAAAAATAGAAAACAGGTAATGTAGCATAGTAAATAAAGGACTGCTCTAGGAATCAAGAAGAATGGGTTTTAAAAATCTTTCCTCTGACCAATACTGTGTGACCCTGGGCAAGTAACCTAATTTCTCAGTGATACAAGTTTCTAAGAATATGCATTGTAGAACAGGTGATGATCTGCCTTAAGAAAGGAAATTTCCTTTCTGGGAATTTCCTATGCCAGTCCATCTCTCCCCTGAACAAGATAGGCCTAGAAATGTAGGGGAAGGCCAGATTATAGGGAGCCTAACCAACCCATTAGTATTTTATTATTGAATCTTTTAATTAAAACTAAAAATTTTTGAGCAGTGGAATGTCTTATTGAAGCTTGTGCCTTAGTGTTTAGTATTTTGTGAAAGACAAACTGGAGATGGATAAGGCTGAAGGACGTGAGTGCAGTTAAAATACTATTATAATAGACCAGACCAGGACTCTGGGGCTTTAACTAGGGAGGTAACAGTGTGAGTGGAAAGAAGGAAATGGAATCAAGAAATGTCATGAAAGTGTAATCAAAGGGATTGCAACTGATTGGATGAAAGAAAATAATTTATTAATTGCTGACTCTGTGCTTATACTGTGCTAAACATTGGGAATATGATTTCAAAAATGAGAATGTCCCTTCTTTAGTATAATACGTGAGGTGGGAAAAAAGCTATGGTATTGGCAGTGAAAAGATGGAAGGAGAGCAAAAGAACCCTCCATTAACTCCATGAAGGCAAATGTAGGTTTGATTACAGTTCTCAGAGAAAGAAGTAGAAAATAGGAAGAAGGGGCAAAATATGTTTAGGCATCTTTATAAGCTGGAACAGGGGAAAAGATACCTAGGGTAAGATGAAGATTCAAGATTCCAGGAAGCACAGTGATAAGTGGCTTAGTTCTACTCAGACAAGACCTTTGATTGTTTGGTTTGGAGAGAGGAGCTTCAGGGTGGAATATAGCCAGGTGAAGATGTAAGAACATAGTTAGGGAAAGAAAAAGGCAGTACATAGAAAATTGGGACAGTTCTGTCATTGAAGAAATAATTCAAGTATATTTGAAGGTAGGCTTGAGTTTGTGCTCAGAGAAAAGAGAATCTTTCATTAACTAACTGTTAATAGCCACATCAGCAGCTTGGAACCACTTTTCTTTTTACGCCATAAACTTAAGTTTGGGCATTTTCCCTGACATAATATTATTCATTCTGGATGGTGACTCTCTTTACCTTGGAAAATGAAAGGCTTTGGGGGAATTTGAAGGTCTCTCTAATTTCAAAAGCCTCAAACATTAATCAATCTACTAATATTAATAATTTATTGTTTATTTACTGTCTCTTATTATAAATGTGTTGAGCTAACTTCACAAATCAGGGCAGAAAAGGTCATTGACAGAATTTAACTTCTAGGGTTAACCTTACTCCAATGTTGTCTAAAAAATTCTGACAAGGGTATATTATACCACAAGGACGTTCAACAAATAATCAGTGATTTTTTACTGTCACTGTTAATGCCTTAATACAATTTTCAAAAAGATTATTGAGCTCACAACTTTCCTTCTCATTATGAGAGATGCCTTCTCCTTTGCATCCTTGTCACCTCGGAAGGTAACCTGCAGCCTTCTCCTCTAATGGGTGAGGTGCTCCTAGAACATAGCAAATGTTTTATGAATGCTTTTTGACTAGAATGATTAATATAATGATGCTAGTGTGAGAATGCAGTATCTATATTCCATGGATGAGAAATTAAACAAATACTTTCAGTAGTTCACACTTGGGATACAAAAAAGAAAAGGAACTAGACTATCTCCTTTCTTCTCACCTTGACTTGCCTTTATGCCAAACTCGTGCTCTATAAAGGGAAAAATGAGGAAGATAACAGAATTTTCAACACCTGGCACACAGAAAGTGCTATATAAATGCTTGTTGACTGACAGGATGCTAAAACATAATCTACCTCTAACCAATCAGATTTGAGGGAACAGAACTAAAGTCATTAAAGAAAGAACAATTTTTCTCACTCTTGATTCTACTTTTGTCTTAACCAATCTTCAAAAAATAAGCACTACAATAGTGTCAATTCCATATTCTCTCTCCCTTCCTTCCTTCCTTCTTCCCTCCCTTTCTCCCTCACTCCATTCCTTACTTTTTCTCCATTCCTTTCCCCTCACTTTTCCTTACCCCTTCCCTTTTTTCTTCCCTTCATCATAATGTGCTGGAAAAAAAAAAAAAAACAAAAACTTGGTTTCACCACATGGAATCAATTCACGGCTCTACCACTTTCTACTGGTGTGAACTGAGGTACATAAGTCATTTGCCCTCTCTTTTTTTTTTTTAATTTTATTTTGGTTTACATTATTCATTTCCACAAGATTTTGAGTTACATATTTTCTCCCCTTCTTTCCCCTACCCACCACCCCAAAACAGCCATCCCAGTGTGTCCCCCCTCCCCC
>CM053592.1:115187425-115221522 GCA_028646515.1 Pseudochirops corinnae | reverse complement strand
CCATCCTGCC
Source organism: Pseudochirops corinnae (assembly GCA_028646515.1). Taxonomy (NCBI): domain Eukaryota; kingdom Metazoa; phylum Chordata; class Mammalia; order Diprotodontia; family Pseudocheiridae; genus Pseudochirops; species Pseudochirops corinnae. The sequence continues at coordinate 115,221,512 of CM053592.1, read as the reverse complement.
CTACCGAAAAGTCAGAGGGGTGAGGGGGGAAGACATAGAAGAAAATAGACTGGGGGAGGGGGGATACACTGGGATGGCTGTTTTGGGGTGGTGGGCAGGGGAAAGATGGGGAGAAAATATGTAACTCAAAATCTTGTGGAAATGAATGATGGAAATTAAAATAAAATTTAAAAAAAAAGAAAACCATATTATAGAGTCACAATCATCAAAACTTTTTGATACTAAGAAATAAAGTAGTGGATCGGTGAAATAGGTTTGATATACAAGACACAGAACTCACTATTTGACAGAAACTGCTTGGAGAACTAGAAAACAGTATGGCAGAAACTAGGTATAGACCAATATCTCTTACCCTATACCAAGATAAAAACAAAACAGGTACATGATTCAGACATAAGGAATGATACCATAAACAAATTAGGAGAGAAAGTAGTTTGCCTGTCAGATCTATGGAGAAGTTAAAAATCTGTGACCAAAGAAAGGAAGAGAACATTTTTAAATGCAAAATGGACAATTTTGATTACATTAAATTTAAAAGGTTTTGTACATACAAAATCAATGCAATCAAGATTAGAATGAAATAAAAAAGTTGGAAAACAACTTTTATAGCTAGTGTTTCTGATACAGTCCTCATTTCTCAAATATATAGGAAAGTGACTCAAATTTATAAAAATACAAGTCATTCCCTAATTGGTGAATGCTCAAAGGATATAAACAGGAAGTTTTCAGAAGAAGAAATTAAAGTTGTATGAAAAAGTGCTCTACAGAGAAGTCCTTGTCTCAGGGATCTTGGATTTGAAAGATGTGTAAGAAATAGAATTGGCCAAACTTGACAACTGATTGTACATGCTGATCAAGGGATGGCCCAGAGGGGAGAGTTGAAGATGATTCCATGATTATAAGCTTGGTTGACTGAAAAGATGGTGGTAACTAACCATCTCTAGCACAGGAAGAGTATGAAAAAAATGAAATTTATATAACTTTATTGTATATTTAAAAGGAATAGCAAGTTATACACAATCAATTTGCAGTTTCCTATGAAGCTTGTGGTTAGACAAAAATATGGAGAGATTCTCTTGGTCTCTTGGATCTCAGGAAAAATAAAAGAGAAATTTTTAGGGGTGGCTAGGTGGCACAGTGAATAAAGCACTGGCCCTGGAGTCAGGAGGACCTGAGTTCAAACCCAGCATCAGACACTTAACATTAGCCATGTGACATTGGGCAAGTCACTTAACCCCAATTGCCCTACCTTCTCCCCTCCAAAAAAAAAAAAGCAAAAAAAAAAAGTGAGAAATTTTGGGGAAAAGAGAAGCAGTTTATTGAGAGAGAGACAGCCAGAGACAAAGACAGAGTCACAGAGAGACAAACTGAGACAGAGACAAAGAGACAGACATAGACATATGTATCTTGTGTGTGTGTGTGTGTGTGGTATACATAGGTTAAAAAAAGAAAAAAGGAAAAGTGCTCTAAATCACTATGGATTAGAGAAATGCCAATCAAAACAACTCTGAGGTACCACCTCACATCTATCAAATGGCTAATATTACAGAAAAAGAAAATGATAAATGTTGGAGAAGATGTGGAAAAATTTGAATACTTTTGCATGGTCAGTGGAATTGTGAACTGATCCACCCATTCTGGAGAGCAATTTGGAACTATTCCCAAAGAGCTACCTTTGATCTAGTTATACCTTACTAGGTGTGTGTCCCAAAGAGATTGTAAAGCAAAAAAAAAAAAAAAAGAGAAAAGGATCCACATGTACAAAAATATTTATAGCAGCTCTTTTTGTGGTGACCAAGAATTGGAAATTGAGGGAATGCCCATCAATTGGGGAATGGCTGAATAAGTTGTGGTTTATGAACATAATTGAATACTATTGTTCTATAAGAAATGATAAGCAGGTGGATTTTAGAAAAACCTGGAAAGACTTACATAGACTGACACTAAGTGAAATGAACAGAACCAGGAAAATATTATACACAGCAACAACAACATTGTCTGATGATTAATTATAACAGACATAACTCTTCTCAGTAATATAATGATCGAAGACAATTCCAGAAGACTTGTGATAGAAAATGCTAACCACATCCAGAGAAAGAACTGAGGAGTCCGAATGCAGATCAAAGCTTACTATTTGTTATCTCTATTTCTCATGGTTTTTCCCTTTTGTTCTGATTCTTCTTTCACAACATGACAAATGTGTAAATATGTTTACCATAATTCCTCATGTATAACCTATATCAGATCACTGGCTGTCTTAGGGAGGTTATAGCAAATGGAGGAAGGAAAATTTGGAACTCAGAATTTTATAAAATTGAATGTTGAAAGCTATCTTTATATGTAATTGGAAAAAATAAAATACTATTAATAAAAATAAACTAAAAAAAGAAAGTGATCAAACTATTAAAAGTTCCTTTCTAAGAACAGAAGGGAAAATTGCTCTATTTAGATACCAGCCTCAGAAAAATTAATCAGATAACAATATACAGCTAACAATAAATGTGCATAAGGACATTAGACCAGATGATCACTAAGGCCCCTTCTCGTTATTTTCAAATATCCTTCTAAACGCTATGAAAAAAACAGCTCTTGTAAATGAGAGTTCTGCTATGTTCTTAATTGACAGGAGAGAAGCAAATTAATACATATACAAACAATGAAGTATCAAAGGAGGCTTATGGGCTCTACTTTAGAGGAGTTTATGTATTTGTTTGGAGTCTCATATTGGTGTTGGAAGCACAGGGATTGCTTCTACTGAACAGAGATTAAAGCATTAGAAATTTAGAATCTATAGGGACCTCAAATATCATCTAGTCTAACATCTTCATTGTACAGATAAAGAAAGTTAGGGTCAAAGAAGCTGTGACTGGTGTTAGGTTACAGAGGTAGCAAGTGCCACAATCAGGATTAAACCCACATGCTCTTTCTCCAACTCTAGCTCTCTAACATGTCCCTATCCTTGCTTTAAGCCTGTGATCCAGAGATATTTCCATAATCACTGGAGAGAGAAGAGGGTATGCTATTTATCATATCAGAATACACTAAAATAGAGCCACACAAAGGTTTATAACAGGATAAAAGACAGGTATAATGTAGAAGAATCAGTCAAAAGTTTAAAATCTGTACTTCTAGGCCCTCATTTCCTCAAATATGACTTCTTCTATACACTGCTTTTTTTTTTTTCTTTTTGGAGGGCAATTGGGGTTAAGTGACTTGCCCGAAGTCACATGGCTAGTAAGTGTGTCAAGTGTCTGAGCCGGATTTGAACTCAGTTTCTCCTAACTGCAGGGCCGGTGCTCTATTCACTGCATCACCTAGCTGCCCCTATACACTGCATTCTACACTGAAATAGGAGATGTCACTGTATATGTAGCCAGACTTCTCAGAAAACTATTTTATCTTTCTTAGTCTGAGAAAATCTCAAAGCTCTCTCTTCAATCATTTTTCAGTCACATGCAACTCTTCATGACACCATTTGAAAGTTTCTTTTTTATATTTACTTTTTCTAATTACACATAAAAATGTTAAAATTCTTTTAAAAAATTAATTTCAAATTTTTTTCACTCTCTCCCTTCTCTTCCCCCCTTCACTAAGAAGGCAAAAAAATTGATTTAAGTTATACATGTGCATTCATGGAAATTATATTTCTATGTTAGGCATATTTTAAGGAAAACAGACAAAAAAGCAAGAAAAATAAAATTTTTAAAAGTATGCTTTTATTTGAATTCAGATTCAATCCTGGTGTTTAATTAAGGATTTCAATTTCTTTTTTTCTAGTTTTGTTAGTTGCATGCCCAATTCATTCATATGCTTTCTCTGTATTTTATTGGTATAAGCAGTTAGAGGTATAAATTTTCCCTTAAATACTGCTTTGCCCGCATCCTACAAATTTTGATATGCTGTCTCATTTTTGTCATTCTTTTTATAGAAATTATTGATTATTTCTATTTTTTCTTTGACTCATTCATTCTTTAGTACTAGATTATTTGGTTTCCAATTAATTTTTAATCTATGTTTCCATGGCTTTTATTGAATGTAATTTTATTGTGTAATGATGTGGAAAAAAATGCATCTAATATTTTTGCTTTTCTGTATTTGTGAAATTTTTATGCTATAATATATGGTCAATTTTTGTGAAGGTGCCATGTACCACTTTAAAAAGGTATGTAAATTTTCTGTTCCCATTCAGTTTTCTCCAGTGGTCTTTATATTTGACTTTTCTAAGATTCCAAATATCTCTTTATTTTTTTCTTTTTATTTTATGATTAGATTTTTCTAGCTTTGAGAGGGAAAAGTTGAAATTTTCCGGTAATATAGTCTTGCTATTTCTTCTTGTAACTCATTTAACTTTTCCTTTAAAAATCTGGATGCCATACCATTTGTTACATATATGTTTGATATACACACATAAAGCAAATATTTATGCTGAAATATTTAGTGTATATATACATATATGTGTACATATACACATATGTATATATGATGTCTATTTACCTGTAAGTGTGTGTGCATGTGTAATTACTTCATTGTCTATGGTACCTTTTAGCAAAATGTGATTTCCCTGCTTATCTCTTTTAATTTTATCTATTTGTGCTTTTTCTTTGGCTGAAATCATTATTGGTACTCCTTTTTTAAATTACAATTGAAGCATAATAAATTCTGCTCCAGCCCCTTGCCTTTACTCTGAGTTTCTATCTGCTTCAAGTGTGTTTGTTGTGAACATACTGTAGGATTCTGGTTTTTAATCCATTCTTTTTTAGACTTCCATTTTATGGGAGAGTACATTCCATTCACATTCACAGTTATTATTACTATGCATTTTTTCCATCCTGCTTTTTCCCCCATTTTTCTATTTCCTTCTCTCTCCTCCTTTTCTCCTTTTCTCTCCCTATTCCTCTCCTTTAACCTTGTCCCTTTTGCTTTGGTGGGGTGGGATGGGGTACGATGCTTTAACCTTATTCTCATCAGAATTTGCTTAAACAGGGAATAACATACACATTCAATTGGGTATAAAAATCTATCTTACTCTAGAAGGAAGTGGGAGGGAAGGGATAGAAGAGAAGGATGGGACTTTTAAAAGGGAGTGCAGGTTGCAGGAGGTGGTGGTCAGGAGCAAAACTTCGAGGAGTGTCAGGGTAAAAGAAAAGAGAAAGAAAGAAAAATCGGGCAAAATAGTATGGAAGGAGATACAACAGTAACAATAACAGTTAAAAATTTTATATCAAGTTTATCTGATAAAGCCTTCATTTATCAAATATATAGAGAACTGAGTAAAATTTATAAGAATCCAAATCATTCCCCAATTAATAAATGGTCAGTGGATATGAACAAGAAGTTTTCAGATAAATCAGTCAACATAAAAATGCTCTAAATCACTATTGATTAGAGAAATAAAGTATTTTTAATAGATGAAGAGAGTAATAAAAGCTCTTAGATGCTTCTTTTATGTGAGATAATCCCCCCATTCTCCCTCTCCCTTCTCCCTTCTTCAGTGCATCCCTCTTCCTCATCCCTTAATTTTATATCATGCCATCATATTCAACTCATACCTGTACTCTCCGTCTATATATATATATATATAATGAAGTTCTTCAAGTTACAGTTTTCTTTTCATGCAAGAATGTAAAAAGTTTAACCTTGTTGAATCCCTGGTATTTGTTTCCTGTTTGCCTTTTTATGCTATTCTTGAGTCTTGTATTTGAAGGTCAAATTTTCTATTCAGCTTTGGTCTTTTAATCATGAATTCTCTTCTAAATCCTTAATTTCATTAAATGACCAGGTTTCTTTTCCCCTTGAAGGATTATACTCAGTTTTGCTGGGTAGGTGATTCTTGGTTGTTATCCCAGCTTCTTTACCCTGTGAAATTTTATATACTAAGCCCTCTGATTCTTTAATTTAGAAGCTACTAAATCTTATGTTATTCTGCCTGTATTTTCATGATGCTTGAATTGGATCTTTCAATATTTTCAATATTCAATTGGGTGCTTTCAATATTTTCTCCTTGACTTAATAATTCTGAAATCTGGCTACAATATTCTTGGGAGTTTTCATTTTGAGATCTCTTTCTGGAGTTGATGGATGAATTCTTTCATTTGGGTTTTTTTGGTTTTTTTTTTTGGCAAAGATACTGGAGTGCTTTGCCATTTGAAGTGCTTTGCCATTTCTTTGTCCATCTCATTTTACATATGAGGAAACTGAGACAAACAGAATTAAGTGGTTTGCTCAAGATCACACAACTAGTAAGTGTTTGAGGCCAGATTTGAACTCAGGAAGATGAGTCCTCCTGACTCCAAGCTTGGCATTCTATTTATTATGCCATCTAGCTGCTCCGCCCCCAAAAAAATTTCAAACCATCTACCTACTGTTATAACACAGAAAAACAGATGGTCAAATATTGTACTTTACTGAAAAATCATTGTATTAGGCTCTTTCTAGACAAATAGCCATAGAGTCTACACCAGGAGTTTCTTTGCTTGTGAGTCACTATTATCCCCTTGGCAATTGGTGTATAGTCATAGTCATTTCAACATGCTGAAGTATTCCTTCAACATTCAAATATAGAACCAGTTTTCCTTGTGCCCTTTATTCCCACATCCAAGTCTTCAAAATGGTGAATATCTGTTGGACTTTGCTATAAGCTCATGCCCTAATTTTCCTATCTTTAGGATTAATGATTTGTAATTTATTCAATTCAACAGTCTATTAAATGCCTACTATGTGCTATGTCCTATTGGTTATGATAGTCGTGAAGCAGGTTAGTGCTGCACTAAGAACTTTGGGGGCTCAGAAAAGACCAGTGGAGGAAATGATTCCCATACTGTACTATGAAAAGGCTTAGGGACTCTAAGAGATGAGGGTGAGGAGGCAATGAATGACACGCATTAGCAAAAGGTTTTGCAAAGACATAAATAGATGTAAAGTAATGAGTAGAAGAGCAGCTAGTAGTTTACCTACAACAAAGAGTACATGAAAGTGAATGATATGTAACAAGACTAGAAAGGCAAAAGGGTGCTTTAAATAGCAGACATAATTAGAAGTATCCATTGCTAAAAATCAGAAAACTTGTCCCCACAGTTCTTTGAGACCAAGCACCAATCTTTAGCTATACAGAATAAATGCTAATTGACAAAGAATATAGACATGACAAACCATATGAGTTCTAAATGTATATAAAGCTAACAATTGTCCGCATGCAAGAGGGCATCAGAACCTAAGATCTTAAACATCCCTGAATTCATTCTGCATGCTATTGGTTTTATAGTCAGTGTCTGTGAGAAGCATGAGAGGATAACACATTATTACTAAGCTTCACAATGCCAGATAAAGCAAAGCCCTATCTCTACAGACAAATCAGAAGTAGAAAATATGCTAGTAGGATTACAGGCTTCTGAAGAAGCTTTAGAAAGACCTGGATTTATTAATATCTGCCCTACTGCTCATGGAATTGATATGCTATCTGTACAGGTGATACAAACTAGCATTTATGTGAGTGTGCATTGATTTGATATATTGTGTTTGATAATATTAACATTTTCTATGAAAACTAGTTGGCAATATACCTCCTATAAATTCTAGGCATTGATTTCTGAAAATTACATCTCCCTTACATATCTCAAAGTAGTAAAATGTAAATGGGTATATAAAGGAGCTGAGCAGTTATAGTTTTCTGGTTGTCATTCATATATCTTTTGTCACCTAGAGAATAAAACATAGCATGGGAAAAGAAAGATTTGTTGAAAGAGGAACTCAGAAATGAATATACAATGAGGCACATTGGGATGGCAGCTTAGATGGAAAGGGGATTCTAATGGTCCTAAGCAGAAAGTTTTGTCCTGGATCCTTAAGTGACCTGAAGATTTCTTTGCTTTTCCTGTATCTTTTGTTCCTATACAGTAGTCACGACCCCAGGATTGAAAACAGAAATTCTCCCAAACCTAGTGCTTAAAAGTCAGGATTATTTTTGCTACATGGGTACATTTTCAAATATTTATTGAAAATGTCATAAATCATGCCGGCTTTCTTGTTTCTCTTTACTACCTCATATCTTTTTCCTCTCAAATCTCCCTGGCCCTAATGTTTATTTTTTTTTACATCCTGGCTTTCTTCATTCTCTTTTTAACAATTCTTCATTCCTCCTCTTCTTAATTTTTCGAATTCATTGAACTACTCTATAATTTTATCAGTGTAGGGTACTCCCAGTGTGGTAATATCCTCCAACAATGCAAATCTCAACTTGCTTTAATTTATAAGATCATAGACTTAGAGCCAGAAAAAGTCTTTGAGGTCTAGCTATCCCACTCATTTTAAAGATGAGAAAACTGAGGTCTATGCCATGTAAGTAGTATGTTATACAGCTGAGATGTTAACCCAAGTTTTCTTATATCAGATTTACATACCTTCTTTTATAACAAATGATCCGTGAAAACTGGCTGAGGTAATGCCTATGGCACAAAGAAATTGAATATTTATAGTATTTTAAGGACAAAGAACTAGAAACTATGGAGGTACCCATTAAGTGGGGAATAGCTGAACAAAATACTTCATATGAATGTAATGGAACAATATTTTGTTATAAAAAATATTTCACTGTGAAGTAAGGTACAGCTTCACAACAAACCTGGAAAGACTTGTATGGACTGATTCAGAGAAAAGGGAAAAGAGCCAGGGGAACAATATGCAAAATAAAAACATTATTGTTAAAATGAACAACTTTGAAAGGCTTAATAATTCTAATTCCGTGAAGAGCCAGGATTCCAAGAAATTTGTGATGAAGAAGGGTACCCAAAGTCCTGAGAGGTTGACTCAATATGCAGCAACATTTTGGGCTTGTGCAATGTGGGAATTTGTTTTTCTTGACTAGGAATATTTGTCAAAAAGATTTTTTGTTTTCTTTGCACTTTTTTCAATGAGAAGTAGTTGGGAAATAGAGAAAACAAATGCATGTTAACTTCTAAAAATAATTTAAAACAAATGCAAAACAAAATGTGTAAGATGAAATGACACATTATCCACCAACAAACCAGGTGAGAGACCTGGGACTATTGGACCACAAGATATTTTAAGAATAATAGAAGTGTGTATTTAAACAATAAAGTCATTTTAGAAGAATAGTCCTTTGGAAATTGGTCATTCTGTGCTTTCAGGTGAAGAGAATGTTAGAAGTGTTCATGAGAGTAAATAGAAGATTTTAAAAAATAAATCAATAATGGGGACCTGAGCAGACTCATAGAAAAGAGTATAAGTGTGGTGAATAATGAATGGGGCTATTGAAAGAACAATGACTTTCTGGGAAACAAGGAAATCTGGAGAAATCAAGACTCTGTAAGACATCAAATAGTATCTGAGTTTTATTTTTTAAGATATGATAGTCAAAAGCAATAGACATATACAGGAGAGCAACAAGGGGCAGTGCACTGGGTAAATGATATTGGAAAGCATAATAGCTATGGTAAATCTAGATAGGCAGAAAGACCTGAAAGATGCCATTTATGTAAAAGAGCAAACTCTAGTCTCAGCATGAACCCAATTCAGGGCAACACTGTGAATCCTAATAATAACAATCAGGATTTATATAACACATTAAGTTTTGCAAAGTGTTTTTACAAATATTATTTTATTCGATTCTCCCCAAACCCTGAAAGGTAGGTGCTATTATTCTACCCATTTTACAGGTGAGAAAACTGAGGCAGACAGAAATTAATAACTTTCCCAGGGTGAAAAAGCTAGTTAGTATCCAAGACTGGACTAAAGTCAGGTCTTTCTGTCTCCAGGTTCAGAACTTTATTGCCAGTAACACTTTAGATGTCATTGAGACAGTATGTGTCTTCAGAGTGAGGTGGTAGGGAGTTATAGGGATATTATTTTTTCTATAGGTTAAGAGTTGGAAAGTAAAAGTTTTCATGGTTTCTGAGCTTATATAGCAATGAGTTTTTAGAGATGCTGCTGACTACCCTAGGGAAAGGTATCATATACTAAAGTTTCTTGATTTTTCTGAGATGGATGATAAGACAGAAAAGTGAGATATGCCCAGAAGTCATAGACAAGAAACATAAACAACAAAAGAGTAAAACTCAAATTTTTTCAGGTTTATTCCTTAAAAAATGTGGCAGGAGAGGAAGTTAAAACTAATGGCTAAACTGAGGAATAAGTGTGATATGTGAATTTCATTATTCATTTTAGTTTTGTCCCTAAGAATAATTAAGAACTAAATGTACTTTATCTTACTTGATTTCTCTTATTCCTAGACTAATATGGTAATTACATAGACTTTTATGTGTTTTCTTTAGATAAAACATAGTAGCAGCTACTGGGCTTTAAGATTTGACTATTTCAGATGTCAGTATGAGTGTTGTTTTTTTATATTTTGGGTTTGTTTTTTTTTTGGCTGAGAACATGTACACAATGTTTAGCTATTGTGTCATAAGTAAAGTTGCATTGCTATGAATATAGGTCTCTGTTGACTTTTAGAAATTTTCCTCCCTGAGCTTAACTTTGCCTTGGCCCACAAAGATGACAAGATGTTAGGGAATGCAAATCTGGGCCAGATAAAGCCAAAGATGATCTATCATTGCCTAAGGTGGTTCTAGAGTCAAAATCCAATTTTCCAGTGAGGCAGAAGCTAAAATCATTGCAAGAGTAAAGACAGCATATTGTGCAGATGGCCTTACTCTCCTTTCCCCAATTAGAGATAAAAACATTTTAAAAATAAAACAATCCATAAAGGATATTTTCACAAACATTACATTATAATGTTGAATCTCTTATAATTATTATTTTGTGCAGTATTATATAAATTCTGGTTACCTTTTTGCCAAATACCAAGTTTATGGAGACTGAGCAATGGTTAGTCCTTACCTAGAAGTCCTGAAGTTATAACTGGAAATATCATTAAAATATATTCACTGAAAGTCTTAAATATCAAGGTAAAAATTAAAAGACAGGAATAAAGTTGAGATATTTCCAGACCAACCCCCAAATATTTTATAAAGAAGCAATCATCAAAAACATTTGCTATTGTTTTTTTCTAAATGAAGTAGATCAAAGTAAGAGACCAGATAATTGAAAATCAAACAAATTTAAACTCAATAATCCAGTGTTCAAGAAAGACCTTAAATCTAAGAAAGAGCTCCCAAATTAAATAAGTACTTCTGAGAAAATTGAAAAGTACAAACTACTTATGCCCAAAACTTATACATAAATCTTATATGCTACAATAAATTCAAAATGAAAACATATTTTGAATATTAAGGATAATTCTATTTTAAAAATTAAGACAGGCAGATCATATACCATCACTATAATTGGTAAAAAATGATTCCTCAAGCAAAAAAAAATGGATGGAGGCAAATAGAAATAATAAAGTAGACATTTTGCATAATGAAAAATAATGAATGCATCTTGGATAAGAAGGGAAACAGTCACTTAGAAAAAATTTCAATCAAATATCTTTTATAATTTTTATTTTCTTTCCCCCAAATTTTTGGATCAAATAACTTTTATAAAGGACAATGAGGTGATACAATGGATAGAGTGCTAAGCCTAGAGTCAGGAAGACAAGGTCAAATCTGGCCTCAGAATCTATGTGACCCTGGACAAGTCACTTATCCCTATTTGCCTCAGTTTCCTTATCTGTAAAATGACCTGGAGAAGAAAATGGTAAAACCCTCCAGTATCTTTTCCAAGAAAACCCTAAATGGGGTTACAAAGAGTCAGACACAAATGAAACAACTGCACAACCACAGCAACAAATTTTTTATAAGGCTCTGATATCCCAGAGAGTTAGACAAGGAGCAGAAATATATAAAACAAAAATCCATTCCCCTCAAAAAATAAGTGCTTAAAGGATAAAAGTTTCAAAATAATTACAAATTATTAGCCAGATGAAAGAATTCCCCAAATCATGAAGAAAAATACAAATGAAAAGAACCCTGAGGCTTCACCCTGCAAATTGCCAAAGATCATAAAAGATGGGAATAGTGAATATTACAAGAGTTGTGGATAGAAAGGTGCACTAAAGCATTACTGGTGGAGCTGTGAATTTTTACAAAGTTTTGGAAAACAGTTATGCAAATTAAATGACTAAATCTCCATTCTCTTTAATCCAGACATTCCATTATTAGGCATATATTCCAAGAAGGTCAGTGACCAGAGGAAAGTATCGTATGGAGCAAAATTGTTATAAAAGCATTTGTTGTGGGGGCAAAACCCCAGAATCAATATAGATGCCTCTAGTGGGGCAATGTGGGGCAATGACTAAACAAATTGTGGTGCATGGAAGTAATGTGATATTGTAGTGATGTTAGAAATGATTAACATAATGCATATAGAAAAGCATGGAAAGACACATAAAATGAAGCAAGCAGAACCAGGAAACAATATACACAAGATGATTATAAAAATAAAAAGAATAACTACTAAACAAAAGAATAACAACTAAAAAGGAATGATGAAAAATTAATAATGACCAAGTTTGTTGTCAATGAAAAACTGTTAAAAGACATCTATCCTTGCTTTTATATTTTTGAATATATTTTATTTTGTTAAATATTTCCCAATTACATGTAAAAAGTTGGACAACTATTTTTCAAAATTTTGAATTCTAAATTTTCTTCCTCCCACCCCCAACCTACCTTAAGAAGGCAAGCAATATAATATTGATTATGCATGTGAAGGGCAATGAGGTGGCAAAGTGGATAAAGTGCCAGGCCCAGAGTCAGAATGAACTGAGCTCAAATCTGACCTCAGACACGTACTAGCTGTGTGACCGTGAACAAGTCACTTAACCTCGTTTCCCTCAATTTCCTCATGTGTAATAAGAACTGAAGAAGGAAATGGCAAACCACTCTAATATCTTTGTCAAGGAAATCTTAAATGGGGTCATAAAGTGTTGGACATGACTGAACAACAATAAAAATCCCTGTGAAGTCATGCATAAGCTATTTCTGTATTAGCCATATTGCAAAAGAAAACAGACAAAACAAACCCCAAGAAAGAATGTTTCTATTTGTATTCAGAGTTTATCAATTCTCCCTCTGGAGATGGCATTTTTCATCCTGAGTCCTTTGGAATTGTCTTAAATAATTATCTCTGTCAGAGTGATCATCTTTACAATATACCTGTTACTGTGTACAATGTTGTCCTGGTTCCGCTCACTTTATTTAACATAAGTTCATATACATCTTACAAGTTTATTCTGATCATGTTTATCTTTTATTATAGCAAAATGGTATTTCCTCACAATCATACACCACAACTAGTTCAGCTTTTCCTCAACTGATGGGCACTCCCTCTATTACCAATTCTTTGGCACCACAGAAAGAACAGCTATAAAAATTTTGTACAGATAGGTCATTTTTCCCTTTTCTTTGGGATACAGACCTAGTAGTGAGTGGTATTATCGAGTCAAAGAGTAGGCACAGTTTTATAGCTTTTTGGCCATAGTTTCCAATTGTTCTCTAAAATGGTTAAACTAGTTTACAACTGCACCAACAGTATATCACTGTCCGAATTTTTCATATCTCCTCCAGCATTTGTCATTTCGCTTTTCTGTCATGTTAACCAATATGAGCAATGTGAAGTAGTATTTCAGACTAGCTGTAATTTTCATTTATCTAATCAGTATTGGTTTAAAACATTTTATGACTATTGATGACTTTTATTTCTTCTTCTAAAAACTGCCAGTTCATATTCTCTAACTGTTCATTTACTAGGGAATGACTCTTACTTTTATAAATCAAACTGAGTTCCCTATATATCTGAAAAATGAAGCCATTATCAAGGGAAATTGCTGTAAAAATTTTCCCCAGTTTCCCATTTTCCTTTTAAGTTTGGCTGCATTAGTTTTATTTGCACATAATTTTTTTTTAATTTCATGTGAACAAAATTGTCTATTTTTACTTTCTGTGATTCTCTCTCTCTCTCTCTCTCTCTCTCTCTTTCTCTCTCTCTCTCTCTCTGGTCATAAATTCTGCCCTAAACCAAAGACCTGGTAGGTAAATTTTTCAGTGCTCCCCCAATCTGCATATGTTATCACCTTTTAAGTCTAAAACATTTCTTCATTTCAACCTTATCTCAGTTTATGGTGTGAGATGTTGGTCTATGCCTAGTTTCTCTCAAGCTTAGTAGATCTTGCTTGCTGGGCTTTGTTGGTAGCATATAGAAATTATGGTTTATATGGGTTTGTTTTGTATCCTGCAAGTTTGCTGAAGTTGTTAATTGTTTCAACCAGCTTTTCATTTGATTCTTTAGGATTTTCTAAGTATACCATCATATCATCTGCAGAGAGTGATAGTTTTTTTTTTATTTCCTCATTGCCTATTTTTATTCTTTCAATTTCTTTTTCTTGTCTCATTGCTATAGCTAGCATGTCTAGTACAATATTGAATAATAGTGGTGATAATTGATATCCTTGCTTTACCCCTGATCTTAATGGAAAGAAGTCTAGTTTATCCCAATTACTTGAATAATGTAATCTTTCTACATTGCAGGAGCATTGGAATACATCTACAACTTCTGTATAATCTCTCCAAACTTACATGCTGGCATTGCTAACACTTCAGTTATCGCAATACTTTTTTATTCCCAAATTTGATAAGTAACTCCTGATTAAGCCACATATAAATGATAAATACTTAGGCTCATAATCTAAATATTCTTTTCTGAAGACATCTGAGTCAGGAATTGAAATTCATTATCTTGAAGTACAGAGATACATTGATGATTTGTCCTTAGATTGTCTCTTAAAAATCAGCTCCAAAAATCTCTGAAAATGAACTTCCTGATACCTAAATAACCCTTGAACATTGTAGTGCCCTTTGTAAACCTTTTATCAATCCTTATTCTATTCTAAAACTCATATTTTCCAGCTTAGTAATGCATCTACCTTTTTCTACTTCTCCTTCATGGATTTGTAAATACAGGTCACCATCTCACTAAGGAGAAGCAAGAAGAGTTTCTCATGTGCCATTTCTGACTTCTCCCAGACTTCAGGGACCTTGAGATGGTGCAGGTCAGGACCCAAGCATCACTACTGCTGCCTCACTTAATGCCATTGCTTCTGGGGCTGCTGCTCAGCCCCCTACATCAGACTCTGGTATGGTAGGAAGTATGGTAGAAGAAGAGGCTCACCACATCCAAGGAGTCAGTACTAGGCTGGGAAACTGAGCTACTGGCACAGCTATAACCTGAGAACATCTTGATAATTTCTTGAATTATGATGTCTAGGCTGCTTTTTTTCATCATGGCTCTAGGTAGTTCAATAATTCTTAAAATATCTCTCTTCAATAAATTTTCAAGGTCAGGTGTTTTTATTTTTTTCTGATGGATAGCTCACATTTTCTTCTATTTTTTTCATTCCTGTGTTTTTTTTTTTAATTGTTTCTTGTTGTCTCATGGAGTCATCAGCTGCTACTTGCTTAATTCTAATTTTTAAGGAATAATTTTCTTCAGTCAGCATTTGAACCTCTTTTTCTATCTAGCCAATTGTGCTTTTTAAGGAGTTATTTTCATCTATGAATTTTTGTATTTCTTCTTCCATTTTACCCATTCTGTTTTTATAGTGTTCTTTTCTTTAGTATTTTGGTGCCTCTTTTACCAAGCTATTAATTATCCTTTCGTAATTTTCTTCCTTTGTTTTCATTTCTTTATGTATTTTTCCTCTATGATTCTTATTTGATTCTGAAAAACATTTTTTGCTCTTTCAGGAATTCTTATTTTATTTCTGTCCAATTCATATTTTTCTTTGATGCTTTGCTTGTAGTTGTTTTGACTTCATTTCTTCTGAGTTTGTATCTTGATCTTCCCTTTCATCATAGTACCTTTTTTAAGGTCAGGTTCTTTTTGTTGTTATTGTTTATTTTTCCACAGCATTTTTTCATTTTGAACTTTATGTTAAAATTTGGCTCTGTTCCCAGTGTGAGGATAGAGGGATACTGGGTCAGTTTCAGGATTTTTTTTACACCCCTGTTTTCAGAGCTAGTTCTGGGGGTTTGGAAGTTTTCTGTTTTTCAAACATGACATGATCTTTGGAGGGGTGTTATCACTACTCTTCATGCCTGTACTCTTTTCCTTACCCAGGAATGGTCTTTCATCCCTTGGGACCTGAAATGATATTGTTTTTCAGAGTTCTGGATCTTTTGTGACTGAAGCAATACTGCCCCGCAGGGCTTCTGCTCCTTCTTAAATAAAAGTTCTCCTCTCTACCCTTAACTATGACCCAGAAGTCAGTATAGGCAAAAGAACTGCCAATACTGTGTACAATGCTAGTGCAGGGGTCTCCTGTAATCTCTTTCTGACCAGTTACCAGATGTCTCCACTATCTCTAGCTTGAGAGCTCCTAAAGCAGCCACTGCTTTTGTTACTACCACCACCTGGTTCCACTACTGGTGTTTCAACAAGATAAGCTTCAGGTCAGCCTCAACCACTGTGTCACAGTTATCTTTCTGACCTTCTAAATTGTCTTGGCTTGGAAAAAAAGATGTCTCACTCTCACCTTTTGTTGGTTCTCCCACTGCAGAATTTGGTTTGAGGTATTATTTTAATGTTGCTTGAAGGATATATTGGGAGTGCTCACCTAAGTGTTTTCTCTATTCCACTATCTTGGCTTCACCTCAGAAGACCTATCTCTGCTCTATGCCAGATATTTTTATTGTATTGATTAGTTTAAACAAACTTCCCCCCCCCCATTTTCTTTATTTTTCCCTCTTATTCCTTGCTACAAATGATGGCTATCTGACAGATGATAATAGGAGGGATATAGAAGGCATCCTTAAAGTGAGGCAGTAACGGTTAGGGCTAAGATCCCTGACATGGTTCCTTGTGCACAATAATACGATGTTTACTTGCTGACATGAAAGAAATCATATTCAAGGTCCATAGACATAGGCACTACAGATATTAAAACAACTTCATGTTTATCTTTTCAAGCACAGAAGATAAAAAAATAAAATTAAGCTATGCACATAGCTGAAAAGATTTCAAAATGTCCAGGCTTTGCCACTTGTACAACTGTAGGGGGTTACCAAAGGTATGGTAGAATGGTGAGCAAATTTAGCAAAGAAACAATTTAGGAAAAGAGAGAATCTAAATTATAGTTTCTGTCTATATGATACTTTACAATTTACAAATTGCTTTCCTCAAAACAACCCTAAGAGTTAGGTAGTACAGGAATTATTACCCCAGCTTTTATGACAAGGAAACTGAGGTACAGAGAGGTTAATTAATTCCTTTATAATTATATACCTAGGAAGTGTCAGAGCCAGGTGTTCTTAAAGTTCTCTTGACTACCACTTTGATGCTTAGGTACATCAACACCTTGAGAGATCTGTGGTCTCATCAATACGGCTACTACTTTAGTAATATGGATCTTAACCTCTCCATGTCTTCTCAACCTTTGTGATTCTAAATCCTTCACAGGAAATTCATTCAATATGCTAGGGTCTCATCTAAATTCCTTGACTTTGCATGGATCCCCAGGGCTATCCATCCTTTATCTCTCACTCTTACCACATGATCCATTGACCTTTTTCACTGTCCTTTAAAAAAAAAAAGCTATGCTTCTTATTGTTTCTGTTGCCCAATTATTGACTGTTAATGTTCTGTAATCTTTTCCTGTACTATTATTCACCTTTTCCACTATCCATTGGGTAACCTAACCTTTAATTCATCTGTGGTATTCATTCTATAACTAGGGAAGTGAAAATGAGGAGGGAAGAACAGGTACCTGTATAACAAATCCTGACAATAAGTGAATACCCAAGTTCAGTTTTAATGGCTACTCTGGTCAAATTGAGCAGGTTATAACTATACCCTCCAGGCAAAATTCAATATTTGAGGCATAGAGAACTATTCATCATGGAGAGCTAAGTAAAAGGCATTCTTTTAGAATTTATTTCTCCAATAAAGAAGCATATATCCTACACCCTATACCAAAATATTATTTTAATATTCTCATGAATTATTCTCTGTTTGAATAAACCCGATATGCTTTAAATCTACCTAATAGTCACTCCTATATTCTAAGTCTCTGGTAATAATTAATAAATGGAATTATTTTTGTATTTCAGAGTTCAAGAAATCCTACATTTTAAATTAGGGGCTTGTGATCAATTAGCATTTTGTTTAGGCATCCCATTGAACACTAAATACATTATAAACTTCTTGAAGGCAGAGTCTACACCTGTTATTTCCTTTATGCTCTACAGTAGCGAGTATAGAAACTTCCACAGTGAATACTCAATAAAAAACATCCACTAACTCACTTCCCCTACTGCACTTTGTGATCCCTTTGACAAGTCATTACTCTTACAACTGCCATCTCTAAACCTTGTCCCCTATTCCCTTTAGAGCAATCTTATTTCCTATATATGCCTAGTCTCCTATTACTTCAACTGAATTCCCACCTCTTCCATGAAAACTCCCTTGATTTGGTTGGCAGTGAAATATAGACTCCATTGAAACTACTTCACAATTGCAAAGAAAGCTACTTCTCTTTTCAGCCAGGAGGATTTGCTCAGATGTTATTTGTTCCTCAGGAAGAGAGAATGAAGAAAAATGCAGGAATTCTAAGTTGCTTCTTTATTTCTTTATTACTATGTTTTTTTCTTTAGAAGGCGGATTCCTTAACTACAGAGAGTGATCCTGAAATATTTTCCTAATACATAGATCATCACAATGTCAGAGACAATTGTCATCAGTCTGAGTTCTTAATACAGTGTATTGCATAGATAATGCCCCAGTGCAAGGATACCCTGTGTGTGTGTGTGTGTGTGTGTGTGTGTGTGACAGACAGACAGACAAGAAGACACAGCGGAGACAGATGGAGGAAAGAGAGGCAGATAAAGACAGAGGTAGAAAAAGAAGGGAGATATGAGAGGGAAAGGAAGAAATGAAGAGAAAGGTGGTGGTTTTCATGTTACTAATGATATAAAATTAATTGGGGTGGGTGAAGATAACAATTGTTCCCTACCTGTTTTGATCAGATCAGGAGAGGTGTCAGTACTGCTCAGAAGTGCTCTAAATTGGGGCACATTCCCAATTCCATCTCTTTGTATTTCCCTAGATCAGTCAATGTCTACTGAAGTGAAAATTCTCTTCCCTGCTATCTCTCTGTGTCTTCCTAATTGTCCACTTTAGTCATATGTCTACCATCCATGTTCTCATCCTGCCTCCTTGTCCATTGCACCCCATGGAAACTTTGTTCTGTGTGATTTTTTTTCCCTTTTTTTCATTGACTTGTTTGTTTACTTTTAGTTTACAAGATTCAGTTCCACATTCCCTTAAGTTTCAAATTCTCTCTTCTCCCTTCCCCCACCCCAATGGTGGCATGCAATCATGTATAGGATCTGCAAATACTTTCACATTGTACAATAATCTGGTTGTATAGAAGGGTTGTAACCAATGGAATGAACAATGGGAAAAAAGAAAGAAAACCAAACATGAAAAAGAATGATAGCATGTAGATTGTTTCAGTCTCCATTTAAAATCTGGTCTTTCTAGATCTTTCTCTGAATATAGATATCTCCTTCCATCCTGAGACTTGTAGAGTTGTCTTATAGCTGTGCGTTGCTAAGAAGAGTCTAGTTTATCAAAGTTGAAGGTCTTGTGTGATTTTTTTAAAGAAATTCTACTGTATTCTTAATTTTGTAAGTTCACACATAATTTTCTCTCACTAGTGGAAACCTAGATTACTCCCCAGAAAGCACTTCATTCCTGGCCATCATCTTATAGATATTCTCTTTGTTCCTAAATCTCATTTTTAGACTTTTCCTTTTCCACCATCACTGGGAAATTTCTCTTCCTTTGAGAATCACTTCTTTAATCATTATAACCCAGTTCAAATAATTCTTGAAGTTAACAAAAACACCTCCAAATCATTCTCCAAAACATTCAAGGAGTTCAGCACCTCATTCACACTCATCCCAGCATTACTCTCATAACTGAGGGATTCAGTACTCATGCCACTGTCCCTAAAAATATCCTGTCATCCCAGCTGATCAAAGTTCTAAACTTCCATAACCTTCATGTTCATTCTACCTCAGCTGCAACTAGTTGATCATGCTCTTTTTCTGACCCTCATTCTTAACTGTTTTATCTTAATGAGTAAGAACTCTAAACCGGAACTCTCTTTCTAAAGCCTCATATCTTTCAACCTCTCCATGTGTCTTACTACTTCTAAAACTAATCTGATTTCCAGTCTTTTTAAGCCTTGCTATTTTCTCAATCTACTGCCTATGGTTTAGTCTTACTTCTCCCCATTCACAGTTGTGTCCTCATGATTGACCAATTCAACCACCATTTTTTGCTGCCCTTCAATCATTCCTCAATACCTTTTCCTATTGTGTCTTGCTAATCTGCAGCCCTTGGTTATACTCAATACCCAACAACCCTATGTCATACTCACCTTCTATGCTCCTACTCACTTGTATCTTAATGATGGAAAAAGTCATCCCACTGTGCCAACTGGTCCTACTCTGGTTTACTATCTCACTCTGCATTGGCACTAGCTCAAACATTTATTCTCTTCAAAACTCCTATACCACTCTCATCTCTCTAAGGAGAGGAAAAAGCAGAGGTCATCTATCAGTCTCCTCCTTTGTGCTACATCTATAACTCTTTTTTGTCATATTCATTCTTTCATCTTCTTCTGAACTCTACTCTCAAAGATTGAGGTGATCTTTTCCTTGCCAAAATCAAACCCTTCATTTGTTCTCTGGATTCTATCCCTTCTCATTTTCTCCTAGAGCCTGACCTCTTGATTCTTCTGGATTTCTCATCCTCAATCTGTCCTTTCCCACTATTTCCTTGCCCCATACAAACATGTCGAGGACTCACATTCTTTAAACAAAACACAAAACAAAAAAATGAAGGGTCAGAAATTAAATGAAGGGTCATTTAAGTTTGCTATGCCTCTGTCAGGCTACCACTCTTTTCCTGCTTTCATAGCCAAATTCTTAGAAGTTTCATCTACATTTTGTTGCTCCATTTCCTCATCTGCTGCTCATTCTCCACTCCTTTCCCATCTGGCTTTCAAACCAACCACTCAGTTTAAAGAGCTCTCTCCAAAGTTATCAGTCTTTTAACAGGTAAATTCAATGGATTTTGCTGTCTAACTTGACCCCTCTATAAATCTTAATACTTCCAACACCAATTTCCTCCTGGATAATCTCTGTTCTCCATGAGTAGCAAGATGAAGGCAAACATATTTTCCCAAATTCTTAAAAATAATAATAGATGATTATAACAAATGTCATTTATATTTCAAAATATAAATATTTCAAAAAACACTTCACAAATATCTCTTTGTCCTCACAGTAACCCTGGGAAGTAATGTTATCATCACTATTTTACAGATGAAGCAATTGAGACAGATAAGTAACTTGCCTGGATTCATATAACTAGCAAGCATATGAGACAATAATTAAACTCAAGATTTCTTGATTTCTGATCCAGCTCAGAATTAGGGTAGCTGCCTTAACTAAATGCACTTTTCAGAAACTTTTTATTTATGAAAATGTTTACAGAATATGAAGTCCTATCAGTTTAGCCCCAACATAGAGTTGCTGACAGCTATGTGGCACAATGAATAGGGTACTGGACTGGATGTCAGGAACACATGGGCTCAAATTTGGCCTTTCTTATAAACTGTGTGACAGTGGGCAAGTCATTTAACCTCTCTCTGCCTTGAGCTTATGCCCTGAGATTCACTCAGAAAGTTCATTGCTGCTTTAGTCTCAACTATGCAATTTTAACCCTTATGCAAGAATTCTATTTCATCAAACAGCAGGCCTCAATTTTGCCCATTAGTAACTGTATGCTTGACATATCCACTAAGATTTACCATATATATTATAACCTTATGTAATGGCAAGCACAGAAGTAGTTCACACCTTGTTTCAGCTATTGAATTAACAATTTCAGTTCAAGTTTCTTTTGAGACTTATATCAAGTCTGTTAAGAATCAGAACTTGTGAACCCTAGAACTCATGAACTCCTGCAATAGGAAGGGGAAGAGCTAATGATGATATATAAAGAGAGGCCAGGTTAGAGACAGCAAAAATGAGAAGAGGACTCTTGTGGTGGCAGAGTCAAGAAGGAGAAAACTTGTGGTATCCCAGCACTCTGTCTGCTCTGTCTGTGTTGATGTTTGTTTGTGATACTTTGTATAGAAGCACTGGGACCTTGCTGGAAGCCTTGGAAGAGGATGTATGGTTGTATGTTTACAGAAGTCCTGGAGGAGGGTTTTGGAGGTCCTGGGACTTTACTGATGATTTGTGCTGACCTCTTGGGTCTAATTTGTGGGTCTGTGTTGATTTCTATGTTGATGATTTGTGTTGAGTTCTCAGACCTTGTTGGTGGGTCTGAGTTGATTTCACAGGCAGATAGTGAATTGATGATGTATATATGAATGAATGTGTATTAATATTATTGTGGCTCTTTCTAGCTTTATCTTCCCAGAAACTGGAACTGTGAAGCACTTTAGGTGGACTAGACACTCTGAACTTCAATCTGGAATGATAATTGGATGAAGAACTGGAAAAGAGACTGGGAGCTACTTGCCTTTGAACCCAGGTGACAATTTGAGCTTGGACCATAGAAGAGGAACCTTGGAAGCTGAGAGCCAGCCTTGAGTCAAGCTGAATGAAGACTTTACTTGGATACTGTGTAGTGACTGAGAAGATTATGATTTAATGTGACCTAGGGGTGGAGAACTTTGGCTTTGGTACTTTGTGATTGAATTAAGGATTTCGTGATTGACTAAATGAATGTACTTTGTTTAAAACTATGTGACCACTTTGGTGAAAACTAAGTGGCCATTTTAGTGATAAGTTGTTGAGTTGTGACATGATGAATGCTGTATTTTTATTTTCTGCGTTAAGTTGTAACATTCTGAATGCTGTATTTTGATTTTCTATGAATTTTTGCTCTGATTTGTTATTGAATAAATAGAGAACTCACTATACTATGTAATCAGAACCATGAAAGCTGTTCACAGCAGCAGTCCTCTGGAAAGCTGCTCATGCATGGCTTTATAGCTTAACATGTCCAAAATGATAACAGTTTTATTTTCCCTAAAACCCATTCATCTCCTAAATCTTCTTATTTCTCTTGAAGCATAGCAATCCTCCTACTTGCCCAATTACTCAAAACTGATGTTTTCCTTGAATCTTTCCTTTCCCTCACACCTCCATATTCATTCAATTGCGAAGTCTTGTTGATTCTACCTTTAAAACAGTTCTCAGTTTTATCACATTCTATCTGTTCACATAGCCACTAGAATATCCTCATCCCTTCTTCAACTGGGCTATTTTGATAGATTCCTCATTGGTCTTCTTGTTTCTAGGCAATACCCTTTAAATCCATGCTTCACAAAGCTACGAAATTTATTTTGAAACACTGATATGACCACATTACCTCTCCTCCCCCTGAAAAATATGGATGTGGCTAAATATACATGTATGTGTATGTGTATATGTATGCATATATACACACATAATTTTTACATATATATGCACGTGTGTATATATACACACACAATCATCTGTGTGTATGATGACTTCCTACTATCACTTAGATAACATACCAATTTCTTAGCCTAGTATTTAAAAACTACACAATGTTTTCCACTTAGCTTTCTAGTCTTAATTTGTATCATTCCACATTAAATACAGTCTTAGTCAAACTGCTGGCACTACTTATTCTTTAGACTACTTGGACATATCTTCCAAACATATTATTGTATAAGGATGCACTAGAATGTACTCTGTCCTAACTGTGCTTCCCAGAATGCCTAACTCTTTCCCAAATAACAGCTCATACATCATTCTCTACATGAGGTATTTGCTGATTCCCCCAGATGTTAATATTCCCTACCTTTTGACATTTTATATTACTTTGAAAACACTGATTTATCTGTTGTCCTATTGCATACCCCAATCTTAAATCAGAATCACACATGTGCACAGAATCACAGAATATAGAACTGGGGAAGGAGTAACTCAGTTGCTATCTAGTTCAACTCATACATCAAAGGAATCCCCATTAGAACATAAAACAAGTAAGCATCCAGCTTCTGCTTCAAGTTTTCCATGAAGGGAGAACCCACAATGTCTCTAGACAAACCATTCCACAGTCTGACAGCTTTAATTACTAAAAAGGTTGTTTTTGTTTTCCACCAACGTCAAGCGTATTTCTACTTTCTGTGACAAAAAAGAAAGTATAATCCCTTAAATAGCCTTTCAAATACTAGAACACAAATTTGTCTTAAACTCCATCTTCTTTTCCTTAAACCTTAAATGAAGACAAATGTCATGAACTTAAGGTTCTTCACCATTTTGTTGGCTTCCATTTGGACATTCTTTAGTTTGTCAATGTCCTTTTTAAACTGCAGTGCCAAGAACTGAACATTATAATTCAGATAAGGTCACACAAGAGCAGATACACTGGAATTATTCCTTTTTCTGGAAGCTCTGCCTCTCCTGATACAACCTAAGGTCACACTGATTTTTGGGAATGCAATATCATACCGCTGACTGATATTGAGCTTGCATTCTACTTAAATCCATAGATAATTTTTAGAACACCTGCTACATATCCATGCCTCTTCCATATTATATTTTTGAACTAGGTTTCTTAAATTCAAATGTCAAATTTGAAATTTATTCTTATTGAATTTCATCCTATTTGATTCAGCCAAGTGTTCTTGCCTGTCCAAATTCTTTTGGATCTCTACCCTATCTTTCAGCATGTTAGATATTCCTCCCAGCTTTATGTCATCTGAAAATTTAATGAGTATACCACTGATGATTTTATCTATATCATTGATAAAAACATTAAACAGCATAGGACCAAATATAGATCCCTGGGGCATTGCATCCTTGACACTGAACCATTAACATGATCCAATCAGTTTTGAATACCTCTGACTTTATTACATTTTAATCCATTTCTCTCCATCTTCTCTGCATAAATAACATGAGACACTTTCTCTAATGGTTCATTAAACTATTAGCACATTATATACACAATATTCTCCTTATCTCTTTGTATAGGAAATCTGTCAAAAAAAAAGAAATTCATTTAGCCTGGCATGATCTTTTCTAGATGAAGCCATGATGGTTCTTGGTGATCACCATTTCTCTTTCTAGATGTGTGCCAACCATCTCTTTAGTAATACTTCCTAGAATTTCACAAGAATTCAGTCAAACTCAATGGCACATAATTAGAAACTCTGTTCTCTTAACACTTTTTGAAAATATAGGCAACATTTTCCTTTATTCCTCCGGTATCTCTACAATTTTACAGGATATTTCAAAACACTGACTGTTCCTCATCAGTCATATTTGTTATTTCATTCAAAACTTTATGATGTATTTTATTAGGGTCAGATGACTAAGTCATCAAGGACAGCTAATTGCTTTCTTTGTTGTCTCCTTGCTTATTTTGGATATCAAATCCTTGTTGATCATTGTTTTGTCATTTAAAATATAAAGATTATTCACCTTAGCAAAGAGGAGGAGTAAAGTAGGAATTGTTCAACTATACTGTTTCTCTAAAAGAGAATTTATCCAGGATAGGGGCAAGGTCCTTGAAAGAATCAGGGGGTAGAGGGCCTAGAAAAATATCATCAGAGATTAAATATTTCTTTAAATTAAGATCAGATAAAAGCGCATCAAATTTCATGAACACAACAGTTGGACACTTGTGGGTGATGTTAAGATTGAGGGTATGACCATTTGTGTGTGTAGCTAAGTTGGAATGTAAGAGAAAGTTATAGGAATTAAGTAGATAATTGGGAGGTTGTGATATTTGAAAAAAGTTGGATAAGTATGTTGAAGTTCTTCATCATGAAGACAGTAATAGTTAAGGCAAGAAAGACTACTGGTCAAGGATTCAACTCACTAAAGAGGAAGGAAAACATTTCAAAGTTGACTAGATAATTGCTACCTGGAACAGGATTGGGTGGTAAATTTGAGTAGTATATAATGCAAAACTCCAAGAATAAAGGTTGCTGAATGATAGTGGTATAGGATCTTAAAGAATCGATGAAAAGTAATACCTCATGCCTACTGGTGAGTTGTAGAATATGTGAAAAGGTGTAGATGGTGTTGGAAAGACTGGTGAGGGAAAAAGACAAGGTATCAGGTCTCATATGAAAACTACTTTGACAAGAACCAACTGACCAGTAGCACATTATCTTTTTTTTTATTTTTTGGGGAGGTAAAGAGTTTAGGATTATTATTTCATCTGTATGGGAAATTCTCAATTCCTAACACCCTTCCAGCTAATCAAGCAATATTGCTTAGTGAAAAGAATATAGTCCCCTTCTATACAACCATATTATTATACAATGTGAAAATATTTGTACATCCTATACATGATTACATGCCACCATGGAGGGGGGCGGGAAGGGAGAGGAGAAAATTTGAAACTCAAGGGACTGTGGAACTGAATCTTGTAAACTAAAAGTAAATAAACAAGTCAATGAAAAAAAAAAGAAAAGAATATAGTCAAAGGACTTGTGTTCAAATCTCATCTCTGACAGGCAAACTCTTATGGGTTTCTTTGTCAAAAGGCAAGCCATTTAGCCACCATGGCTCTCAATTTCTCGACTCTGAAATGAAGTAGTTGGACTACATAATATCTGAAGTGCTTTCTAGTTTAGATATATGATCATGTGACCCAGAATTTGCCTACAAAACTTTCTTAAAAAGTTGCTTGGGTCATGATAAGGGATGGAATTAAATGACCTGCTCATTGTTACAGAGCTAGTAGAAAAGGACATAAATAAATCTCATAATACCCCCAAGGGGCCTCTATTCACTATGTTGATTCTTTTTTAAAAAATGTTTCTTTTTATAATTTGCTTGTGGTTCTATAGCTATCCTGTTTCACGGACATTTGCTTAAAGATTGTTTCTTTCAGCTATCTTCCTGTAGTTGAGATAAATAAGCATGTGATAATTAAGATCTATTTGGGTGTCATAGGCATGTTTCTTTATATTCAGCTGTTTAAAGAAGATAGGCCAGGGTTCAGAAGACTCTAAATAGCATTCACTGACAAGTTGGCAGCTAGAAGTGTCAAGAGAACACTAAGTTTAAAAAAAGATTGCAATGTTCTTATAAAGTTCTAAAAGAGCATCAGTTATTTTAATATTCATTTTAGACATTAAAAATGTCCATATACACATATATTTTAACCTTGGGAAATAACTATGTTGTGCTTTGCTTCCAAGTGGCTTCAGAAATATACTTTCCCTCATCTTATTCTAATAAATTGATGTTAAAATATATATGCAAAACCAAAATCATTAATGCTAATAATGCAGTTCCTAGAATTTGGTGACAAAGAAAAGAACAAAGAGAAATTTCTAATTAGTATGCAAATATGATTTAAACAGGAAACTGAATCACTGTACAGTCAGTCTCAAAGGAACAGCCTAGTTTAGTTACTATAGTGTAAGTCCTTCAAAAATAAATTGGGCAATCTCCTTATAAGTCGTTAATTATAAATAATATTCTGATCAAGATGCAGATCAAGACTGAGGAATCCATTAGCTTTCTACAAAGGTAACAGCACCATCCACTGTTTCTTCCTTTAGTAAGCATCATTTTCTCATTTTTGGACTTGGAATTTTCCTTAAGTTTATTATATTCCTAATATTTTGGAGGGGGGGTTATATGGCAGTCATTTCTTATCTTTACTCTTTTTTTAAAAATACTATGCCTAGGAGGGTATCCTTCCAAGAGGGAGACAAAGGGAGAGGGAAAGGAAGAGAGAGAGAATATGACTATATCAGAGTGACAGTCACTTAGAAAGAATGTACATAGAATTACAGAGATTTAGAGTTGGAATAAATTTCAAGGGGCCTTAAGTCCAAACTACATCCCAGAAATAATCCCTCTTACAACAAGCCCAATAAGTCATCATCAAGCTTTCACCTGAAGACTCCCAATGAAGAGAAGCCTCTCCCTATGAAAGGAGACCATTCCACTTTGGGCCTCTCAAATTTTCAGAAAAATTTTCCTAACATCAAGCCTAACTTTGCTTCTTTGCACTTTTCTTCCTTTCTTCCTTCCATTTTGCTCTCATTTCTTTGCCTTGGGGATAACAGAAAAAGTATAACCCCTCTGCCATGTGATGTGCCTAAGAAAGACAAGCTAAGCATCTCAACTCCATTCCTCAATCTTCCTATGGCATAGATTCAAGCAACTTCTTTATCCTGATTGTCTATCTATGGATGCTTTCAAAGAGAGAGAGACAGAGAAAGACAGACAGAGAAAGAGAGACAGAGAGAGAGAGAAAGAGAAAGAGAGAAAGAGAGAGCAAGGAAGGAAGGAAGGAAAGAAGGAAGGAAGGAAGTAAGGAAGAGAGAAAGGGAGAAAGAAAGGAAGAAAGAAAAGAAGAAAGGAAGGAAGGAAGGAAGGAAGGAAGGAAGGAAGGAAGGAAGGAAAGAAGGAAGGAAGGAAAGAAGGAAGAAAGAAAGTCAAACACCCTTAAACTTTGATGCCCAGATCTCAACACAATTGTCTGACATTTGTCTGATAACAGTTGTCAGGATGTGGTCTGACCAGGACATATATATTTGGACTATCATCAACATATTTCTAGAAGCTAGACTTCTCTTAATACAACCTACTATCACATGTTTTTTCCTAACAAAGCAGACTCATGATTCAGAGTGAGCTTATAATATAATAAAATTCCCATATTTTTTCAGATAAATTTCTGTCTAACTACACTGTTTCTCATCTTGTACATGTGGATGTGTTTTATACTAGAGTGTAATAAGAGCAGGTGAGGTCTTGGTGCAGCACTTTCATAAGGTTTCTGTTCCCTTGTAGGAGCCATAATTTAGAATGAAATGGAAATTTAAAACCTCTCAATGATGGAGTTCTGTTTTTGTAATGTTCTTTTGCCCCCAAATTCAGATGTATAAATAGAACATTCTTCCAGTTCAACCTAAAAGATAATCTTAACTCTTACTATTACAGTCTATCAAATTGAGAAACCAAGTTGTACAATGCCATGCCAAGATATGCCTAGATCTTTGGAAATTCAAGGACAGAGTACTGCTTCCCATACCATATTTACCCCTTATCTGGCCCCCATCTTTAAGCTTTTCTTCTCAAATTTGTGAACTTGTTACATCTCTAAACCTCTCACTGTTTTGTTGTTAAAAACTGCCATCTTTTAGCGACATACCAAAATGACTAACACAAAATAAAAGAGGAGAGAGACATGAAACATGTTCTCTAGGTCCTTTTCCAAACATAGTACTGTCTCTTTGCCTATTTATTTGAAAATCCACAGGAAAAGTAATAATGTAACTATTAAGAATTGGGTAGAACAAAAGAAACCCAGGACTTATATGAACACAATTACAAAACACTTTTCACACAAATAAATTAAGATCAAACTAATTGGAAAAACATCGATTGCTCATGGCTGGGTTGAGCTAATATAATAATATTGATAATTTTACCTAAATTAAATTACATGTTCAGTGCCATACCAATCAATCTACCAAAAAATTACTTTGTAGAGCTAGAAAAAATAGTAGGAAAATTCATTTGGAAGAACAAAAGGTCCAGAATATTAAAGCAATTAATGAAAAGAAATGCTAGGGAAAGTGGCTTAGCCATACCAGATTTTAATCTGTATTATAAAGCAGCAGTCATCAAAATGACTTGGTACTGGCTGAGGAATAGAGAAGTGGATCAGTGGAATAGATTGTGTACATGAGACTCAGCAGCCAATGACTATAGTAATCCACTGTTTGATAAACCCAAAGACTCTAGTTTTGGGGATAAGAACACACTATTTGACTAAAACTGCTGGGAAAACTGGAACACAGTATGGCAGAAATTGGACATAGACCAATAACTAACACCATAAAACAAAATATAGTTGAAATGGGTGCATAATCTAGATATAAAGGCTGATACTATAAGCAATCAGGAAGAGCAAGGGATAGTTTACCTGTGAGATCTATGGAGAGGGGAAGAGTTCATGATGAAATAAGAGTTAGAGAGCATTATAAAATGCAAAATGGATTATTTTGATTATAATGAATTGAAAAGCTTTTGCACAAATAAAGCCAGTGTAACCAAGATTAAAAGGGAAGTAGAAAATTGGGAAAGAATTTTTACAACCAGTATCTCTGATAAAGGCCTCATTTCTAAAATATACAAAGAATTGAGTCATATTTATAAGAATACAAGCAACTCCCCAAGGGATAAATGGCCAAAGGATATGAACAGGCAGTTTTCAGAAGATGAAATTAAAGATATCTATAAGCATATGAAAAAAATGCTCTAAATCACTATTGATTTGAGAAACGCAAATCAAAACAACTTTGAGGTACCACATCTCACCAGTCAGATTGGCTAAGATGACAAAACAGGAAAAGGACAAATTCTGGAGAAGATATGGAAAAATTGGAACACTGATGCATTTTTGGTGGGTCTGTGAATTGATCCAGCCATTCTGGGGAACAATCTGGAACTATGCCCAAAGGGTTATAAATAAGTACATACCCTTTGACTAAGCAATACCACTTCTAGCGTTATATCCCAAAGAGATCAGACAAGTGGGAAGCGGACCTGTAGGTATAAAAATATTTATAGCAGCACTTTTTGTGGTGGCAAAGAATTGGAAAACAAGGGGATGCCCATCAATAGAGGAATGGCTGAACAAGTTGTGGTATGTGAATGTAATGGAATACTACTGCGCTATAAGAAAGGAGGAGCACATGGACTTTATAATAACCTGGAGAGACTTCTATAAACCGATGCTGAGTGAGAAGAACAGAATCAGGAAAAATTTGTACACAATGTATGTATGACGACTAACTTCAATAGACTGGGCTCCTCTCAGCAATGTAAGGTTATAAGACAACTCCAAAAGACTTGTGATTGAAAGAGATCCACATCCAGAGCAAAAGATGTGGAGTCTGAATGCAGATCGAAACAAACTACTTGCTGTGTTTCTTTTTCTTGTTTTGTTTCCTCTTTCTCACTGATCATTCCATCAGTTATAACCCTTCTTTACAACCTGCCTAATAATTAATGTGAAGATATTTGTAGATCTTATATTCAAGTGCATGCTGCCATGATGGGGAGGAGGAGGGGAGAGGAGAAGAAGGGGGAGAACATTTGAAACTCAAGGGAGCGTGGAACTGAATGTTGTAAACTAAAAGTAAATAAACAAACCAATTTAATTTTAAATTTTTTTTTAAAAAGTAAAACATGTTTAAAAAAAGTATAGAGGCAGAAGGCAGAACCAAGATGGCAGAACAGAAGCAGGAACCTGGCTTGAACTTTTCCCCAAACCTTTCAAAAGAGCTGTAAAAAATGACTCTAAACAAATTCTAGAGCAGCAATAGCCAAAAATGACAGAGTAAAACAGCTTTCCAGCCCAAGACAATCTGGAAGACCAACAGTAGGGGTCTATTGCAGGGAGTTAAGGGCAGAGCACAGCCCAGGGTGGGTTGCACCAACACAGACAGGACTAGAGTTTGCCTCAGGGCACTGACAATTGCAGCAGTTTCCAGATTTCTCAACCCACAAACACCAAAGACAGCCTCAAAGGTTATTGGGAAAGCTCTCTCACCTAAGAGAGAGAGAGGAATGAGGAACATGGTCTAGCCCCAGCCTCAAAATGGTGGAGGCAGCCACTGATGCTTTTGGAGTTCTTGGCTTACAGATGGTGGTGCAGCAGTTTAGCTGGGTCATAGTCCTGGGTAGTAGTCCAGGGGCAAAGAGGAGTGCTAGTGTGGCAGAACTGGTGGGCTGTGGAAAGAGAATCCTACTTGCAGTTCCAGGGTAGAAAAGAGTGCTTGTGGTTGTTCACAGACCAGAGCATAGGCCAAGAGAGGAGTAAACACCTCTTCTTTGATAATACCATTTTGGAGGAAATGAGAATTTACAAGACCCTAGCCCTAGAGATATCTCTGGAACATCACACCATCCACTTAACAAAGAGCTCAAAAGTCAAGTAATAGGCTTGCAAAAGGAGTGAATGGGGGAAATATGACTATAGAAGTTTACTTTCTTGGTGAAAAGACATTTGCTTACATCCTTGGAGATGAGGAAGATCAAAGCATACAATCTGAAGAAAATCAAAGCATATAACTGGAAGAAGACAGCAACATCAAAACTCCTACATCCAAAGCCTCTAAGAAAAATATGAATTGTCTCAGGCCATGGAAGAACTCAAAAAGGATTTTGAAAATCAAGTAAGAGAAGCAGAGAAAAAGTTGGGAAGAGAAATGAGAGTGATACAAGAAAATCATGAAAAATGAGTCAACAGCTTGCTAAAGGAAACCTCAAAAATGTCAAAGAAAACATCACTAAAAATAGACTAGCTCAAATGGCAAAAGAGGTCAAAAAGGCCAATGAGGAGAAGAATGACTTAAAAAGCAGAAATGGTCAAATGGAAAAAGAGGTCCAAAAGTTCGCCAAATAAAATAATTCCTTAAAAATTAGAATGGAGCAAATGGAAACTAATGACTTTATGAGAAATCAAGAAATTACAAAACAAAACCAAAAGAATGAAAAAATAAAAGACAATGTGAAATATTTCATTGGAAAAGCAACTGACCTGGAAAATAGATTCAGTAGAGATAATATAAAAATTATTGGTCTACCTGAAAACCGTGATTAAAAAAAAAGGGCCTAGACATCATCTTTCAAGAAGTTTCAAGGAAAATTGCCCTGATATTCTAGAATCACAGGGTAAAATAGAAATGGAAAGAATACACCAATTACCTTCTAAAAAAGATCTCAAAAGGAAAACTCCTAGGAATATTGTAGCCAAATACCAGAGTTCCCAGGAGAAAAGATTACAAGAAAGGAGAAAATATTACAAGCAGCCAGAAAGAAACAATTCAAGTATTGTGGAAACACAATTAGGATAACACAGAATTTAGCAGCTTCTATACTAAGGGATCAGAGGGTTTGGAATATGATATTCCAGAAGTCAAAGGAGGTAGGATTAAAATCAAGAATCATCTACTGAGAAAAACTGAGTATAATAGTTCAGGAAAAAAATAGAATTTTAATGAAATAGAAGACTTCCAAGCATTCTTGTTGAAAAGATTAGAGCTGAATTGAAAATTTGACTTTCAAATACAAGAATCAAGAGTAATATGAAAAGGTAAACAGGAAAGAGAAGCCATAAGGGACTCATTAAAGTTTAACTGTTTACATTCCTTTTTTTTAGTTGATTTGTTTATTTACTTTTAGTTTGAAGATTCAGTTCCACAATCCCTTGAGTTTCAAATTTTCTTCTCTCCCTCTCCCCACCCCTCATGGTGGCATGCAATCAAGTATAGGATCTGCAAATACTTTCACATTGGACATTAGTCTGGTTGTATAAAAGGGTTGTAACGAATGGAGTGATCAATGGGGAAAAAGAAAGAGAACCAAACATGAAAAAGAACGATAGCATGGAGATTGCTTCAGTCTCCATTTAAACTCTGTTCTTTCTAGATCTTTCTCTGAATGTAGATATCTCCTTCCATCCTGAGACTTGTAGAGTTGTCTTATAACTGTGCATTGCTGAGAAGAGTCCAGTTTATCAAGGTTGGTTATCACACATACGATGCGTCTGTGTACAAATTTTTCCTGGTTCTGCCCTTCTCACTTAGCATCAATTTGTATAAGCCCCTCCAGTTGAATATGAAGACTGTCTCCTCCCCATTTCTTATAGAACAATAGTACATTACATTTGTATACCACAACTTGTTTAGCCATTCCCCAATTGATGGGCATCCCCTAAATTTCCAGTTTTTTGCCACCACAAAGAGAGCTGCAATAAATATTTTTGTACATATGGGTCTTCCTCCCACTTCTATGATCTCTTTGGGATACAACTCTAGAAATGGTATTGCTGGGTCAAAGGGTATGCAATTATTTATAGCCCTTTGGGCATAGTTCCAGATTGCTCTCCAGAATGGTTGTATTAGTTCACAGACCCACCAGCAATGCATTAGTGTTCTAATTTTTTCACATCCTCTCCAGCATTTGTCATTTTCCTGTTTTGTCATCTTAGTCAATCTGACTGGTGAGATGTGGTACCTCAAAGT
>CM053592.1:115169352-115186925 GCA_028646515.1 Pseudochirops corinnae | reverse complement strand
TCCCCAATTGATGGGCATCCCCTATATTTCCAGTTTTTTGCAACCACAAAGAGAGCTGCAATAAATATTTTTGCACATATGGGACCTTTTCCCACTTCTGTAATCTCTTTGGGATATAATCCCAACAGTTCACCAATGATTTCTTAACTGCAAAATCTGATGGCTTTTTCTAAAGTTAATTTCCTTCACTGTGCTGGGACACATTCATAGTGAGGCCCCCCTCTCCTCATTGGTGACTATCTCCCTGAGGAACTATCATTTTTGGAAGGACCCCAACAATGTTTTACCTCATTCTCATTAGGACTATCTCCAGATTTTGCCTCCTCACCTTACAAGCTATATTCCTACTTTCCCAAATCCCTATATGTCTTGCCTTCCCCCATTAGAATATAAGGTCTCTGAGGATCAGGGGCTATTTCACTTACTTATGTTTGTATCCCCAATATCCCCAAGTGCTTAGTACAAGGTAAATCATCAACAAATTTTCTCTCCATCTCTCCCTTCCTCCCTCTCCCTCTCTCTTCCTCCCCCTTCTTCCCTCTCTTTTTCTCCCCTTCTCCCCCTCTTCCTCTCCCTCTCTCTTCCTCTCCTTCTCTTTCTCCTTCTTCTCTCTCCCTTTCCCTCACCCTTCCTCCTTCTCTCCTTCCCCTTCCCTCTTCTCTCTTTCCCCCACCTTTCTGAACTTTACAAATTTGATAAGTTTATCACAATTCTTTATGCAACCACATTTTTTCCCTCTCTTTTTTATGAGGATAGTTTATGATTCTATTTGCAGAATTTCATTTTTGAGCTTTCAAGTCTTTTGAGTCATTTTCCGTTTTAGATTCTTTGAACATAAAATCATACATATCTTGTCTCTGATCCTTTTTTGATAAATGCTTTCCTGAATTTTAACACACACAGAAAAGGCACAGACATACATACACATCTGACTATGCTCAATCTTCTTATAAGGTTCCTGCAACTTCTTGTCACTAACCAGTTCTATACCTTGCATTAGAATGAAATCTAGAAAGAAAAAAAATTTCCCCGTAATTGTGTGTTTAAGAAGTGAAATTATCATAAAGATAAGTAACAAATTTATTATTAGACTGATTTTAGCAGAATTAAAATTCCCCAATGTTTGTAAAGTCCTCCATCATTTGTCTGTGTATCAATTTTATAATCTGACTTAAGAAAGAATGGGTAGCATAAGTGGAATGAACAATGGACTTGAAATCAGAGAACTGAGATGGAATTCTGACTGTGCCACTTATTATCTGAGTGACTTTGGATAATCTCCTTAACCTTGATGAATTTCAGTTTCTTCTCTATTAAATAAGAATATTCTTGCTTTCCCTGCCTAAATCAAAGGGATGTTTTGAGGAACAATTAAGATAATGTAACGGGAAAATCCTTTAAAATGTAAAACATTTTCCAAATATGTTTTTATTGTCCTCTGCTTGTATGAGCACCATGTTTTGTACTGCAACAATACTGCTAATTTTAGTGTTGTAACTTTAACCAAAATTCAGGTGCTCTACACATTATTCAATCCTTAGGTTCCCATTGAATCTCTATTCAGGTGCAAACCTCCTTAATGTACAGTATTAATCCATCGTGCTTTCTATCATATCTGTTTCAAACAGGGTATTCCTTTCCATTTTCATATTCTAATAAGGACTCCCTTCCCACCAAATCCTATTAATATGTAGGAGATCACATTGGCTTCTGTTGGATAACATTCAAATTCACCTTGTTTATTATTCAATTTTGGTGCTGTGCCATGATATCTAACCATGCGAGGCCATAAACAATTCTGGATCTTCCCTAAGTCTCCCTGCCTTTTTTTTCTTGCTGAAAATTATTGGGTAACTCTGCCTCTGCTCTTCTTCCTCTAACACACTTGTCCTCTACAGGATATCTACATACCTCTCTTAAATTTCATTTTAAAACTCTTTTGATCATGTCAGAAAGTTTCATGCCAGACTTGCCCTGTTAAATACTTCTGAGCTAAACTTCAGTTCTTATTAGTCATTGTTTATTCTGAGAGCCAAAGTTCAGAAGGTGAACCTCTTCTCAAACTTATTTTTAAAGGAAGATCTCTACTTCCCTTTCTTACTTTTTTTTTCTTCCAAATTGTGACATTCAGTTGGAAGGGATAGACAAGTACCAAATCTACAATTTTCTTGGTGCATTGAATTCCAGGTGAGAAAATATCTCTACCCGAGAAGGCTATCACCTTCTCAACAATGTATATTTTTTGAGAACTGCTCCTAGAGGATTGAGAGGTGAAATGATTTTTTCACAGTCATGCAGACAGTATATATCAGAGTCAGAACTTAAGCCCAATTTTTCTTGTCTTCTAGGTCAGTTCTTTACCAAATAATCCATTCTGAGCTTGTTCTTCAGTGTGTTCCAGTAGAATGACCAAAGAATTGGGTGCTAGAAGTCAGGAGTTCAAGTGTCAGTTCTGCTTCTTACTTGCTTTGTGATCTTAGATATGACCTTTCAGTTGTGAGAAGAGATGAAAATTGTGTCCAGGCCTCCCTGTCCTACAAGTTTCTCTCATGAACTTTGAAGTCAATACAGACATATTTTTCAGTCTCTTCTACCTATATCATTTTCTTCCCACATGAATCTGAAGGGATAGGTAGAAGTTAGTGAGACTGATGACTCTTACAATACTGTCTCTTACATCTCGCTAGGGGAGAGATTCATTCCAATCCTCTGCCTTGAGTAGTATTTTGTTTTTTCTTGTCTTGCAATATGTTTGGATTTGGAGGAGTTGTTTTTGGAGTCACAAGACACTGAAAATACTTAGTGAATATTTGCTGTTAAAGACAATGACGATTTCTGGCTAGTGTGGCCACCCTTTGGAGAAAACCAGCACTACTTAGATTTACAGATTATAGTAGGGAGTGAGAGAGAGTCCCAATACATTGATATGAGGGTTGGCTGGACTTTGCCCCTTCCCTCACAGGATAGAGAGAGCAGGTGGTAAACAGAAACAGAATGAGTGATAGGTCAATGAGCATAGCACACCCTTTCATCCCTACATTCAACAGTACCAAAGGAACTACAAATTCCTGGGTGTACCTATATTTAATTTATTCATGATCATTGTATTAATAGGACCAAAAGCTAATAAAACCAGATCTGGGAGGGACCTTAGCAGTCATCTAATCTAATCTACTTTACAGGTGAGGAAACTAAGACCCAGAGACGTTGAGTGACTTGATCCTTGTTACACAGCTAAATAAATTGCTGAGTGAAGATTCAGACCAGATCTTCTTGACTGCAAATTCAGAACTCAAGTCTAATCATCTTTCAAAAGAAGCATGAGGTATGTTTGATACAATAAAAAAAAAAGGTTCTAATTTCCTTTGTGTAAGTATGAAACGGTGCTACTCTTAACATTGATTCCTGGAGATTTGAGGGCACAGGTCCTCCTGAGGAAATCACAGGATATGCCAAAAAAAAAAAAAAATTGGTATTAAAAAAGGATGGGGAAACATAGCAAATATATTTTAACATAGGTTATGTTATTTTTCTGCTTAATTAAAAGGTAAATAATGCAAATTATAGGGCTTTGATTTAAATGTGTCCCATTTTTGGTGAATATTGTTTATAATAATAATAAAAGAAAGGTTGAAAGGAGGTATTAAAAGAAGTGTCAAACTTCATTATTATCCTTGTTATATCATCTTCCTCCTCATTGTCCTCAATAAACATTTATTGTTTCTACTGTGTGGGGTCACTGTAGCCTTTACATTGCCATTAATAACTCCAACGCACACACACATACACACACGTGCACATATACACATACACACACATGCACACACATGTGCACACACACATATAAAACATAAGCATGAAGATAAATGATAAATGTTATACACTGGTGACATTTTAACATGTGTATATCACACAAAAAGTTGAATAGTGTGCTAAATTTTTAAAAACTCATTTTCCTGAGAAGGTTGTACTGAGAAGGAAACCATGGAAAGAAGAAAAAAAATCATATATATTTCAACATTTGTTTTTTTTTTTTTTTTTTGAGAGAAACATTTATTTCCATTTGGCCTTCATCTAGCTGAATCTCATTTCCCCCATTGGTTATTTTACATTCAGTTGTCAATCACTCTGCCAGATCTCTTTCTCTTGAGGTGTTTATTTCCCCCCTTACCTGTATTTTTTTTTTTTTTTACTAAATATATACTTTATTCCCTGTACTTCAAACATATTATTGGTGAAACTCTGTACGGAAAACAACAACAAAAACAAGCAAATGAGCAAAATCCCATTGTGAGTCATCAAGGCCCAAGCCTATTAGCATCCACTTAGCTATCTATATCCCAGCCAAAAGAGTTACCTTTTCTCCACTCCACTTGAGTGTTTATTTCAATGCTTCACCCATGGAAGGGGAAGAATTCGACTAAGCATGTCTCAGAGAAACAGCAGTCAGCAAGAGCCTCTTAGCCCTCCTAGCCTGAGGAATTTGTGTCTCTAACAGATTGCCAGAAAAGATGAACTGCTGCAGGTAAAGCAGCTGCTGGTTCAAACAATTTTGATCTTTTTATATCTTGTGCTCATTCGAGTTCCACATGGAATTGGCCCACTTGTTAAGGGGAGCTGCAGGTAGTCCATCTGCTGGTTCAAAAGAGCTTGGTCCCATTATAAGTTCTGCTCATTGTGTTCTGACACCAAATGGACCCAGTTGTTTTTGGTGGACCCTGAGGAAAACTTTTACAAAGTGGTTGCTTAACCTTTTCAAGGAGACAAACACCCCTTCTCCTTCTGTTTTCCTTTGGTAAGTGGAATAGGCTGTTCAGCAAACCCCACCAGTCCCTGCTAGTCAGTCTGTAGGGATATTACTGAGTAGAAAAAGATATTTTAAGAGGTTTTGAAGCAGGAAGTAGATAAATATCTCCATCTTCATGCTCAGCTGTTTTCCAAATGGAATATTTGACTGTGGCTTTGGAGATGTGTGTGCAGCATCTGTACCTGAAAAGTCATTGTTATGCTGTTCGTTACATTTGCGGGCTTTTCACATCTCAAATGTCACCCTTCACTCTAATCCTTGGGATTCCAAAATAGGAAAAACATTCACCAAACTGTTTAAAATAGATAACATTACATATAAGAACTAGCAACACAAAGCAGCAGATCTCAGGGGGTTAATCCATTTGGATAGAATAGAACTTTAAAAGAACAATTGATCTCAGAATTCCTAAATGAACTTTTTATCTCCTGAAGATCCCATCTCTTTTCATGATAGTTGCCTTATAAATATTTGTTAATTACAATGATGATGGTGATGGTGAAGATGGCAGGCTATGACATACAGTAGCCAGAATAGTGGATTTGGAGTCAGAGTCTATTTTTTATGGTGTTATTTTCTTCAGTATTTTTTGGGTCTCTTTTAGCAAGCTGTTGACTTCTTTTTCATGATTTTCTTGAGTCATTCTCATTTCTCTTTCCAATTTTTCCTACACTTCCCTTACTTGACTTTCAAAATCCTTTTTGAGCTCCTTCGTGGTCTATAATCAATTCATGGTTTTCTTGGAGGCTTTTGATGTATAAGTTTTTATTTTGTTCCATGTTTTGGTT
Organism: Pseudochirops corinnae; assembly: GCA_028646515.1. Taxonomy (NCBI): domain Eukaryota; kingdom Metazoa; phylum Chordata; class Mammalia; order Diprotodontia; family Pseudocheiridae; genus Pseudochirops; species Pseudochirops corinnae. Next base: position 115,181,330 of record CM053592.1, on the reverse strand, counting down.
CTATGTTTTGATCTTTGTCACCAAAGAAAGATTCTATAGTCTCATTTCTTTTTCTCTGTTTGCTCATTTTCCCAGCCAATTACTTGACTTTTGAGGTCTTTGCCACAGTAGAACTCTGCTTCCAGAGTAGAGAGTGTTGTGTCCCAAATTTCTGGGGTTTTGCACAGCTGTTGTCAGAGCTACTTCTAGGCACTTGCCTCAGAACTGTGAGGAGGACTCCTCCACATCTACCACCATCTCTGCCACACCAGCATTCTTCATCACCCCAAGATTGCCACCCAAGAGTGTGACCCAGATCCAAGCAGGGCAAAGCAAAAGAATTCTGCCTCAGTGCCAGCAAAGAGAGTTCTGCAATTGCCCTCTGATCAGCTGCTTTTTCCCCCCAACCCACAACAGCTGCTAGCTATTCAGCCCCCTAAGGTCTGGTCTGGCATGGTCTGTGCCAGCACAGCCCACACAGAACTGTGCTCCCCTCCCCAGCCCTGTGCAATAGACCATTCCTTTTGGCCTGCCAGGCTTTCCTCAGCTGCAGATGTATTTCATTCTGTTACTTTGTGGGTTCCCTAGCTCCAAAATTTGTTTAGAGTTATTTTCCACAGATATTTGAAGGTGATTGAGGAACAAACTCAAGCAAGTTCTTACTTTCACTTTACCGTCTTGACTCTGCTGCTAAAAGTAAATAAATTTAAGAGAAAAAAAAGACACTCACCAATACCTTAGTATTCCAAGGGATTATGTTATTATACATTCAATATCTACTCCTACTTCTTGCCATAATATTTCTAGACTAGTTTGTGCATCAAAAAGTGCTTTCTCTCTGTTTATTATCGTAGTCTTTTAAAAAATTAAAAATTTATTTTTAGTTTTCAACTTTCACTTCTATAAGATTTTGAGTTTCAAATTTTCTTCCCATTCATCCCTTTCCCCCTCCCCAAGATAGCATGCAATTTGATATACGTTCTACATATACATTGACATTAAACCTATTTTCACATTAGTCATGCTGTAAAGAAGAATTAGAACCAATGGGAGGAACCATGAGAAAGAAGAAACAAGCAAAAAAGAACAGATAATATGCTTTAATATGCATTCAGGCTCCATAAATCTTTTTTGCAACTTGGATAGTATTTTCCATCATGAGTGCTTTGGAGTTGTTTTAGATTGCTAAGAAGAGTTAAGTCTATCAAAGTTAGTCATTACATCATGTGTTGTTACTGAGTAGACTGTTCTCTTAGTTCTGCTCACTACACTCAGTATCAGTTCATATAAGTCTTTCCAGGTTTTTCTGAAGTCTGCCTGTGTTTCATAATGTTCTCTATCTCTTGCTTGGTCATAAATGCTTCCATTCTCCATAAATCTGACAGTTAAACTATTCCTTGCTCTTCCAGTTTGCTTAAAGTATTAATCTTTATATCTAAATTGTATACTCATTTTGACTTTATTTTGATATGTGGTACAAGATGCTGGTCTATGCCTAGTTTCTGCCATAGTATTTTCTATTTTTCCCAGTACTTTTTGTCAAATAGTGAGTTCTTATCCCAGAATCTGGAGTCTTTGGGTTTATCAAACAGTAGATTACTATAATCATTGACTACTGTATCTTGTGTACCTAACTATTACACTGATCTGCCACACTATTTCTTAGGCAGTACCAAGTAGTTTGGATGATTGCTGCTTTATGGTGCAATTTAAGATCTGGTATGCCTAGGCCACCTTCCCTTGCATTTCTTTTAATTAATTCCCTTGATATTCTGGACCTTTCATTCTTCCAGATGAATTTTGTTATTTTTTCTGACTATAAAATATTTCTGGTAGTTTGATTGGCATGTCACTGAACAAGTAAATTAATTTAGGTAGAATTGTCATTTTTTATTTTATTTGCTCAGACTAACCATGAGTAAGTGATATTTTTTCCATGATTTAGATCTGACTTTATTTGTGTGAAAAGTGTTTTGTAATTGTGTTCATATAGTTCCTAGGTTTGTTTTGGCAGGCAGACTCCCACGTATTTTATAATATCTACTTTAAATGGAATTAGGCAAATTTAAATGGAATTCTTCTCTCTGTCTCTTACTATTGGACTTTGTTAGTAATAAATAGACATTCTGATGATTTATGTGAGTTTGTTTTATATCTTACAACTTTGCTAAAGTTGTTTATTATTTCAAATAGTTTTTTGCTTGATTCTCTAAGTATATCACCATATTATACACAGAGTAATGGCTTTGCTTCTTCTTTGTCTGTTCTAATTCCTTCAATTTCTTTTTCTTCTCTTACCTCTAAAGCTAATGTTTCTAGTATATTGAACAATGTTGGTGATAATGGACATCCTTGCTTCACATCCAATCTTATTGGAAATGCTTCTAGCTTATCCCCATTACATAAAATGCTTGCTGATGGTTTTAGGTAGGTGATACTTATCATTTTAAGAAAGACTCCATTTATTCCTATGCTTTCTGGTGCTTTTTATTAGGAATGTGTGTTCTATTGTGTCAAAAGCTTTTTTTGCATCTTTTGAGATAATCATATGGTTTCTGGTAATTTTGTTGTTGATATAAAAAATACTTTCAAACAAGTTTTAAATCCATATCACCTCATTTGAGGAAATCAAACTATCATGCTTTTTAGATTAGAAATTACTAGTGATTAGAACTCCAGTGTATTTAGAAGAGTATGAAATATGTTGCTCAACTCATTGTAAATTTACTGACTGAATGATTAGGGGTGACCTCATAATCATAGTTTGAGAGTTAAAATAGACTTTAGGGGTCATTAATTTAACCTCTTTAGTGTTCTTGAGATCATTACAACCTTTGCTCATGTTAGCACACCCGTCTCTCCCAGTGACAAATTAAATGTATTTCAAAATGCTATTGCATCTCAGTCTCTGTTGTCACATAGATTTCTGATGCAATATCACAAATCTTTTAAATTAAAAAAAAAGAAAAAATTTCTTTAGCTTAATGATATATCTCTAAATTATAGCTACACTTCTGAGAGACTAAGGAAGTATTTGTCAACGGAAAATTGTCAATTCCAATATGCTAGCTGAAAAAGTGCTTAGTATAACATTAAAAGTGGTACAAAGATAAGTTAAATTTTATCAATAGAAACATATATTATGCTTCACTCCATTTTTTACTTCATTGTGCCCAACAAATATATCACCTCCTGGCATATATGAAAGGTGCTTAGTTGAAGAGAATACAAAGTATATGCATATTGTACATGTCAAAAATAGGAAAAATACAAACTTGATTCAGGACTATTGAAAGAGTATCTAATCATATGCCTTAGGCAAGGTATACTGGTTAATAGCTGATGCTTTATAGATAATCATCTTACTCCATCACTTTTGAATTTTCAAAGGCATGGATAATATATTTATACACAAATAGACATAAATGCACACAAAGAGATACAGGTACATGTTTTTGCACTAGACATTTTCTCTTGCTATCCCCCATGTTTAGACCTCTCTCCCTCCTTATCTCTGCCTCCAAACTTCTCTGCCTTTCTTCAAGACTCAGCTAAAGTATGACTTTCTGCAAGAAGCATTTTCCAATTTCCCTCTAATGTTTGTGCCTTCCTCTTGTTCGTTATTTCCAATTTATCCTGTCTAAATCTTGTTTATATCTAGCTGTTTGCATGTTATCTCTCGGATTAGATTGTAAGCTCCTTGATGGTAGGCACTGTTTTCTGACAGTTCTTCGTATCCTTAGTGCCCACCACAGTACCTAGCACATTGTTGGTTGTTATTGTTCAGTTGTCTCTGAGTTTTTGTGATCTCATTTGAAGTTTTCTTTGGCAGAGATACTGTGGTAGTTGGCAGATTCCTCCTCTAGCTCATTTTATAATGAGGAAACTAAGAAGATGGTGGAGTAAAACAGGAACTCCACATGGCTCCTACTCAAAACACCTCCAATACCTATAAAATATGGCTCTAAACAAATTTTAGAGCTACAGAACCCACAAAGTGACAGAGAGAAACAAATCTCCCACTGAAGGGAGGCCAATGGGAAGGGTCTATTGCACCAAGCTGGGAGCCATGTGCAGTCCTGTGTGAACCGCTCAGGACCAGTCCCAGAGAAGCCCCAACCTGTGGCACAGATTGGCCAGAGTAGACTTCAGGAGAGTGAATCAATAGCAGCTATGGCAGTTTCCAGACTTCCCAACCTATAAAATCCAAAGAGAAAGTAAAAGGTCAGTGGGGAACTCTGTTGGAACTAGGTGATGGAAAAGCATGGTCCGGCCCCTGCCCCGCTGGGGCAAGAGGTGAGGAGGTACGGTGCCTGCAGCTGCTGTCCCATGACTACCTCCAGAGCTCCTGGCCTGCAGATCATAGGGGGACCAAGCAACCATTCAGAGGGTAATTGATCTTGCTTTGACCTGCTTGGATCTGCATTGCAGTCTAGTGTGGTGGTCCTTGTGTGTATGGCCAGTGTGCCAGAGCTTGGGGTGTCTGTAGAGAGGGTACCTTCCTCCTAGCTCTGACAATTTCTGCAAAAACCCCAGCAATTTTGAACATAGATCTCTGCAATCTGGAAGCAGACTTGTACCACGGCAAAGAGCTCAAAAGTCAAGTAACTGGCTGCAAGATGAGCAAGCAGAGGAAGTGCAATAAGACCATAGGATCATTTTTGGGGGACAAAAAGGATCAAAGCATGGAACCAGAAGAAGTCAGTGAAGTCAGAACTCCTGCATCAAAAGCTTCCAAGAAAAATATGAGCTGGTTACAAGCCATGGAGGAGCTCAAGAAGGATTTTGAAAATCAAGTAAGAAAAGTGGAGGAAAAATTGGGAAGAGAAATGAGAATGATGCAAGAAAATCAGGAACAGCAAGTCAACAGCCTGCTAAAGAAGACCCAAAAAAACACTGAAGAAAATAATACCTTAAAAAATAGACTAACTCAAATGGCAAAAGAGGCCTGAAAAGCCAATGAGGAGAAGAATGCCTTAAAATTGCCTTAAAATGCCTTAAAAAGGTGAATTGTCCAGATGCAAAAGAATTTCAAAAACTCACAGAAGAGAATAATTCCTTCAAAATTAGATTAGAGCCAATGGAAGCTAATGATTTTATGAGAAATAAAAATACTATAAAACAGATCCAAACAAATGAAAAAATAGAAGGCAATGTGAAATATCTCATTGGAAAAACTACTAACCTAGAAAATAGATCCAGGAGAGATAATTTTAAAATTATTGGACTACCTGAAAGCCATGATCAAAAAAAGAGCCTAGAAATCATCTTTCAAGAAATTCTCAAGGAAAATTGCCCCAATATTCTAGAACCAGAGGGCAAAATACAAATTGAAAGAATTCACTGATCACCTTTTGAAAAAGATCCCAAAAATAAAACTCCTAAGAATTTCATAGCCAAATTCCAGAGTTCCCAGGTCAAGGAAAAAATATTACAAGCTGCCAGGAAGAAACATTTTGAGTATTGTGGAAATACAATCAGGATAACACAAGATCTAGCTGCTTCTGCATTAAGGGATCAGAGGGCTTGGAATATGATATTCTGAAGGTCAAAGGAGCTAGGATTAAAATCAAGAATCACCTACCCAGCAAAATTGAGTATAATGTTTCAGGGGACAATATGGTCATTCAATGAAATAGAGGACTTTCAAGTATTTTTGATGAAAAAACCAGAGCTGAATAGAAAATTAGACTTTCAAATATGAGAAGCAAGAGAAGCATGAGAAGGTAAACAGGAAAAAGAAATAATAAGGGACCTATTAAAGTTGAATTATTTACATTCCTATGTGGAAAATTCCTATGTAACTCATGCGACTTTTCTCAGAATGAGGATAGTTGAAGGGAATATGTGTGTGTGTGTGTGTGTGTCTATGTATATATACATATATATATACACACACATATACATATATATGTATACATACATATATATGCATGTATAGGAGGGTGTGTGTATAAACACATATGCATGTATATGTGTGTACATGTATACATAGACAGAGGGCACAGAATCAGTTGAATAGTAAAGGATGATATCTAAAAAATAAAATTAAGAGGTGAGAGAGGAATATAATGAGAGAAAGAGAAAAGGAGAGATAGAATAGGGCAAATTATCTCATATAAAAGAGGCAAGAGAAAACTGTTATAATGGAGGGGAAGAGCAGGAAAGTGAAAGGGAATGGATCAACCTTACTCTCATTGAATTTGGCTTAAGGAGGGAATAACATACACACTCATTTGGGTATCTTACCCTACAGGAAACTAGGGGAGAAGGGGATAAGAGGGGTGGTGATAGAAGGGAGGGCAGATTAGGGGGTGGAGAGGATAGTTAGAAGCACATACATTTGAAAAGTGACAGGATCAAAGCAGAAAATAAATTAAGTGGGGGGTGGGATAGTATGGAGGGAAATATAGTTAGTCTTTTATACTATAACTACTATGGAAACATTTTGTGTAACTACACATGTAGAAGTTATATTGAATTGCTTATCTTTCCAGTGGGGGTGGGTGAAGAGGGAAGAAGGGGAAGAATCTGGAAATCAAAGTTTTAAAAACAAATGTTAAAAAAATATTGTTTTTTCATGCACCTGGGATATAAGATATGCAGACACTAGATCTTTCCCTCCTAGAAAGTTAGAGGGGGTATGGGGAAGAATATAAGAGAGAGCAGATTGGGGGAAAGGATATTCAGTAGGCTTGCTATCTTGGGGTGGGGGTAGGGGAAAAAGAGAGAGAAAACTTGTAACTCCAAATCTTGTGGAAATGAATGTTGAAAACTAAAAAAAACAAAACAAAATCTAATCTTCAGAAGTCTAAATAAATCTTTGTGCCATTAAGAAGCCTGAGGTTAAAAAAATTCTAAATTTGCAATTCTTTCATCATCTAGGTCCTGTATCTGAGTTCCTTTATCTAAGATATTGCTTGAAGTGTGTTTGAAGGGTGCGGGGGAGTATTCTTAGTATAATAAAGACCTTTCTATAATTTAAAAAACAATGAGGAAACTGAGGCAAACAGGGTTGAATGATTTGTCCAGGGTTACACAGCTATTAAGTGTCTGAGGTCAAATTTGAATTCAGGAAGATTCATCTTCTGACTCTAGGCCCAACACTTTACCAGCATGCCACCTAGATGCCCTTATCTGATTCATAGTTGGTACTTAATAAATGTTGTTGACTGAGTGTTCCACATTACTAGAGAAATAACACAATGATAACCACAATGATAGAATCACATGCTTTGGAACACTTAAATGAGAATGCAAGGTTAGAGTTAGAGGGTTAGAGCTGGAGGCATTTAGGGTTGGCAAGTTACATGACTTTTAAACTGTGAGGGAGGGAAATTTTTGTTGAGCTCAATGATCCATAAAGTCACCTCCAGCTCAGAAATTATATTATCTTGGGTTTTGGGGACAAGCCTCTTTCCTTATTTTAAGAGTAAAATATTTGGACAACCAAAAAAGGGTGAGTTTGGAGGAGAATGAATATGATACTCTAAAGGAATGTCACTGACAACCTCTATTAGCAATACAGGTCACATTGATAAGGTTACAGCATGTTCAGCTCACCCTGTGGTCCCTATGGCTAAGATCTACAAAATTTCCAAATGCACATATTGAGGTCTCAAAGACTGAAGGTCTCTTGCAAAAGCTTAAGTGGGACACTTGGTATCATGCCAAGGTATTATATAAATAACTAGTGGAATGAGATTAAATAGACTCCTGCAGGCTTTCACTTTATATTCTAAAGCATGATGACTAATTACCCTTAGTTTGGCTTGCTAGCTACAAATAGCAAAATTGGTCATAAAATTATATAGTCCTTTTCAAAATACAGGCATAGTATTTGACTCTAAAAGCTCTGGGATCATTGAATTCCAATATCTGAATAAAGAAAAAATGATTTGTTCCTGTAGGAATTGTGTCCAATTGTTTTGGATTTGGTATTAAAATAGACTATAATTAGGTTGATAGTCATCATTTATATGAATAGGCATCTTTTCTAAGAAAGTGGAGGAAGTATTGTGAATCACAATAAAACTTATAAATACTGACTTTGATCTTTGAAAGTAATTGGTTTGATTTCTTCCCTTCTCAATTGGACCAAATGATTAATTGCTTTTGAGACAGAAATCTCAACATCATAAGTACTTTGAGAATCTGCTGAAACCTAGAACATCGCACTTATACCCCTTTGTGTTTCATCAAAGTCAGTATTATATATCCTTTTTTTGGATTAGGTGGTGGAAGTGTTCTGTTTATTTACCTTGACTCCTACTCTCTACATTTTCTCCTGTATGTGAATATCATCATGATATGCTGATGTATCCTACAAAAGCATGATACTCTACAAGTCAAAAGCCTTCCTGCAAGAGTGAATACAGCAAATGCTAGAAATAGAAAAGAGGCGCATGCAGTATGAAGTTCAGAGGAGGTCCAACTCCTATGGGCTTTGGTCCAGGCAACTCTAATAGCCTACTGTCAATACAGAAAAAAAATCTACCAAGCACACTAGTAGGTTTGGAAAGGGCAGGAGGTCAGTGCTATATCATATAAACACCTTCTACCTGTTGTTCTAGAACTTGGACTAGAATGGAGTTGGACTGGTTAACTAGATTAAGGTAGGGTTGTTTGATCTCACTCTCACTGGGAATGAGTCCACACAGATGGCACAAGCTCCATCCTTGTGGGAGGGAGCTCATATATTAATGACTCTGAGGGCTGGCTGCTTGATGCAATTGTTCTAGTCAGCTGCAGATGGGTGCTGGGGAAAGGGGAGGGTGAATTGGATCACGAGAAACACTGGAATAAAGTTATTCATCCAAACCCTTATCAATCAAACATAGTACTTAGACCTGGATCTTCATGACTCCTGGGTCTCCAGATACTGAGGTCCTCCTCTGGGAGCTATGAAGAAATTTAGTGATTTGACCCTACCAGTCTAAGTGGATTCTCTTTCATTCCAAATGCCTTTTGATAATGACCAAAGTGATTAACACATGGACCTCAAATGTAAGACTTCCCCACCCTCACCCATCCTATCTGCATTCGTGAATCTTGGGTCCTTTGATACACATTGGAGGCAACAAAAAGAACTCACCGTAAGACAACTGATCTGGTAACTTATCGAAACAATAAGCTTCTATACAACAATTCAGTTTCTCTGCTTTCACTCTGCCTCTTACTCCCCTCAGGTTTACTAGTCCTCTCAGCAAGAAAACTGTTGTTTATGAAATAGAAACAATGGTGTGAAATATTGATATAATCTGGACACATCTCAAGAGTAATGTATGAACTTGTTTGTACAACATTCTCTAGTCTCTTGGTATCAAACTAAAACTTCATTACTATTATAAAATTGAGGTAATCTGTTTATAGTGTTAATATATTTGCTCTAATGAAACATTGGGTTGAAAATTTGACCTGCCAAATAGGCTAGACTATATTGAAACTTGGGAGCATAGAAATATTTTTTATCATGAAGATTACTACTGGTGGTGGTGGTAAGGAGAGCTACTTGTTACAATGTCTAATTTGAAGTAAATATGAAGCCCAAGAGGTGTTAGATAAATGGAGAGAAGATGTGATATAATCTTAGCAAAAATTAATACTTAGTCTTAATCCTTCCATATATATGTATACATACATACTCACATATATATATATATGCATGTGTGTGTATGTGTGTGTGTGTGTGTGTGTCTGTATACACACACAGATGATAGATGATAGATAACATTTTTAGTATTGTTGGCAGACTATTGAATTTGGAATAAGGCCTGGGTTCAGATCTTGCTTCATATGCTTGTCAGCTTTGTGATCATGAAAGAATTATTTATTTGCTTTGAACTTATTTTCTCGCCTGCGAAATATTATCATCTGATAATAGTACCAAGATCTAATTATAGAGAGATGAGGTGTAGTAGAGGAGATGAAACTGGACCAACACTTAGACCTCCTACTGAGTGGTAAGCTTTTATATTTGAGGATAATATCACATTCTGTTATCAGTCCTTGGGACAGGGGACAAAGACAAAGACAATTGAGAACTGAAAGAACTATCTATTCTGTAGGTTATGTGAAAGGCAAAGAGAAATTCTTGAGACACTTTTGAGGAAGCCTTCTTCTTGGCTAATAGCTAACTTTCCCTTAAAATTCAAAGGGAGGGAATTTCTCTTTCTTTTCTCTCTCTTCTCCATTCCTCCATTTTCCATGGCAGCCAAAGTTCAATCATATGGATTGCAGTAGTAATATACATTGCCTTTCCTAGGTGAGCATAAGAAAGGGCATCAAATCCCTGGATATCACTCCTGCTTTGTATTTCTTTCCCTGAGCACAGATGATTGAACAAAAATCTTGAAAAATGGATATTTTGACCCCTGGTGGTAACCTTGTGGTTCTTCTGCAAGTAATGGTAATCTCTCATCCTTTTGTTCTCTTCTCAGTTAGACAAGATAGAATTTGATTAGAGTGACTGTTCTGATTTCTCTACAGAAATGAATTACTCTCCTCCCAAGCTACCAGGAAATAAAACAACTCCACAAATCTTCAAAACAATATACACTTCAGCTATCATTCTTTAATTAAAAAAAATAAATCTTAGAGCAAAACAAACATTTCTATATATATAACAGAAGAAAAGGATTATACACAAAACTATAAATGTGTTAAGTATGACTATTTTTCTTTTTAAACATAATAAATTCAACATAGAAATTTGAAAGCTCACTTGACATTGTCATTGTCAATGACCATTAGTAGAATGTAAACTCCATGAAGGCAGGGACTGTTTTGTTTTGTATTCAATTCCCAGTGCCTGTCACATAGTATATGCTCAATAAGAGCTTGCTGAATAGAATTGGATAGGATAGACAATTTTTTTAATTGGAGTTATGTTCAGAAGAGATAGTTCCAGAAAATTTGAAGAAAATGAGATTCAGTGTCACTCTCCAATGCAAATGTGTGGCAAAGATAGGTCACTTAGGGCTGCAAGAAGAAGGACCCTGTGCTCAATCACAGATGGTACTAACTGGCACTCATTCAACACTGCTTGAGACAGCTCAATGTCATATCAACACAATGGCAAGAATTCATGAACCCAATAAATTCATGAAACAGAAATGGTTCAGTGGCAGGAGGTAGACACAGGTTTGTAATTTTAAAAGGAATAATATATATTGTATATTATGCATTCTTCAATTAAAACCAAGTAATTATTCTAACAGGAGAAATAATACTGATGGGAACTTAGAGGATAACTAAAATAGCATTGTCATACTTTAACCATAGAAAATAAATGAACTTAACTGTAAACAGTTGCTAAGTAGGTTTTGTTGGTTTAATTACGGACACTTACATTTCTAGGAAAATATTTGGCAAAAAAATTTTAAAAAGAAACAAATTAAAAAAAAGAAAGAGCAGATGTATAATATCTGTGGTGTTAATAAGAAATAAACAAAGGTTTTGTGACTTAAGAATTCAGGATGTCTAAGGATTTATAATGCTTTATTTTCCTCCTATTAACTGGGGATATTCATAGCTGCCCTATGCAGTTCTCGGGGACATTTTGAGGATCATCTCAGGCAATCTATGTGACAACACACTTTGGGAAACAAAACACTCACATTTTAGTGGCTAGCATACTAAACTTGGAATCAGGAAGACAAAGGTACAGATCTTGTTTCAGACTCTTACTAGCTCAGGGAAAATCACAAGTCACTTCACCTTTGTGAAACTCAGACATTTTCTAAGACTAACGTATAGATGGATTGTAGTGGTACCAGGAGCTTCCACATTGATAGAAAGCCCAAGTCATAGGATTATAGACTCATAGATTTTTAGCTGCAAGGGACCTTCTAAGGCCATCAAGTCCAATCCCTCACTTGATTGCTGAGGAAACTGAGGCTAGAGAAGTTAAATGACTTGCTTATAGTACCACAGCTAGGTCTCTGACATGCTGATGTATATTTCATTATTTCAAGGTTCTGCAGTTTCACAAGTCTGGC
>CM053592.1:115150739-115169252 GCA_028646515.1 Pseudochirops corinnae | reverse complement strand
AAGTCAGCACCCTGAACTTCAGAGAATGCAAACACAAGTTACAAACAGAAGTTACAAGCAGACAGAGAAACAGATCAGCAGACGGCTTCCAGCATCTGACCATTACATCAGTTACCTAGTCAGTTATCAGAGAGGGAAGCACCAACATCTGGGTTTTTCAAAGTGGGGTGGGGGAGGGGTTGGGGGGGGGGGCGGAAAGGCTCAATGGCTTCCTAGAGTCTCATCTGGCCAAATCACACAACTCTTCTCAAAGTGAGACCCAAAGCAAAACCTCACATCAGGGCATATATATAGCCTTCTCCTGACTCAGAGAATGTCACAGCCCTCTTGACCCACTGCCCAATAACAAAGCTACAAGGCTCGGGAATTCCCGAAGAACAAGCCTCCTGCCACAGGCTCCACGTGACCACATTCAGCCTATTAAGGGGCAGAGTATACTTTCAAATCAGGGAAGGTTCTCAGAGTCACGTAGCTGCTTTAGCAAAGGGCCTAGAGGCAGGGGAGATCTTCAGATTCCCGTAACATGTGGCTGAAAACACATAATATCATCTTTGGGTATTGAATCTCTCTGAAAATATCAAGGCAGGTTCTTGGGTAACACATACCCAATTCATCAGCTAGACTTGGCAGTTTTCTATTGGGAAGTTAGGTGACACAGGATAGAATGCCGACTGAGTTCAAATCTGGCATCGGATCCTTCCTAACTATGTGACCCTGGGCAAGTCACTTGATCCTGTTTGCCTTAGTTTCTTCATGTATAAAATGAGCTAGAGTAAGAAGTGACAAACTACTCTGGTATTTTGGCCAAGAAAACCCCAAATAGGGTCACAAAGAGTAAGACACCACTGAAAAATAACATCATTTCCCTTTTTTAGATCTTTGGTCTTTTCCTTCTTCTTCCCATTTTGTCCTTTATTTAATTTTTATCAGGTCTTTCTCTTAGCAAGTTTTCAACTAATCTGTATAATATATTGACTTATACTATTACGTTTAGCATCTCTAAAGGGTGGATGGGACCCTCTCTGGCACCCATCCTAATATACCCTCCTAGGTAGCCACTTATCCTGCACTCTTATAAGGCAAGCCCTTGTGTTGTGCAAGTTTGAAACACATGGATTTTTATAATCCTAATACTCAGTAGTCATACAATTAGCATTTTTTAAAGTTCTTAGAAAAGCATTATAGGTCAGCTAATATCCATGTGAAGGCCAGTTGTATTGCCCAAGATTTACACATTTAATAAATGAGACCTTGATAGGGCAAGAGAGATTTGGTTAAAGCTTGCTTCTTTCAGGTCTGTGCCAATTTCCTAATTTATTTTTGATTTGTAGTAGCCTGGGATTTTACACTCTTCCACCCCCCAAATTAAATTAAATTTCTTGGACTGCACTTATCGTCCTGTCCAAGCTCCCAGCCCAGTGGGCTTGCAACATTATTAGCACTTCTGCCTCTCTGTGCCATTCTTTTTGCAGGCTTAAATGTATGCCCTAAAAAAGTCACTGTTTAATTAAAGGTTAGATTAAAGATATAATGCATTTTCTGGATATGTATATTTTACTGATTTCATAGCTTGTCTAAATTTTCTACTTTGAGGAGATTTGTGGAGAGCATTCTATGACAGGGTCCCTCATGCTATGGGAAAACTAATGTGTAAAAATACAACAATCTCTTAGAACTATTCCCTTCAGTATGGTTATGAGTGGTTGTCTTGATACTCCTTTTTAGGGAGGTAACTGAGTGAACTTTTCAGGTGAATCAGTTTTTTATTAGATCATTTAGGACTGTGTAGAGTTTATATCATTATGTATGAATCTGCTGGGCACAACTCTCAGACCTTTGTTAAAACCTAGGGCAGAGTAAGTCTGTGGTTCAGTTAATTACCATGAGATAAAAGTATTACAACCTCTACAAAAGGAAGCTTTGCAAATAAAAGGTATTTTTATTTTCAAACACTGCCTGCTGGTACCTCTAGATACAATTACTTCAGCTGAGACTTTTTTGTCTATTTATAAACAAAAGAAACTATTAAATTCTTAAATCTGTATGAGCAAACATTCTTTGGAGAAGTGTAGTAGTAAATGAGATATAGATTTGAGCAAAGAATAAAAGAACTATAAAATGCAGGTGTATTGGACTCCCTAGGCACCTTTCTACTATTTCTTCCTGTTATCAGTGCTAATAAGCTTAATGGGCTGTTCCTAGACTTCATTTACCCAACTCTTCAAATTTCCTTCTTTCCAGATATATATATGTGCAGGAAGTTGCTCTTGCTTCTTTGTGATTGAAGGATTAGAGGAAAGCTTTGATTAATAAACGGTTGTAATTGATCAAAGCCATACATATTCATGCAAAAGAGGAATAAGACGTTGCCCCTTGCCTGTTCTTTTCATCAGGATCAAATTACAACTGAAATAAATATTATATCCCAGGATTGGAATGAATGAATTCTTTTTCCCCATATCCCTTTTAATGGAGATTGAAATGATCAGGTCCTTGGCAAGATCACCTGTGTCCTCTAAAAATTAGGTGACTGTCAGTCATGCAGTTATATAGGCACCATCTGGTACACAAATAGGCAAGTCCTGATTTCATGCAAGCTTGAAATGTATTTTTCCTGTGTATAGAAATAACCTATCAAACCTCTAACCCTTGTTCCTTCTTTTCTACTACAGGTTCATTTAGAAAACCATAAAACTACTTTTCTTCTGTAGGGATGAATGACCATCAGTCAGACTGCTGCTAGGTGACATCAATTCCTTTAGTTTCCTAGTTGGCTATGAAACACTTTTTAAAGAGTCATTTACTTTTGAGAAAAATGGAGAGGAGAAAAGTTATCTGGGGTCTCACACACAAAACATTGGAATCTGGACTGAGTATAAGAAAGAGAACTTAATCCTATGTGCTAATCAATGAATTGATGATAAAATAAGTTTTGGTCTTTGTTAGTTCAATTTGGGAATAATATTATGACAATTGCATTACATATTTTTGCTGTGATAAATTTTTTACACTTGTGAAGGACAGAGAAGTATTCAGTCTATATTTAAGTAACCTCATTTCTTGTGTTCTCTTTATATTCATTCAATTTTTAAAGTAGTTCAAGAAGTAGATGCTTTTTCCTAAGTATCAGTTAATGCACAGCCATTCAATATTATTAAGGGTAATAAAACATGTTTTTAAAATTTAATGAAGCACCACACTAAAGGTCAGTAAGCTATTGAGAAAAATCTGCTTGTTCAATAACAACAATAATAATTGCTAATATTTATATGGCACTTTAAGATTAGCAAAGCACATTAAAAATCTCCCTCTTATCCTGACCACAACCTTGGGGTACAGATGCTATTATCAGCCCATTTTATAGTTGAGAAAACCGTAGCAAACAAATGTTAAGTAAAATTCCTAGGGTCACACAGCTAGAAAATGTTTTAATCAATTAATCCGTTTATTCAGTGTTAACTATGTGGCAGTCAGTGTGCTATGTATTACAAAAGGAGACAAAAGACACTCCCTGCCCTCAAGGAGGACATTACAATCTAATGGGGGAGGTAATATGCAAATAAATACATATAAAGCCAGCTATGTACAAAATTAATAGGAGACAATTCACAGAGGGAAGGCACAGGACATAAGAGGGTTTGGAGAAAGCCTTCATTAGAAGGTAGGATTTTGGGGGTGGCCAGGCAGTGCAGTGAATAGAGCACTGGCCCTGGAGTCAGGAAGGCCTGAGTTCAAATCTGTCCTCAGACGCTCAACACAAAATGGGCTACATTTGACCTTGGGCAAGTCACTTAACCCCAATTGCCCTACCTTCCCCCCTCCAAAAAAAGGAAAAAAAAAAAAAAGAAGGTAGGATTTTAATTGTGACTTAAAGGAAGCCAGGAAATAGAGATGAGTAAAGAGAACATTTCAGTCACGGGGGACAGCCAGAGAAAATGCCCACAGCTGAGAGATGTTATATCTTGTTCATGGAACTGCAAGGAGGGCACTTTACTAGATAGAAGAGTGTCTGTCAGGGAGTAAGGTGTAAGGATTCTGAAAAGGTAGGAAGGGGTGAGATTATGAAGGGTTTAGAATGCTAAACAGCATTTTTTAATTTGTTCCTGGAGGCAATAAAGAACTACTAGAGTTTATTAAGTAGAGTGGATGACATGATTAGGTTTACACTTTAGGAAAATCACTTTAATGCCTGAATGGAGGATGAGTTAGAGTGGGAAGAGATTTGAGGCAGGCAGACCCACCGTCAGGCTGTTGTAATTAGTTTAGGCATGAGGTGGTGAGAGTCTTCTCTGCAGTGGTGGCAGTGTCAGAGGAGAGAAGGGGGAGCATTTGAAATCTGTTGTAAAGGTGAAATTGACAAGTCTTGGCAACAATTTGGATATGGGGGATGAGAGAGAGTTATCTGTGATAACTCCTAGCTTGCAATCCTGAGGGACTTGGGGAATGATATTGTTCTCTGTAAGACTAGAGAAGGTAGGAGGAAATAAAGTGAGGAAAACTTAAGGGCTAACATGATAAATTATGTTTTTGGACATGTCAAGTTTATGACATCTAGTGGACATTCAATTTGAGATGCCCAAATAGGTGGAGATGCAAGATTGGAAGTCAACAGAGAGATTTGGGCAAGAAAGGGATGTTTGAGAATCATTAGCATGAAGTTGCTAAATAAATTCATGGGAGCTGATCAGATTACCTAGCAAAGTAATATAAAGGGAAAAGAGAAGAGGGCTGGTATAGAACTGCGAAGGATACCTATGATTAGAAAGCAAAATTTGGAGGAGGATCCAGCAAAGGGGACAGGGAAGGAGTGGTCAGATAAGTACTAGGAAAACTAGGAGAGGAGTGTCTTGAAAACCTAGAGAGAAGAGACTACCTAGGAAGAGAGAGTGATCAAAATGTCAAAATGCAGAAAAGTTAAGGAGAATGAGGATTGGGGAAAAAGTCATTGGATCTGGCAATTAAGAGAGCATTAGCAACTTTAGAGAAAACAGTTTCAGCGATACCAAAGTCAGAATCCAGATTGTAAGGAGTTAAGAGAGTGAGGGGAGAAAAAGTGGAGTAACCTATTGTAAATGGCCTTTCTGAGGACTTGAGCTACAAAGATCGGAAGAAATATAGATAGAGAGTGTGGATCGAAGGGTCAAGTGATCAGTTTTTTCAGTTTAGAGGAAACGTTGGCATGTTTGTAGGAAGGAGGGAATGAACTGGTAGAGCTTGAATAACTGAAAATAAGTAAAAGAGTGGAAATGACAGAGGGGACAGTGTGTTGGAGGAGATAGGATGGAATGAGATTGCTTGAATGATTTGGAGAAATTAACCTTAGTAATGAGTGAGACTACTTCATCATGTTAGGCAATGCTGAAGGAGGAGAGTGTTGGAAGGAGCCTGAGTGGTAGATAGGAGATGAGGAAAAGGGGAGAAGAGGTGGTTCATGGCAAGTGGCTTCATTTTTTTCCTGTAAAATATGAGACAAGATTCTCAATTGAGAGAAGGGATGAGGGGGAGCCATGAGAAGTTTAAGGAACAATGAAAAGGTTTGGAAGAGTTACTGTGCAGAGTAGGATAGTGAGTTGATCAGGGAGGTATAGTTATGTTTGCTAGCAGCAGTGAGGGCTTAGTTAAGATATGTAACATAAATTTGTTGTTGGTTGTAAATAAAATAAAATTCAGAGTGATTGTGTGATTTTTCTCTATCTCTGTTCTGCAGACTATGTATAGGAACAAAAATGACTAATGGTGGGAGTGATCCAAGGCCAAGGTTTGACTGTGTATAGTCGGTGACATAAGAGGGGTAGGGATTTAATAGAGGAGGACAGTATAGGGTTGAATTAGTTCACCAAGGAGTCAAGAAGAGACGAGGAGAGACTGGCTAGTGAAGGGGAAATAGCCTGGGACAGAACTGATGGTTCAAGGGATTGAAGGTCATGATACAGATGAAGGTTAGGGATGTGGAAGGGAAGGTAGAAGGGAAATCAATAGATTATGGTCAGATAAGGGAATTTCAGAATTTTTTAACATGGAGCTATTACATCTGTGGGTGATAAAATACCAAAGGTATGACCATCTTTGTTTTTAGCTAAGATAGGGTAGAGGACTAGCTTATAGGTGGTGAGTAGATTGAAGAACTGAGTGATTAGGGTATTTGAAAAAATAAAAATGTATGTTGAAGTCCCATAGTCTGAGACTAGGGAGTTAGGGAGGAGAGAAAAATTGTAAGCCAAGTATCAAGTATCAAACTCAGTGAAAACAGAAAGGGCAAATGATCTATGGGTTTCACATTTAACTCACACCTGTGCCCTATACATACATATATATATATATACACACACACACACACACACACACACACACACACACACATATATATATATACACACACATATATATATACACATATATATACATATATATGGCACAGGTGTATATATATATATATGTATATATATACATATATACTCCTAACTACTCCAATATTGAGAAAGGTCCTATGAGTTACAAATATCATCACGTAAACAGTTTACTTAACTTTAATAAGTCTCATATGATTTCTCTTTCCTGTTTACCTTTTAATGCTTCTCTTGAGTCTTGTATTTGAAAATCAAATTTTCTATTCATCTCTTGTCTTTTTTCAAGAATGCTTGAAATTCTTCTACTTCACTGAATATCCATTTTCCTCATCATGGATTATGCTCACTTTTGCTGGGTAGATGATTCTTGGTTGGAATCCTAGCTCCTTTACCTTCTGGCATACCATACTCCAAGCCCTCCAATACTTTAATGTAAAAGCTTCTAAATCTTGTGTTATCCTGATTGTTGGCTACTGTCTTTCAGCCTACATAAAAACATTTGAGAATCTGTGGAAATAATTCATTAGTAGATATAAAAATAACCTTTTTATTTCCACATATCATCATTTATTTAAGACCTTAGATAAACACATCATTTGTACCACCTTTGTCTTTTTCCTGGGGAACCTTTTATCATTTGAACTCATTGAGGATGGCAGAAGTCTGTTCTCTAATTATATGAAGAGGAAAATGGGATTTTAGGGAGCTAGTCAAGAATATTAGAATTTTAAGGAATATATGTTATCAAAGATTCTTAGTATGTAATCCAATTTGTAATCAGGCATGAATATACACATTTACCATACATATTTCCATGTAAAGCCATTGTGATTACTTTACTCTCTCATCTTTTCATCAAAGGATGGCTTCTTATAGCCAGAAAGCACTTTAGAGACCAGAAGGTTGAACCCTTTCATTTTAGGATCAGATAAGGTCATAAGATCTAAAGCTGAAAAAGTCCTTAGAAACTATTGAGTTCAACTCCCTTATTTTACAGATAAAGAAACCAAGGCAAAGAGTTTAAGTGCCTTGACCAGGATCATATAGCTAGTAAGTGTCAAGCTATATTTGAACCTAACTCCATGCTTAGGGGCTCTACAATGCTCCTTCTCATGAGGAAAATAAGTTCACTTAAGGTGTTTGCCTGTTGTCACATGGGTAGGTAGTGATAGAATTAATACCAAAACACAAACGTATTGACTGGTAGATCATTACTTTTTCTACTATGCCATGCTAAAATGAAGTGATCTAAAATAGTTACATGACTGACATCTCACGCTCATCATCCATAAATTGTCTTCTACTTTCAATTGTAATTTTTATCATTTCTATACAAGTGATTACCCATATTTATATATCTGCCTCTAATCTCTATATTAAACTCCAATCACACATCTGAACTGCCTGCTAGATATTTCTATCTACATATCCTCCTGGTATCTCAAACTCAACATGTACAATCTCACCCTCCTTTAAATTTTCTCTTTCTTGAGGACACCAACATCCTCTTAGTCACCCACTTCTAAAACATAAAGTCATCTTTGACTCAGCTCAGGTGCAGCCCTTCTGTGCAACCTTCTTAATCTCCTAGTTTTATTGTCTTTTTCTCTTCAACTATTCCTAAAAAACTTTTATCTTTTTCCTTTGTCCCCTTCATTCCCTACACTGTGTTATACATAATTGCATATATGTAATATCCTCCTAGTAAATTCCTTAAGGTAAGGGATTGTTTCAAAAACATCTTTATAGGGGTAGTTAGGTGGCCCAGTGAATAGAGCACTGGCCTTGGAGTCAAATGGACCTGAGTTCAAATTTGACCTCAGACTCTTAACACAAAAACTAGCCATGTGATCTTAGGCAAATCGCTTAACCCCAATTGCCCTACCTTCCCCATCCCCTCCAAAGAGCAAAAATCAAATCAAAACAAAGAAACAAAAATCTTTATATCCTCAGTACCTTGTTTAACTACAAGATGACACTGTTAGCCACTATCCTCATCTTATTCATCAGAAAGGATTTATTACTAGAGGATTCTAGCCTGCTTTAGGGTGGTGTGCACTTGTTTAAGTGTGCAGAATGCTAATGAGTACCAAGCTTTCTCACAGTTCTCAGAAAGTAAGTCTCAGAGAGTTAGCAAACTTCTATCCATTACCTATGTCTTTTTTCACATGATAGCACTGATTTATTATCTAGAGCAGCAGTTCTCAACCTGTGGGTTATGTTCAATTTGTAACAATGAAAATACATCCTGTGATAGCTTGTAATGATGTGAAGCTGGAGCCCACAGAGAGAAGGCTAGTTTTGTAGGCAACTTCCCTGCTGTGACATTCATCTTACAATGTGTTTACCTCTTTACAACATAGCTGAACAGAATATGTGCTTAATCTTTGGGATAATAAAGTGAATAGGGCTCAGAATGAACATGGAGCTTTAAAACACACACAAAAAAGAAAATACATCCTGCATATCAGATATTTACACTATGATTCATAACAGTAGCAAAATTACAGTTATGAAGTAGCAACGAAAATAATTTTATGGTTGGGGGTCAAGAACTATATTAAAGGGTCGCGTCATTAGGAAGGTTGAGAACCACTCATCTAGAGTGTATTAACTGCTTTGAATTTCCTCAATGGGAGTCAGTTTTCCAATTGGAATCAGCTCTCCAATTCCCACCCTTGGCAAATCCCAGAACTTGAATATATAGTATGGAACCACAGTCACATAATCTTGGTAGAATGTTTTTGGATACCTTATATAGCCTTTACTCTTTATATAGGAACTATAAAAGCAATGAACAAAATAAAACATTTACAAATTTTTCCTATCACTGAATTGGACCCCTGACCCATTCTCTCTTCAACTAGCTCAACAAAGAACCAAGTGTGTGTATGCTGTTGGAACAACAACAAGGAAGCTGACTGCTACTTTGCTGATATACTTGCAGTCATCGCTTTTCTAAAACTTGAAGGCATCTTTGACTCATCTCAGATGCCAGCTTCTCTATCCTTCTTTGATATCTCTAATTGTTAATTCTCTTTCTCTTTTCAAATATTCCTACATAACTTTTTTTGATCTTTCTTCATTGTCCCTTTTAACCCCCTACCTTTGGAGTCAGAAATAATTTCAAGTTCTCCCTCTAACATAAACTAGCTATGTTTTAATGGATAAGTCATATAACCTCTCAGTAAGTACCTAAGCAGCTTTCTAAGACCATAAATTATAGCAAGTTACCTACCTGTGTCAGTGGAGGAAATTTACACAGTGGGAGTTAGCTATATATATATCACAGGTCTAGATTTTTTTCTCCTAACCTCAATAAAAACCCAACCCTTAGTAGTTGACACTATATAGCTCATAGGTATTAAACTGAGATGGCCACTTTTGCGTTGTATTTGCACCTTTGAACTGAATACAAAATTTTATTTAAGAAGTAATTGATAAATGTGTTCATAATTAGATTGTTTATTCCTCATCTAGGACCACAAGAATAGACAGGCAACTCAACAGTTGTACTGTGAATTGAAAAAATATGTTTTGGCCTTTGTAAAAATATATCAATTTTATCAATTACCTGTCATCTACTAGGATAAATGGGTGATACGGAATTTGTTCATCAGAGAGGGGTTTGTATGCTCAGGTGAGAGGGTTTGTAGCTCAAAATAGCCCTCATGCAATTGAAACAATTTGGTCAAGGAAAAGACTGTAATTGTATTGATCTTTTAGGTAAGGAAATTGGCAAGCTTTTCTTGAAAATTAAATGGCTAAGTAAATAGCTGTTGTCTGTCTGGAGACAACCTAAAATCTCACTTCTGGGATGTACATGTCCCTTTTGCTACTGGGAAATATCTATTTGAATTGCAATAATCTGCTTTGAATGTTCAGGAATATAGGACATTGTTTTGAAATATTAAAATCAGAGAATAATGACTCTTTTGCCCAAGACTAGAATTTTAGTGGGAAAAACCAATTTGAGTACTTTTTCATAGCATAATTTTTACCATGCTTTGGAGATAAAGGAAAGAAACATGACTTCCAGAGATAAGGAGTCTAGATGTTAGTTTAGGGTTATAGGGAAGAAAACAAAGATTCCTATTAAGAACAGCATTGATCATTCAAACATGTGGAGGAATTACTAAAAAGCAGTTAGAATGGGTAAGATAAGATGAGTCAGAAGTGAAGGTATGCTTTCTAAAGGCCAGAGCTTTGGGATCTCCAAGAAAATGGTCACAGTTGGATAAGACAGCTTGGTGTCCTAGGAACATTCTTGAGAAGTCCAGAGAAAAAGAGGGCTTTCTTATCTAAATGTCTGGGATTGCTGATCCAGTTTATGGTGAAGGGATTGAGAAGGTTAAGGTCTACCATGCCCAGATAAAATGATGGGAGAAGTTGATTCTGAAAAAGTAGAGAGAGATATAATTTTGCCAGATTGAATCTGTTAGTTTAATATCTAACTAAAGGTGGTCAACTGACTTGCTTTATGGACCAATTTTAAATAAGTCAGTGAATTAAAGAGAAGAGAAATTTAAGATGGGTGTTAACCTAGTTCCCTCCAAGTATGAATAAAGGATTGAGATTGATAGAAAATGACTTAAGAAACTTTGTAAATTTTTCCTTTCATTGTAATTCCCTTATATAACAATTGACTATAATATCCTTTAATGAATCTAAAATGAATACATTTGATTCTAGTACTATTACTGGATAATCAGGAATCATAGACTTATCTACGTGAAAGACCAAGAGTTGTGAATATGGGAAGCAGTGGCATGGGAAAATGTCAATTGTTATACATTCTGCTCTTTGTTGCTTACTACTTTATAAAGAAAATGATGCTTTTTATTTTTAGTAAAATTTTCTCATTCTCACTACAAAAGGAGGTCATCAAGTATACATTAACCCAAAGGTGGTGGCTATTAGTTTTGAGTGGACACCTATATAAGTGCACCAAAAAATCAATCTTAACTTTTGAGGGTGTTCATAATTAAGGTAGGGATTATCACAAAGGAGATAAATTCTCCCTTTTGTTCAAAGAGAGTGATTTATATCAATAATAATTATTCATTCAGTGAACTGGGATATTGATAAACCTCCTGTCTCTGCCTCTAAGAGAGAGCTCTATGGCATTACTGTGGACAACTTTTGATGGTCATAGGTTCTTTCTTTCTGACTGCAAATGTGCAAATGGAAAAAAAAAAACAAGAAAAATGCTTTCATTTCTGAGTTGAGGGAGATAATTCTGCTATATTTCAGTAATCCAATAGAGTGATTTTTGATCCTAGAGTTGGATAAATGGGCTAATTTTCACATCTGTCACATATCACATTTCAATTCTTCTATTTCTGATTGAAGCACTTCAAAAGGAAGTTGGAAAATAGGCACAAATATATCAAGAAATTCATGTCATTAATTCTGTTATCTGTATAAAATATTCTTCCATAAGAAAGGTAAATTATCTTTTGGAACCATAGAAACAATGAACAATTAATCATTTTTATTAATAACTCATGGCCTAGGCTTTTAAAGTACAAACTAATGTATATGGGTGTTTAATTTTTATCTTCAGAATGATTAAAATGCATCTATAAACAATATAACATTTTAAAAAATCATTCGAGTAGCATAGACATCTATATTATGACTTTCTCCTTCAAAGAAATAAGTTTAAGAGACTGTATATTTATTCTAATGATTCCATTGTTGAAAACATTGTTTAGGAAATAGCTGAGTTGGAAGAGTCTTTAAAAACCATCTATTTGAAATCATATCTGGGCAAAAATCCCTCCTATTACATACTTGATGGTGGAACAACAGCTTTTTTCCCCCTCAAGTCTCCCTACTTCTTTAGAGGCAGTGCTTTTTACTTCAGAATAAATTAAATTTAAGGAACTATTTCTTTATGTCATCTTAATTTGTATTTCTGCACCATCCATCTCTTCCTATATCTTACCTTAGATTCTCTAAGTCTAGAAGTATATAAGTAACATTGAATCTTCCCAAAAGGCCTTCACTTGCTTCCAAGAAGCAAGGAATCCTTCTGAAAAAGTTACATTAAATCCTGATATAACATCAGAGATGCTTTATTGAAGTGATTTCATTCAAAATGCTAAAAACCCTTAACATTCTGCTAAACCTCACTTAAACACTGGCAGATGACAAGGGAGCTTTGTAGAGTGAAAATCACAGTAGAAGAGATTTAATTCAGATCTGGAACCTCCCAGCATTTGTTGTAATCAATCAACAGAAATATATTATTCATTAGACACAGTAAGTTGAATACGTGTGTGTGTGTGTGTGTGTGTGTGTGTTGCTTTGTGGAATGGAGATGGCGCTAGGTTTTTAAAATTTATTTCTATAGAGGGCAAACTCTGGCACACCACAGAATTATAGTACTAGAAGTGACCTTAAAGGCTATATCTAGTCAAACCTGTACCAGAACACAAGCAATTACTACAGAATATGAATTTGTCTTCTAATCAGACAGCTAACATTTATGAGGTTGCTACTATGTTCCAGGAGCTATGGCCACCACTGGGGTTAAAAAAGAAGAAGCAAAAAGTAGCACCTGTCCTTAAGGAGCTCATAGTCTAATGGGAAAGACAACACTTGAACCACTATGTGAAAACAGAATACATACAAGGTAAAGTGGGGATGGTAATTAATAATAATAATAATAAAGAGTTTTTATATAGCACATTAAGGTTGACAAAGTACTTTATATATGTTGATCTCATTAATCCTTACACAAACTCTGAGAGATAAGTGCCATTATTATCCCCATTTTAGAAATGAGTAAACTGAGAAAACTGGGATTGAGAGAGATTAGGCAACTTTCCCAGGGTTATACAACTAGGCAGTATCCAAGGCCTCCTTCAGTTCTTCCTGACTGCAAGTCCAGTGCTCTATCTACTGTATCACCTATGTAGGGTACTAAGATTAAGGACCACTGGGAAAGCCTTTCTGTAGAAGATAGAAACACTTTGGCAGAGACTTGAAGGAAACCAGGGAAACTAGGAGGTAGTGATGAGATGTGAAAGGATTCTAGGTACAGGGGGACAGATGATGAAAATGCTTAGAGTCTGGAGGTGGTGTTGTGCAATGAAGAACAACCAGGTGACTAGTGTCACAAGTGATCATCTAGGCTTTGATTTAATACTTACTGGGTCATAAATGTTTAATAAATGTTTGCTGAATAAATATTGACTTATAACAAGGACTAAGCAACACATATGTAACAGGATTGTCTACAAATAATAGTAGCTACCAGCTGTGGAAGGTGCTATACGGCAAGAGCCTTGCACCCCCTGGTCACACCTTGGTGTTCTGTACTTGTATTTGTGAACTTCTTTTGGAGAATGGTTGGAATATCCTCTTCAACATTGCATGGAACTATGATTTCACTGGTATGTGTACTCTTTCTACAAGCGTAGATTGGGACTTCTCTTTCACTTGACGTAGGCTCATTGAGAGTTGCTGTCATTGAAAATGTTATTATTCTATAGGCAACCTAATGATGAGACTCTATGAACTCAGAGAGTAGCCCTTAAAATATACATAAAGTTCATTGCTTGACCAATTTCCAGTTCTTTTCCAGCTTGATAGTGCCTACTAGAACTTGAAATTGGCTGGAAGAAACCAAGAACATAGGGTCAGGGGCAGAGGCAAGATGGCAGAGTAAAAACAGTAACTCTGCTTGGCTCCTGCTCCAACCATGTCCAATACCTGTAAAATATGACTCTAAATTTTTTTTTAGAGCTACAGAACCCACAGAGTGACAGAGAGCAACAAATCTCCCACTGAAGGCATCCTGGCAGGTCAACAGAAAGGGTCTATCACACTGAGTTGAGACATAGCTCTCTCCATTCTATAAGCAGAGTTCTACCCTGGCAAAGAGCTCAAAAGTCAAGTAATTGACAAGTGAGCAAGCAAAGGAAATGCAATCCTTTTTTGGGGAACAAAAAAGATCAGAGCATGGAACTGGAGGTCAATGAAGTCAGAACTCCTCCATCAAAAGCTTTCAAGAAAAATATGAATTGATCACAGGTCATGGAGGAGCTCAAGAAGGATTTTGAAAATCAAGTAAGAGAAGAGGAGGAAAAACTGGTAAGAGAAATGAGAACGATGCAAGAAAATCATGAAAAATGAGTCAATAGCCTGCTAAAGGAGACCAAAAAAATACCGAAGAAAATAACACCTCAAAAAATAGACTAACTCAAATGGCAAAAGAGGCCCAAAAAGCCAATGAGGAGAAGAATGCCTTAAAAAGGTAAATTGCCCAGATACAAAAGGAATTTCAAAAACTCACTGAAGAGAAAAACTCCTTCAAAATTCGATTAGAGCAAATGGAAGCTAATGACTTTATAAGAAATCAACATACTATAAAACAGATCCAAACAAATGAAAAAAATAGAAATATCTCATTGGAAAAAACACTGACCTGGAAAATAGATCCAGGAGAGATAATTTTAAAATTATTGGACTACCTGAAAGCCATGATCAAAAAAAGAGCCTAGAAATCATCCTTCAAGAAATTCTCAAGGAAAATTGCCTTGATATTCTAGAACCAGAGGGCAAAATAGAAATTGAAAGAATTCACTGATCATCTCTTGAAAAAGATCCCAAAAAGAAAACTTCTAGGAATATCATAGCCAAATTCCAGAATTTCCAGGCCAAGGAAAAAAAACTTACAAGCTGCCAGGAAGAAACAATTTGAGTATTGTGGAAATACAATCAGGATAATACAAGACCTAGCAGCTTCCACACTAAGGGACTGAAGGGCTTGGAATATGATGTTCCAGAGGGCAAAGGAACTAGCATTAAAACCAAGAATCAGCTACCCAGCAAAACGGAATATAATGCTGTAGGAGACAATATGGTCATTCAATGAAATAGAGGACTTTCAAGTATTTTTGATGAAAAAACCAAAGCTGAACAGAAAATTTGACTTTCAAATACAAGAAGCAAGAGAAGTATGAGGAGGAAAGAAGATACAAATTGTTATAATCTCTGTGTCAAGAGAGACAATATGAATCAATCCTGTCCTTTGTGAGTACAGTTGCTATCTATAGGTCCTGGTATGGTTAATCACTCAGCATAGTTGATGAATTTTAGAAGATTCTGTCTCTCCCCAAAAAACCAAGAACCCCCTTGTTCTTATATATTGAGATATTATTTTGCAAACTTTGAATCACAATATAAGTTTCTAACTATAATAATAATAATAATGAAAAATGATATTATTGTAATTTTAAAAAAGAACATAAGGTCAATTTATGCTAAAATGAGGAATTGGTGTTCTTCAGGAGGAGGAAGAGGATTCTTAGAAAAATGTAATTTTATCCTATATATTGGCATGAAAATTAATGTGGTATAATGGATAGAGATCCAGATTAAAAGACAGGAAGACATGGCTTCACATCCTATCTCTAATGCATATTAGCTTTGTGATCCTGGGCAAGTCAGATAACCTCCCAGTGCCCCAGGTAACTCTTTAAGATTATAAATTGCAGATAAGGTATTGACTTGTATTGATAGAGGGAGTTTCCTCATCTGGGAATTCTCTTTCACAATAAAATCACAGATGTAGACCATAGCTCTATATTTTAAGAAACTATGGGTAGTTCAAAGACCTTGTAAATGGGGTTAGCAATTACTGATGAAGCTGCCATGTGAAGACATGCTGGAGGAGATCACCAGATTTGACCACGCAGAATGGTGTTTATTTGTTCTCTCTTTCTCTCTCTCTCTCTTTCTCTCTCTCTCTGTCTCTTTCTCTCTCTCTCTGTCTCTATCTCCCTCTCTTTCTTTCTCTCTCCTTCTCTCACCCTCTCTCTTGCTTTCTCTTTCCTATCTCTCTCACCCTCTCTCACCTCACTGGTGGAGGAAGTATGATGCAACAAAATCATTGGTCTCTAAAATATTGAAGTATGAAGTATAGTGATTGATGTGGGTGATGAAGACAGAGAGTTCTAGTTCTGGTCAAATCCAAGGTGTAAATAATGAAGATGAATTTCTTTGGTGGTTTGTAAGCTGGGTGCAGAGGAAATTTCATAAAATGTTTTGTGTGATGATTTCTTCAGCATCTATCTTTCTCTTCTCAAAATGTTCAAGAAATTTTCTTCACTTAATAGTCCTGCTTTGTAGCATGTAACATAAGTAATTTCTATATAGGATAGGTAACATGGAATCCTGGCAAAGAATTATTCTTGGAATCAGATTTTGAATTCTAGCTAGAAATCAGTTTTCTGAAGTTCTGTAAAATGAAAGAATCTTTAACCTTTCTGTCTCATGGGCCTCTTTGACAGTCTGGCAAAACCTACGTATTCTTTCTCAGAATAATGTTAAATATACAAAATAAATCACTTAAGATTACAAAGAAAGCCCAATCTATTGAAATTTATTTATCAAAATACATTTTAAAAGCTTATGAAGCATCAATTAAGTTCTGAGCCAGAGTATTTCTAGGACCCTTTCTGCTTTCAATATTGTATGAAATTTTGAACAAAGAAGAAGCTAGAGATATATATTAGGATATATTTTTATTGTGCATTTCATAGGGTAAAAAGGTGTTACATGAACAGTCTTTATTGTATTTATAAAACAAACAAAATCATAATGTCTCAAATTATCTACTGCTTTGGGCTCTCTACATGGCCAGACTGAATACACTAGGGTGTCAAATTCAAATTGGAAAATATTCCTGAAGCCACACTTTGATTTTGAAAATCACAAATTAACATTCTGTATGATATTGCATTTTTATTTTGTTGCACATTTCCTAATTATATTTTATTATGTTTTAGGACACATTAAGTAGCTTAGGTCCATTAGTTTGATTCCTCTGGGGTAGACTACTTGTTGATTTGAATTGATCACTAAGAAAAATGAGAAAATTAAACTTGACTGAAACATGATAGATTCAGTACTTCTAAATTCATAGACTGTAGGTGTAGCCATACTTATATTTTGTGATGTCATTTAGTTTTATTTAAGAACAATGGCTGACCTTGCACAAGGGATAAAGATTTCTGAAATGTATTTACATTTCCTTCTATTGGAAAAATCAGCTAGGGCTTTAATGCCCATCATCTTGAATCCAATTTTTCTTTTTAATTTAATTGAGGCATATCTATCTTGTTTTTGACAGGGAGTACTGTGGGATACATAGAACTAGAAATCTCTGGCCATGTAAGGGGCTTATTTTAGTTACAAACTAGGAAGAGATTCAACATCTCCATGGCCTGCCAGAAAGAGAACTAGCTTTCCAGGTTCAGCAAACATTAGAGCTTTCCAAAAGCACTAGATAACATATGCCAGCATCTGTGGATAATGAAAAAAAAAAGGTGATTTCACATAAGCTAAATCTGCAAAGATAGCTAGAAAATATTGACAGTAAAATTAGCATATGAGAACAGCTCTTGCATATTGAATAATAAATAATTTTTGGGTTATGCAATATTTATACTCATGTTTCCTGTAAAGTAACTAAAAATGGTTTAGTTATTGAAATCCTATTCAATCACTGAGTCAAATGCTCTCTCATTACCTTAGGGGAGGAAATTCGATTCCAGCTACCTTCAGTCTCCCATTTACTGCTATAGTGGTCCCATATAAGTAAGTACCTAAGGGTAGAATATGATGCTCGCCAGCAATCACCCAATGTGAATGGCCCCTAGTGACTCTTTATTACACAACTGTTCTCCAAAGCCCTATTACAAGGATCTGAACACTCTTACTGCCTGAAATGCTAATAAAAGCCCCGGGTATCATTATAATCAAATGGTATTGATTAAGCACCCACATGTTCACTCCAGCTGAGATGATTTCCTTTTTCTGCAACACAGGAAATGCAATGTGATATAAGATTCTTCTAATTTAAAAGGAATACACTTTTTTCTCATCTGATGGGAATACCACATTTCTATTCTTTCCTTTCCTCCTCAGTAGGAGTGCACAGTGTTATCACTACTTTCAGAAGGTCCTCAGCATGATACTACAATAATATGAATTAGTTAGTTTCTGAGGGAAATCCTATACAATTTGTAGCAATAAAGATTAGATAGACTCTGATAAATGTTTTAGAATTAGAGATCCTGTTAGTGTTAACTGATCTGTCCCTAAAGTTTTCACATTGATCCAATCCTACATGACATAAGATATTTCCTGG
>CM053592.1:115130187-115150639 GCA_028646515.1 Pseudochirops corinnae | reverse complement strand
AATATGCTGATATAGTTATTAATCACAAAATGGAACAGGCTCTCTACATAAGAAATATAGATAGTGCATTCATTTAAATACCAGAAAACTGAGTCCCAAAACCAGAAAGTCAAAGCCAACCCAGTAGTGAAGTTGGCACATGTGGTCACAGTAGTAAACACCCACATCCTCAAGCCTTCAAACAGGACAGGCTACCTCAGGCAAAGATCCTCCTCTCCTCACGCACGCAACTGCTCAGCGTCCAGGCAGCTTGGTCGCAGCAGCTCTGGCCCCTGGCAGTTCCTGCCCCAGGCAGTCCTCAGCAGGAATCCTTAGCAGAGATTCTGCCCTGCTCAAAGCAAAAGGAGCTCGCATCCGCGGCCACTGCCTCTGATGCCGCTTCCAGTCAGCACTGCACGGAGATTAGCTTGGTTCTGGCGTTCTCTTGCTCCACTCCTTCCTGCTACGTCAGCAAGCTCAAGGGGCATGGAAGATCTTCAAATCCAAATATCGTTACAACTCCCTCTTTCCCAACTTCCTTAATATTTTTCCAAGTCCTTATTCATGAAGCAACACTTGACTTGTTTCTTCCTATTATCATGTGTAACCAATGTACTGTGATTTTGAACAACAAGAATTATGGAGTGACTTTGTGTTCATGCATGTGCCGGGCACAATGGAGGGAGGAAAGGATGATATAACAGAAGTAGAAATATTCTAACCCATTTATTTTACAAATAAGGAAGCTGAAGCCCAGGGAAGTAATGTTACTTGCTCAATGTGATCCAAAGGTTTGAATCAAGGTCCTTTGACTCCTGAGCCACTGTTCTTTCTGCTGTTCCACATGTAGCTACTTCTAGAGTCCAAATCCACATCACCTCTTCCCTATATGATTTCATTAGTCTCCTATTTAGTCTGATCATGGTCTGATCATGTCAACCACTTCATCCACTTCTCACTCCACATCTATCCTCAAATGGCATGCACTATAACTGTCACTCTATGACGTAAAACATGAAACAATAAATGTATAATAGGAGTGCTAAAGTGCATGGTGTATCATTTGTGCTGTGAGATTTCAGAGAGGAGAGAATTCTGAGAGGGAATAATTAGAGAAAGTGATAGGGAGAAACTGGTGTTTGAGCTAAGCCAGGAAGATTGTCCCAGTAGATGCTCCTTCTTACTTTATGAATCAGAATCAGAATATTGCTTCTTTCTTTACAGTATTTCCCCATACATACCATACTCATTTCACAATATGTGTGTTTGTGGATACACGTGTATGTGTGTGTGTGTGTGTGTGTGTGTATATATATGTATATATGTATATATATGTGTGTATATGTATATATTTCACTAGAAATCCTGATTTCATCACCATATTAGTTACTGAAATTATCATTGTTATCACCTTGAACATTTGAGTGAAAATATCTGGATTCAAATCCTCACTAGCTATACAACCCTTGGGAAATCCAATGAGCACCTCTGTGCCTTAATTTTCTTATCTACGAAATGTGGAAGTTGCACTCAGATGACATCAAAGTCTTCTTCCAGATCTAAATCTGCAGATTTTGATTCAAAACTTAGTTCACAGAATCCTAGTTATAAAATTGCAGAATTGGAGGAAACCTGAGATATCATCTAATTTACCATATGGCCAAAGAATGAATCCTATTTATAACGTTCCCCAAAAAGTAGTTAAATGGATTTTGCCTGACTATCTCCACTGATAAGAAACTCCCTACCAACTAAGGCAGCCCACTCCATTTTGGAGCATCCCTAAATGTTACTGAAATAGAACATTTTCTTTGCATTGGCTCCAACTTGTCTTTCCAGGTTTATTCATTATTCCCCTTAACACCCGTTTTGGTCCTTCTGAACCTGCATTCTTACTGTCTTGCTGTCCATCTTCTTTCTTTGTGTTTTTTCGTAGCTCATCACCTATATCTTGTTTGTGCTCCTTTCTCTTCTTCACCTTTTAAAACCATTCATTTCTTTTAAAGCTCAGTTCAAGTGCCACCTTTTACATGAGGCCTTACGATATGTGATCTTTCTACAGCTCTTGATGTTGCTGACCACCTCCCCTTCCTGGATACTCTTTTCTCCTGGAACTCAGTTGATTTTTCATCTTTCTGTCTTCTTGGCTAGATCCTTATCCATGTCATGCCCACTGACTGAAGGTCTGTTCCAAGGATCCGTCTTGGACCTTTACCTTTTTTCTTTTTATATTTTCTACTTTGAGCTCATGAGCTTCAGCTGGCCCACTAATTCTCCTTATGCAGATGAAGCCTAGTCTTACATATCTAACACCTAATCTTCAGTTTTGCATCCCAAATGACTTACTGGACATTTTGAGCTGAATGTCTCATAGACACCTCAAACTCAATATTTACAAAACATAATTTATTTATCCCCAAACACCTCATTCTTCTAAATTTTCCTATTACTGTTGAGGGCACCACAATCTTTTCAGTGACCCAGGTTTACAACGTCAGAGTTATCCCCAACTATTCAATCATATGATTTACTAATCAGTTGCCAAATTGTGTTATTTCTGTCTCCTCATTTCCCCTTCTGTCTGCTGCTAGTATAAATAGAAAAGAAGTATATAATTAGTATCAAACTCTGAGACCATCTATTCTAATCCCTTCATTTTACAAATAAGGAAGCTGAAGTCCAAGGAAATAATGTTACTTGACCAATGCGATCTAAAGCAAAATTTGAATCAAAGTCTTTTGACTCCTGAGCCAGTGTTCTTTTCTCTGTTCCACATGTAGCTACTTCTAGAGTCTGAATCCACATCAACTCTTGCCTAGATGACTTCATTAGTCTCCTATTTAGTCTGATCATGGTTCGATCATATCAACCCCTTCATCCACTTCTCACTCCAGTAATTCCTTATTAAATTTAGGATCAAATATAAACTTCTCAGTTTGTTATTTAAAGCTCTTCAGAATCTGGCCATATCCTGTTGTTCCAGTTTTCTGACATGTCACTTCTCTCCACACATTCTAAGGTTCAACTATCCCACCCTAGACACAACACTCCTTTGTGACTTTGCACTAGATGTCCCACATGCTGGAATGTTCTTCCTCTTTACTTTGTAGACTACTTGACTTCCTTCAACTCTCAGATCAAGATCCACCCTCTGTAAGAGGACTTTCCCCAATACCTGAGGTTCTAGTACGTTTCCCTCTAAGTTGATACTATACACTTTGTCCATATCTTCATACATACATATATACATATACATACATACATATATAGATAGATAGATAGATAGATAGATAGTAGGGACTATTTTTATTTATTTTTCTGTATCCCAAATACTTTCCCCAGAATATAAAACAGTATTTAATATATGCCTACTGAATGGTTGATTACATGATTGACCTGCCCCCCGCCATGTTGTTTCTTTCTCCTGAAAATTGCCTCATATTTATCGTGTATGGTATGGGTTTTGTAAACTGCTTAACCATAATATACTATATCCTCTGATAAATGTGAACTTTTTAAGAATGGAAACTTTTAAAAAATTGTAGCTTTATCCCAAATTCCTAACAGTTTTTGGCACTTGGTAGACAATAAATGCTAATTAATTGCTTTGTTATACTGAGATAAAATTAGCCTATCTAAATTTTTATTGGAGGCAGCTAAGTGGCATAACAGATAGAATACTGGGCCTGAAGTCAGGCATGCTGGTTTGAATCTGGTTTGAATCTGACCTGAGACACTTATTAACTGTATGACCCAGGGGAAGTCACTTAACCCTGCTTGCTTTAGTTTTCTCATCTTTAAAATGAGCTGGAGAAGGAAATAACTCTTGTATCTTTGCCAAGATAACACCAAATGGGGTCATAAAGAGTCAGTCATGGAATATGACCAAAATGACCAAACAAAAACCACTACAACAACAGAATTTTCACTAATTGGTACTTGCTTGGTTTATCAGGGACAAACAAGTCTGATGATTCTTCCTTATGTGAGTCATTCAATATCTGAAGTCAGCTATCATGTTTCTTTTTGTCATTAAGTAAGTTCAATGACTGGAATTCAATACAGCTTCATACATTCACTGGCTGTGTGACCCTGACCAAGTCACTTCACCTATTTGAGTCAATTTTGACATCTGTAAAGTGGGGATAGTAATAGCAACTCCATCCCAGGGTTGTTGTAACAATAAAATGAGGTAATAATTAAAAATACTTGGTATACCTAAAAGTATTCTAATTATCATCATCACATCCATCACCTCTGATCTCCAGGTGAAACATGTAGTTCTTTCAACTGAAACCTGTTTGGCTTCTTTTTGTGTGTCCTCAGTATTCTAGTCAACCTCCTCTGAACATCATCTGACTTGTCAGGGTCTATGATAAAATGTGGTTCTTAGAATTGGGCATATGACTCTATATTCTCTGACCAGTTTCATATACAGAGACATTGATTACCAAAACATCTCAAATCAACAAATACTTATTTAATTCCTATTATATACTAAGCACTGTGTATAAAACCATCACCTATAGCTGTTTCTTCTTAGACTAGGATGAAGACATTACCTATACATATGTGAGAGAATATCAAGGCTTATGATTTTTCGTTACCCACAATAATGTGAGGAAACCTAACAGGAAAGATGTCAATGGACCCTGAGGAAAGCAAATAATGTTGTTTTTGAGTTGCATGCTCCTCACTTCCAAAATGGAGATAATTTGCCAGGCCTGCTATGTTATTAAATTGTTATGAAAATCAAATGAGAAAATTTATGGGAAAAAAATTTGAAAGTTGTGACACCCCATAGAGATGTGAGGTGACATTGACGATGATGACTCATTGCGCGAGGGCTGATTGATGGCAGGATGATGGCCTACCTGATGATCTCTCTAAGTGCTTCCGATGAGTATGACTATTATTATTGTACTGAAAATTATTCAGGAAAGCATCCAAGAAATGGTGATCTAGTGCTGATTCAAGTATTTTTAAACTATTTCATGTTTGTGAATTTTCTTTATGTATGTTGTAAATGGATGTTGAATCAAGGGAACATATTTGATACAGGTTGTTCCAAAAGACTTAGTGCAGTTTTTAAATTTGTAGCTTAAATACAGTATTTGGGGAAATCTTTTACTTCTTTTCTTTCCCCTTCTATTAAGGCCATAGAAAACTATGGTTATAGATAGGCATAGGATTAAAAAAAACAACTTAATTAATTGGTACAAATTTTAAAATATATATATTTTTAGCTTTTATTTATATTTTAATATAATGCCGTACAATGTTCCAAGATAAGCCTATTTGTCTTCATTTTTAAGGGTTGATGTAATAATTTATGAAAACAAAACATTATTTCTTAAATATGTACATACACTCTGAGCTCCCACAACTTTGAATTAATAGTTGCATGTAATTACTCTCTACATAATTACAAAATTCACTCCAAATGGAAAGATTTGTGTATAATTAATGGAACAGCAGGCATTGAACCCTTAAATGACAGTGACATGGTACCTTAGAGGGTGAGTATGCTTCTGGCATCTTTCTGTAAAGCAACAGCTTCTGTGTCCCATGTGGCTCGTGTTCTGGTGCTCATGGATCATCCAATCCGCTCATTTTTCAACCTTTGAGTGTCTGTGATTTCATCATTCCCAAGGGAGAGGGACATCTTAGATGAGGCCCTTAGTTGCCTGTGACTAGATTCTTTTGTTGAAAATCACCTTAGCTTGTTTTTGTATTTTTGATGGGAATTAATTGCCTAAATAACAGTTATGATAAAAATCATACAATTCCCCTTTCTATTGTTCAGCTTTTCCCAAGAGTCAGCAGAAGAAAGCAGTTTATTTGGAAGGTTAGATCTAGCTTTCAAGGTTGAGTGACCTGTTTTCTTCAAAAAATGGGGCTAGGGAAAACCCTAAGCACTCTCAGAGGTGCTAAGTTTTCATCTGGAAGTATGAAAACATCAGGAATTTTAATGAGCTATTGCTCCCCTTAAAAAAATAAAGAATGGGGGAGATATAAAATTAAAGTGTCATCTAAGATCATTTCTCTCCCCCTTGCTTCTACTGCTCATCTTGTCCATTATTTCCCTTCAACTTATATATCTCATGCTGCCAGATTTGGTACCTGCTGCACTTTGCACCATTAGTGCTATTGAAATTGAGAGACTTCTTCCGTCTATATTTGTCAGGAGGAGAGCTGGGAAGAAGGGACAGGGAAATAAATAAGGGAACTGACATTAATGCACCTAACAAGGAGAGGATAAACACTGAAGTTTTCAAAGTAAATAACAATATATAGATATAGATATAGATATATAGATATAGATATAAATTAAAATCAAGGGGGAAAAGACTTTCTAGGAAAGGGTCACATTTTATTGTTTCAAAGTAGAAAATATATAGCAACTCATGCACTCTTGGGACCTTTAAGTGCTCAAGTCTAATAAATGTGCATTGAAGTTCAGTTAATCATAATAAACCCCAGAACTTTTCATATAAGCATCACTAGTATTATGCAGCTTATTAATTAAGCAAATTATGCAACTTTTTCCATCCTGAAAATGCCAAAAATTTTGAGCAGCTCAAATGGCATTTAAGGTTGATATATTTGGGGACCGTTTTATTCAATCATGTTACAGCATTTTGCACACATAAATTACTTCTCCCAATATTGCATGAGCAGCACCAGGAATCTGATCTTATTCTCTGCAGCCAAGAAATGTAATGGTACCAAGCATATATATGAATTTTTTCTATACTTATTTGTTATTTTAGCAAATACCATTTTATAAACACCAGAATGGCACATGTACCTAAAATTATCTATATTCACTCAAGAACATGGTTGTTAAAATATATCCAAGGATGCAATATGATTTTGCATTAGAAATGTGCATATCCGGAAGTGAATGTCTTCAGTAAGATACACATGTGAGCCAGATTTAAGGATGAAATTAATCTAGGAGTATATTTGGCAATCTCATTTGAATATAAGTGTAGCTAGTTAAGAATGGTCACATTGGTTTTATTTAAACTCAGAACTTTGGCTAGACCCAGTTTAACCCAATGTTACTTTCAATATACTTAAATTGGGGACTGAACTTTATTTGCAAGCTATTTTTTTTTTGGTGGGAAAGGTTCACATAAAGACTGAAGTGTAGCCTCAGAAAGTTTGCCATAAGATGGCCTACAATATTGTGGAATTATAGAAACCACACAACTATCTCAGAGCCTGCCTGAGAAAAAGTGAAAAGATCTCATTTGAAATTGGTCCACTGAAACAGACTCAGAGGATAACACTATAGTGAGGTTCTTATGGATGCACAAAATATCATAGTTCTAATTATTTTCTCTTCTATATATACCTTAGTCACTCAATATAGCTCAAAAAGTTGGATAGATTAACTCTTTCAGCCAACTAGAAAAGAATTTAGTGGTATTAATAATAATAGTATTAGACATGTCAGTGGTGTCTTATGAATATCCATAACTTGACATATATTGTCTCATTTAATCCTCACAACAATCTGAATAGGTGCAAATATCATTACCCCAATTCTATAGACAAGTAAATCAGAGGCTCACACAGGTGAAGTGACTTGCCTAAGGTCACTTAGCTAGTAAAAGGTTGAAGGATTCTAATTCACATGCAAATATGAGACCAGTTCAATGTCTATTAAACCAGAACTTAGCACAGTGCCTGGAATATAGTAGATACTTAATATGTACTTATTGATTGAATGATTAGATATTTATTATATATCTGCCTTTTGGTACAAAGATGAATATATTTCATAATAATGTAATTCAGCATATTTTAAACTTTTAATACATGAAAAAGTGAAATTAAAATGAAAGAAAATATTACTGAGTTTTCTCATTCAGGATTTGTGTCAGTCATCAATTTCTCATCATATTTACAATGGCATATGATTAGTCTTATAAAGTTCCTGTTCACGCTTTATTTTCTGTACTACTTAAGCCATTCCCTAGTTTATAGTTTGCATCTAGAGATGGACTAATGCTTTGAGCACTGTTAAATTATCATTTGTGCCCATCAAATAGAATTTATCAAGTCACAGGTTAGGAATGAACTAAGATAATGATTCCTTAAATTGCCTGCACACGGTATTCTCTACATATACATAGGCATTCTATAAATTTTCTTGCCTAGATACTTTCAGTGATCACCTACATTTGATGTATCTATGACCTTCTGGTTCTGAATACTTACATTCCCACAATTTCCTTCTTTGTGGCTATATTTCTCCATACATTTTTCCATAGAAAGGCAAACAAAAATCCCAGTCTTTAGTTTCTTTACAATTCATGGATAGCAATGGACAATGTAGATTACCCATCTCTGCTCATAGTCAGTCTAACTCCATTTCCTGTCATGCATTTTGTCAATCTAATTATTTTTCTGCTTCACACACTCATTGGTAATATGTTGCAACCAATTCCCACCCACCTTGTACTTATCCATTTTTGTGATCTGAGATGAAACCTCATTTCTTCAGAGACTGTGATATTTCATGAATCACAGCCAGAAGAATACTGACGATAAAAAGGAGGGCTTTTTTTTTTTAGAAGAAGTTCGCTTCCATTAAAAAGACTGTGCAATTCCCCAAAGGAAATCCAGTCTGCTATTCATTGTTCATTGTCAATTTGCAATGTCTGCCCAGGATACATACGCTTTAGGAATATTTCTGTGGGCAGTCTATAAGACTGAATATGTTGGTTTGGACACTCAAATTCATTTTTGTCATCTCACAGTCCCTCATGGAAAACTAACTGGTTCTCTAATTCCTTCAAGATCCAATAAAGTCCTCGTTTTGGAATTTAATGATCTTTATAACCTGTCCCCTTCCTTTCTACCTTTCCACTCTACTTTCATTTTATTCCCTCCCCTGTATTATATAATCTAGATCCAGTAGACTATTTATTATTCCTGACATATGACACTCTATCTTCAACTTGCCTGGCTTTTTTTTTTTTAAACTCTGAATTGATTCTTTAAAAAAATATTGTGATTACTTCTCAATAACCTCCCCAAATAGTCATCCTCTTTTGTATTAAAGCTAACCAGTTAAACCAAACATACTAATACTCTGACCATGTAAACAGCACATTTGCACTATCAAACCCATAGCTTGCCTGTTATCTGCTGAGAAGAGGGGGGAAATGTCTCATAGGTGCTATGGAATCATAGTTGACAGTTAGCAAGCATTTATTAAGCACTTACTATTTTCTAGGTACTGTGGTAAACACTGAGCATACAAAGAAAGGTAAAGAACAGTCTCCATTTTCAAGGACTTCAAAGCTAAAGGAGGGATGACATGATGCAAGCTACATAATACATATATGTGTCTAGATAGATAGATAATTGTTTCACTTGTGTCCAACTCTTCATGAACCAATTTGGGGTTTTCTTGGCAAAGAAACTGGAGTGGTTTGCCATTTCCTTATCCAGATCATTTTATGGATGAGCAAACTGAGGGAAACAGGGTTAAGCAACTAGCCTGGGGTCACATAGCTAGTTAAGTATCCAAGCTCAGATTCAAACTGAGGAAGATGAGACTTCCTGACTCCAAACCTGGCTCTCTATCTACTGTATCACCTAGTTACACTATATATAGATACACATATGTACAGACAGACATACACCTTTAATACATATACACACAAGTACACAGTACACAGTACACACACACACATGTGCACACACACACACACGAAGACTGAGATGGAAGAAACTATTGTTAAGGATGACTGAGAATGACCTTTTAAAAGATGAGATGTTACCTGAGACTTAAAGAAGCCAATGAAGCCAAAGAGGCAGAAGTGAGGAAGAAGAATATTCCAAGTAAGGGGGGCAGTGTCATTGCATCCAGGAATATGTAGAGAAGGGTAACATGTTTCTGGAGACTAGAAAAGTTTGCAAGGGTCAATTTGTGATTGGTTAACAACAGGTATTCTTTATTCATTTTTTTTTATGTGGGTAGTTAAGCCAAAATCTTTTGAGTGATGATAGATCTCATTTAGGATGCTCAGTAGTGTTTTTGGATTTGATGTAATTGTATAATTTTACCTGCAAATAAGAGCCCAATGTGGAGTACACAACGATATGCAAAGAATCCCTCTTTGATTTGAACTCATCACTAAATGTACTCTACAATGGCGACATACATCTATTGTGTCTAAACCTTTATCTGGTTTATGCCTCACTGGATAAATATCAGAATTTCATTGAATAAAGATGTACCTGTTCTGTATTTTCAAGGACATGTGTATGATTTTGATATGTAGAGATTTCTCTTTGAAGGAGAGCCTTTAAGGCATAATTTTGTTTTACCAAGACAAATTTTTTTTTTGTGGTCAAGAAATATGCACAATTGGACTGTGCATATTCAATACATTTTGGTCAATTTTATGGCTGGTGCAGTTATGTCCTGCTATAGAATATTGTTTGTGAAGGCTTCCTTCAGCCATGTTAGTTGATTTATCTAATTTTAATAGATTCAGATTAGGTACTGTGAATTTTTCATTGACCATCATAAAGAGAGATGTTATCTGAATTGAGAATTATTTTTGGTGTCTAATTCAATTATGTTCTAGAAAGTATCTACACTTTGATGACATTGATAGGGTTACCAAAAAACGTTCAAGGATCTTATTGTAAATGACCAAAAGATTACCAGTAGTTTTGCAAGAATGTGAAGAATTTTTAATGTAAATATAATTTCTGATGAATTGGTAGAATTTACTCAACCTGTATGCATTCTGGAAAGGAGAGAATGCACAGTCTTACAAAAGTGAGAGCCATCACTGTATTTCTGAGTAACCTTGAGCAAATCATTCAACATCTCTGTGCTTCACTTTCCTCATCCATTAAATGAAAATATTAGCATTCTCACTCCTTTGTTGTTAAGCAACCAGCAACCTCCTTCCATGAGAGCTTTCTAGAAAGTAGCTTTCAGTTTTGTTGTTTGGTCACTCTTAATTCTATTATCTTTGTATCAATTTTTTAAAAGAGAGATAAGTTTAGTTTGGAGACAAAAAGAACTGAGTGATCAACAACACTAACATCCCCACAGCCAGTTTCAAGAACATGTTGAAATATTACTATTAAATGGCTATAAACTACTTTCAACTCATAGAAAAATCTTCAAACTTTTGTCAGCTATATATTTTCCACTTTGAGCTGCTTTTGCATTCTTCATTAAAATTTTCCCCTTGAGTGCTTTTCCCCCACCCTTCCATAAAATATTACCATATAATAAATGGGGCATGTTTTTGCATAGAAACTGATTATGATGAAATTATGCTGAAATAAATTGGAGATAATGTATAAAATGATGATGTGAATGTTGGATCCTCATGACTAAGTGAGGTTATAGAATGAATATCAGAAGATAAGGAGAAAATAAGCTCATTGCCTCAGGAGCCCAATTCCATCTCCTTTTTAATGTTTAAGAAATAGCAATTTCATCAAATTTGCCAGCAAAAATGTGCACTACAGCATTTAAATAAGAAAATAGCTCAGCAGGATTATTATTGTTTTTAAAGATCCATGTACTTGTTCCATGTTTTCAAAATACTGTAAGTCAGCTTTTCAAATGGGCAGTAAATTAAATTCTCAGTCATAGGATTTTCAGTAAATAACATCTGTTGAAGAAGTCCCTTTTGATCTTTTCTAGAAGTGATTTTGAGGTAGACTTTATTTTGTGTACATTCTGCCTAGTTCTCTAAGAAACTTGAGTAGTTGTGGTGGGTATAGGCTAGCAAGGGAAAGGAATCACATTCAATTGTGTCTGAATTAAGTTTTTACTACAGTTCTGCTGCTTAGAGTACCTTCAATCTTCCCTGTAAGTGCCAAGGAGACTCTCTAGCCAAGTTCCACCTTAATTCTTAATCCTTCTATGCTGAGATTTTTCAACAAGGAGCACAGCTTTCTGTAGCTAATTCCACTTTTATTTAATTATAAACTGATGACAGTCTGCTTCAGTGGTTTAGGTGCATACCTGCCTAAAGGCAGGAAGAGAGAGAAGATAACTTTCTAATTTCCATTCTAGGTCTCTATGATGCCATATCTATGAGAACCGAAAAAAAGGAAACCAATTTATAGTATAGACACAAAACATGAATGTCTCATTGATGTCCCTTTAAGTTGTAGGATATTAAATAAAGTTCAGTGTCCTCAGCAAAGATTCTCTCAACTAGACTAAAACCAAGGTGATGATTTGACAGTTTCCTCTCAGAACAAGGAAGAAAAGGTGTGTTAAGAATGTGCTAGAGGATTCCTATGATGATTTGTACCATTTTAGCTCTTTCGCATAAGAGAGATTGGAAAAGTTCAGGGTACCTAGGAACCTGAAAATGTAGGTTGGATGCCTTAAAAAGTGTTTCATATACATAAATTTTAAGGCTTGCAAAACATTTTTTCATAGGTTATCCCATTCATTCTTCACAACAACATTGAAAGGTTGATAACCTTATTTTACAGAAGAAGAAACAAGGCTGGGAGAGGGAAAGTAACTTGCCCAGGGTCCATAATAAATATCTGATTCAGGATTCCATCCCAGGGCTTCCTAAATGTAAATCTAGTGCTCTGTCAACTGTGGCACACCTCTTTTTAATTCCATGAGTAAGACAGAAGATTTACAAGAACACAGTGGAACCCGTTGTCTACAGTGGTACACAGTTTAGAAATGCTAAATGATAAACATTGCCAGGACACCATTCTAATATTCCAGTGTACATTTATAGTAAGTCCTTTAATGTTATGCATTGTGGTCTCAATTTTTTTATTGTTGTCTTCTCCCCTCCATTTTACTTTCATGAGCGACCTAAAGTATACCTGAAGCATGGGAAGTTGAGGATGCAAGGCTGAGAAAAACGAATTATTTAGATCCTGACAGTCTTTTGCTTTTTGGTGAAATGAAGCTCTTGCACTGATTTCCAAAAGATCAAGGTTGGTAATAAGTCACATAACAAGAAATACAAGTATATTCTAATTTGAAATAAGATAGGGACTTGACACAGAAATTTTGAGTGTATGTTCAAAATCAGACTAAAAGTTCATAGATTGTATTAGCTAGCTACCTATTCTATATTACAAAAGAGAGTTGCCTTTGGAAATTAAAGCAGTTCTAGAGAGAGGAAAAAAATGTAGCTAAGTCTGGGGGAGTTCACAGATCCCTCTCCTTATGATGATAAAGCAGCCAAGGCTTTTCCTTAATCTGATAGGTGAGTGTGTGAAGGACCTTCTTTTCTGACTGAAATTGCTGAAGCTTCATCATGTGGAAGCTAAAAGAGAGATGGCTGAACCCCGTTCTCCTCTAATGAGGAGAAAGTAGCAATTCAGCTCATCATAACAGCTGAAGCAAGAATCTAGTAGTACAGGAAAGCTACAGAATCACATACCCAGGTGAAGTGCCAAGGGCAGAACAAGATCTCAGGGGAGCAATTTCGAACAGAGAGAAAAATCCAGAGGGCAAAGCCCAGAGGGCAGGAGCAGCATTTTATGTAATGACAGTACCTGAAAATACTATGGGTTCCAGCATTAGAGTCACATGTTGCCCCTCTCTGCATATATCCTGCATATGCACGTTATCTAAAGGTAGGGTCCTTAGCATATGTTGTCTAGATTTCAGGGTGTGTCCATAGAGGCTGATGAATTATCATTTAAGTGCGCTCAGGCCCATTAACTTCCATGAATCTAGGTAGGTTGTCTTAGAAAAATCACGTGAAAGTGACATGCCCCAAGGTGCTACACATAGAAAGAACATTACAGCTGGAAGGAAACAGGAGAGAAAGAAAAGAATGCTATATCTTTACTTGGTTTTATTACAAATGGCTTTGATATAAATAGACTTAGTGGCTCTGGGCTGGAGGTGATTGACAGAGCTAGCTGGGTCCCATGAAGGGTTGTGGGAAGCTATTTCTTCAAAGCAATAGTTAGTATATTGGGGCAACTCACAATAGACATCTTTAATTTTTCTCCCCACTCCATTCTAGCTACTGAAGAGCTAAGAATTAGGAAAAAGACACTTTTATTAAATACATTTATGGAGGAAATTTTTACAGGAACTTGCTATACAAATCTCAGACAACAACAGCAATAGCCACAGATACCCTGCTTGCCACACCCCTAAATAGGATACCAGTGATATAATGTCAAATTCTGGATCTTCACAAAACTCCCCATGGGAGCATTCCATTAGAGTGTTGAAACTTGTTTTAGCTGAAGATCTATGAATTTCTAACCCCCTACTAAGAACGATTTAAGCAAATTAACAAAAGTCAATATGGCCTATGAT
Source organism: Pseudochirops corinnae (assembly GCA_028646515.1). NCBI lineage: Eukaryota > Metazoa > Chordata > Mammalia > Diprotodontia > Pseudocheiridae > Pseudochirops > Pseudochirops corinnae. The sequence continues at coordinate 115,136,340 of CM053592.1, read as the reverse complement.
TGCAGTATTATATAGAGTCTTAGAAGACTCTGAAAAAGAGTTTTAGAAAGTTAATAAAATTCTTTTGAGGTCACTCACACTTTGTAAATTCAGTCATGATCCTGTACCACCCCCTCCTTTCCTAGAATCCCATGCCTAGAATTTCTCTTTACCTTTGCCTTGTTCATCAACAGGCATTTATTAAGGTTACTTTGTGCAAGGCATTGTGCTAGACATTGAAAATCCAAATACATGGGAAAAAAAAGACACACTTTGTCCTCATGGAGCTTTTATTCAAATTGCAGAAGGCAGCACCCAAAAGGAAGTGAAAAAGGGGTTGGGATATGATAGTAGAGCATGTGAGGGGACTAGATGGAGGGGACAGATACTTCTTCATCTGATAACATGTAATTGGTCAGTAGAGGTAAGAGGGATTCTGTCTTTTGCTTAGCTAACTGTGTACAAGAACTGGGTTAAAGTGAGGAAAACCCCAGGAAAGAACTTGCAAAGCTCTGACTGGAAGTACAGTGAGTAGACTCAACACAATCAGAACATTTTGGGACTACTGAAAGCTTGCATGTCCCCCAGCCTGAGTAATTCCTGACATACCCGAATAATACAGCATTCAATGCCTCCAAGAAAGTGGAAGAAGGACCCAAAAGGCCAAAAGATCTTCCCAGAAGTGTGTGGAACTCAGAACTAACATGAAGTCTGAAGTCAAGATGTAGGCTGGAAGAATGAATAAACCACAGGAAGAAGAAGAATTCTACCATCAAGAGTTATGACAGGAATGCTCAAGACAGTAATCCAGTTATATAAAATTAGAAGAGAAGAAACAAAGGAAAAAAATCTTTGCAACAATTTTTTTTTCTGATAAAAGCCTTATTCCTAAGATGTATTGGCAACTCATTCAAATTTATACAAATGAGAAGTTTCCCAACTGATAAAAAAGATAAGAACTGATAATTTTCAGAGAAAGAAATCCAAACTGTCAGCAGCCACATGAAAAAAATGCTCTAAATGACTAATAACTAAAACTGTAATTTAAATAAACTATGAGGTATATATACCTACAAGATTACTCCTATAAGATTGTATTTATACCATCTTATACCTAATAAGAGTGTTAAAAATGAGAAAAACAATCAAAATGACAGATGCAGGAAGGACTATGGGAAAAGCACTATTGATGGAACTGTGAATCGTCCCAGCTATTCTGGAGAACAATCTAGAACTCTGCACAAAAAGCTACTTATTTAGTACATGCTAGCTACTAGGTCTATACCCAGAAGTGATCAAAGAAAGAGGAAAAGGACTAGCTGCACAAAATATTTATAGCACTTCTTTTTGTGATGGCAAAGAATTGGAAACTAAGTAGGTGGCCATCATTTGGGGAATGGCTGAACAAGATATGTAAGAAGTGATTAAGGGCATGATTTCAGAGAAACTTGTAAAAATGTGTATGAATTGCTACAAAGTAAAATGAGGAGAACCAAGAGAGCTAATTGTACTATAACAACAGCATAAACACAAACAAGTTTGTAAAACTTAGGAACTCTGGTTAACATTATGATGGTGACCAACCACAATTCCAGGGAACTCCTGATTAAGCATGCTACTCACTTCCATATAGATGTATTAATGGAGAATGAGACAATGTATTTTGTTCCATTATACATGTTTATTACCAGTCTTGTTTTTCTTGCTTTCTAAGTGGGGGAGGGATGGAGAGAATATGAACCTGAAAATAAAATAAAATTGAGTTAAAAAAGAGAGATCATTGTTAATTTTGGAGAAAACAGTTTTAGTTGGAGAATAAGTTTTTGGAAGGTAGATTGCAAAGACTTGAGGAGTGAGTGAAAAGAAAGTTTTTTTTTTCTGCTAGAAGTTTAAAAAATGGAGGAACTCTATAGTATGATATACTATATAGATATAGTATAAGGTTTAGTAAAGTTTTTTTTTTTAAGTAGGGGAGAAATTTGGATATATTGAGGGTAGTAGGGAAGGGATCAGTAGATAAGGAATTTTTAAATTAGAGAGAACATGATGTTGGGGGGATTCTTCTGGAGACAGATCAGAGGAGATAGGATCTTGGGCATGTGAATGTTGTCACATTGTCAGGAACGTTCTAAAGAAAATTCTTGTATGAGTTGGAACATTGAATTAGATGACTTCTTAGTTTCCTTCAGATGTAAGAGCCAATGATTTTATTACACTGACATCACAATTACTGGCCTGTCCTTGAGAATTAAACGTTTGTTTCTACATGGGATTATATTTCTTAATTATCCAGTTGAATTTCTACTTTTAGTTAATGCCACATTACACAGTAGGGCAATGTCAGAGAGGAGCCTTGATTGGGGAACACATGTCAGTGCAGGGAGAATCCTGTTGTGTGTTTAATAACTACAGAAGAATTGAGCTGTTAGTGTTAGAGGGCATTTCTCTATCACGCAGTAGGTGCCCCATGTGAGGATAAAATGAATTGGGCAATCTGTACATAGTTAATCAACTTTTCCAGGGCAAAGCTTCCTTATACAAACTGAAAAGATACTAGATAGGAAATATGGACAAGAAAAATATTTACAGTCTAGGAGATTTTTTTAAAGTCCATTCAAGGCTTTAAACTATAGCACATTTCAGAAACTAGTTAGTCACTGCGACTAATAGTCCCTCAACTTCCATTTAAACTGCATATATCTTGTACGCGCATTGCTGTTGCCATATCTTCTCTCCTACTAGAATGTGAGCTCTTGAGATCAGGAGTCACATTTTTGCCCCTTTCCCCCATATACTCTAGACTTAGCCCAATATTAGGCATATACTAAGTACTTAAGAAATACTTGCTGACTAACCATTGTCTGTCATCCCATCTCCACTTCTGTGGTTATGCTGCTACCCTTCACCAAACCTTTGAATAACATGAACAAATATAAACATTTGACATAGCTTTTTTCACCAATCTGCACAGACCACTGAAGAAGAGAAATAATAATTATAGTGTTTGCTAATCATGTTCAGACTTATAGAGCTACTTCTGGAACAGCAGAATGACTTCTTAGAGGGCAAATCTCTATATTACAATTGAATACCCCCCAATATCCCTAAGAATTCAAAAATAGTGAATTTTCACAGACAAAACTGTTGCCCACAATTGCTCAACATAACATTGATCCATAAAAATTTAAGAACAACATTTTAAAATGATAGTGCCCAACAGGATGCTCATCATCCCCAAACCACATAGAAAGTAAAGCTTTCAAAACAGGCACTTTGGAGAAGAAATCTAAATCATATGGCAACAGAATATGGTACGTAATGTCCTCATCTCCTTAGCTACTTGAATTGTTTCAAAAAGATTTTCTATGATCCTATAGAAAATGAATGTATTTCTTGACATAATTTTCTAGTAGTCTCTTTACCCACATGCAAACAACATAAAAACATTAAATATTAAAAAAATAGCAGGATAATAATTTGTAAATGTTGCAGAGGATAGAGCACTGGACTGGGAAAGAGGAAGACTCGTCTTCATGTGTTCAAATGTAGCTTCAGATGCTTACCAGCTGTTTGACCCTGGGCAAGTCACATGTCTCTTAATCTCTAATCCTATTAGTCTCACTTTCCTCATCTGTAAAGTGAGCTGGAAAAGGAAATGGCAAAGCACTCCAGTATCTTCGCCAAGAAAACCCCAAATGGGATCACGAAGAGTCAGACATGACTGAACAACAGCAATCAATGCATATAATTTATAAATCAATACATACATATTGATGAGTATCTTTATATTTTTGTTTTCTCTCTCCTTTTGGCTTAATACTTTCCTCTATGACTTCTCATTTGTACTGATTTGGTGCTTTAACCTAGTTTTTATTGTCTACATACCAATGTTGATCATATTGTCTCCTTTTCCTAAGAGATCAATTGTTAGTAATGAAGCAGCAGTGGTCTATCCCTCCTGAGCCTGGCTGCTGCCCATGAACCCCTGACTTCATTCTATTTAGTTATAAAATGTGAGAATCCAAAGGAAGGCAGAGTGGAAAATGTAGGCACAATAATTCGGTTCCAAATGATATATGAGGGCATGAGTAAGATGAGGTCAATTAAGTAGAGTGTCTGGAGATCCTTTAGAATGTGCCATTGTGATTTCAAAAGTAGAAAGAAAACATTTCCTGTTAGATCCTTTCACAAAACTGCATATTTTAGCCAAAATAGACTACTGGTGTTACTTAAATCTGATATTCCATCCCTCACCACCTCCATGTCTGCCCCTATGCTTTAAATTCGCCCTTACCTGCCTTCTATCTCTTTGATTCTATAAACAGTACCTGAAGGCCATCTTCTCACAAATTCTCTTTTCCATCCCATCCCCTGCCCCCCAGAAAACTAATCTCATGTTTGAGGAACTATTTAGGTTAGCAATGAATACCATTTATTGGCAGAAATTTTGTTCCACTTATATCATATTTCATAATAATACTGCTACTATTGAATGAGTTCATGGGTTTTGCACAGGAAGGAATATTAGAAGCCAATGATTCCAAACCCTTCATTTTATAGACGAGGCTTATAGTGGTGAAATGATTTTTTTCAAAGTCACACATGTAGCATGTTCACTCAGTATGGTACTCAGATACCATCTGACCCAGTGGTATATATGTGGCTACTTTGACCAATCAGATTCTGCAGTAGAATATAAGACTTCTGCATCAAAATCCTATCCTCACTCTATTGGTGGGAAATACAGCACTAACCTAGAAGTTGCTTTTTTTTTAAATCCCAAAATGTTTATTATTTTATGGTTATTTTATGCCATGAATTCATGGGGAACTGGATGCATTAACTCAGATTCCTTGCCTTTTTTCTCATGAAGTGAGTTTCTCTAGCCAGAGAGCATACTGCTTCTTCATTTGAGTTCAGTTGCTTTTTTCCTTGGCTTCCTTTTACTTAACATTATCCTTCCTATGATTCAGAAAGCTATATCTGCTCTCAGACTCTTAATGCGCTATACACACACATTAATCTTCTTATGGAGAATATTGCCCTTAACCTCTTTGTTTATAAGAATTCTTACAGTATTTTGGTCATCATTATAGACCTATTTACTCTTGTCATACTTAAATTTATGAGGTGTTCACTGATTTGAAGTGTGCCCCTATTCTTTATTTATATATCATTTATTTATTTTCAGTTTTCAACATTCACTTCCACAAAATTTTGAATTACAAAATTTTTCCCTATCTCTCCCCTCCCCCCACTCCAGGATAGCATGCACCCTAACCACTTCTTCCCCCAATTTGCCCTCCCTTCTATCACCCCTCTTCTCCTATTGCCCTCCCCTATATTTTCCTGTAGGGCAAGGTAGATTTCTATAGCCCATTGCCTGTACTTCCCAGTTGCGTGCAAAAACAATTTTTAACATTCATTTTTAAAGTTTTGAGTTCCACATTCTCTCCCTTCCTCCCTCCTCATCCACCCTCACTGAGAAATCAGCCAATTCAATATAGATCATACATGTGTAGCAATGCAAAACACTTCCATAACAGTCATGTTGCAAAAGATTAACCACATTTCCATCTATCCTGTCCTGCCCTGCATTTATTTCATTCTCTCCCTTGACCTGTCCCCCCCATAATAGCATTTGCTTCTGATTACCCCTTAGACCAATCTGCCGATCCCCCCCTGCCTTCCTATAGGGTAAGATAGATTTCCATATCCAAATGAGTGTGTGTTACATATATGTGTGTGTGTGTGTATGTTTGTGCTTATATATGTATGCACATATATGTATATATAGATAGATATGTGTATATATGAGAAAGATCTTATAAGTTATAAATATCTTTACATGTAGGAATGTGCACAGTTACATTGGCTTTGTTTATATAGAAACTTTTCAATTTAATGTAATCAAGATTATCCATTTTGCATTTTATAATGCTCTCCAACTCTTTTTTGGTCATAAAGTCTTCCCTACTCCATAAATCTAAGAGGTAAACTATTCCTTGCTTCCCCGGATTACTTACAATATCAGCCTTTATACCTAGATCATGCACCCATTTAGACTTGACTTTGTTGTATGGTGTTAGATGATGGTCTATGCCCAGTTTCTGCCATATTATATTCCAATTTTCCCAGAAGTTTTTGTCAAATGGTGAGATCTTATCCCCAAAA
>CM053592.1:115118998-115129328 GCA_028646515.1 Pseudochirops corinnae | reverse complement strand
AGCTTCAGGCCAGGCTGGTTTCGGTTGGCAGTGCTGATAGTTCCTCGTAGCCGAGCTGACTTTAGTGGGAAGTATCTGTGTGCGTTTTTGAAGTTCTAGGTTGGTCCAGAGTCCTATTCCATGGGTATTTGGGGGTGGCTATGTGAGAGCTGCGATATATTGCTGCTGCTACGCCGCCATCTTGGCTCCGCCCCCCCTAAAATCAAATATTTATAAAGATTTAGTGTGATAGTATGGAAAGAACATGGCATTTTGGCTCAAAAGACCTAGCATCAAATTCTGCCTCTGCTAACTTCTTTGACACTCAGTTTCCTCATCTGGCAAATAAGGGAGTTAAATTAAATGAACTCTAAGCTGCTTTGCAACTTTTCATCTTTTAATCCTATTGGACCCTACTCCCCTTCATATTCTCTTCCAATCTACCTTATTTTGTTAAGAAATTTGGGAAATATAAAGAAGAAAATTAAATTGTGCTAAGCTCCAGTGTTGATTCTATGTAATTTATTCCTTCCTATGGCATGGCTACCATAACCACAGAGACTGCCATCAAAACAAAGAAAATATACCAAAAAAGTGGCACCAACACCTGCTAGGCTTTCAGATCCCAACAAGGCTCTGAAATTTGGAGTCAAAGAGAAAGAAGTTTTCATAGACATGCAGAGGTCACAGGTAAGGAGTGTGTGTGTGTGTGTGTGTGTGTGTGTGTGTGTGTGTGTGTGTGTGTGTGTGTGTGTGTGTGAAAGAGAGAAAGAAAGAGAGAGTGTAAACATATATATATATATATATATACATACACACATGTATGGGTGCTATGGTAAGAAGCTTGTCCTATTTAGTGTTTCCCATGTCAATTAAGATAACCAAAATATCTTACAGTTGGAAAGTTATTTGAAATCACCTCATTTAATCTACATGCTTTCAGTATTTAGCCTTGTGAGTTACTAGGTACTTGAAGGAAGGAAGGTAGATATGGGAATTTCCAGTTCCTCCTGTATGGGAGCAATAGGACAGAAGTAAAAGGTCCCTACAGTATACCTTGGCATTTCTGAGCTGGAGGGAACCACTGAGGGCTACAGTAGGCAAATAAATATACTCTGTTTCTATAATAAAAGAGAAAAGCTATTAGTCAGAGAAACTTGTATTGGCTTTCTATCATGTACAACTCTCAACTTCTACCTAGTGAAAAATAACACACATTCTAGGAGCATGTGGATGAAAAAAAAATTCCTAACCCAGGGTAGAATGACTCAAATTACAAAATAAGTTATTTATCTGACAACTCCTTGTACTCCCAGGTGCCTCACTAGAGAGCAACTCCTTCATGCCTAAAGCAAAGCAAAACAAAACAACCATTACAAACCTTGTCTTGAACACAAAAAGATTAAAGAGCCTTTCATTATGATTTAGCAATCTCTGGCCTTTACCTGAGAATTCTTTCCTTTCTGTTGTTTAGTTCTGTTCTTCTCTGACTTCTCTGCTAGCCAGCTGGATGGTATAGTCATCCAATCCTGTAACTGACTTGCCTGTTGTTGTTCAGTCGTGTCTGACTCTTGGTGACTGCATTTGGGGTTTTCTTGGCAAAGATACTGGAATGGTTTGCCATTTTCTTCTCCAGCTTATTTTACAGATGAGGAAACTGAAGCAAACAGCGTTAAGGGACTTGCCCAAGGTCACATAACAAATAAGTGTCTGAAGTCACATTTGAACTCAGGAAGATGAGTCTACCTGACTCCAGCCTCACACGCTATCCACTGTGCACCTCCCTGCCCTTAACTTTCTTACCTGTTTTACATTTGTAATCACAGTTTGAGATTTTTTCCACTATGATTTCTTTTTATTTTTCTCACATAATGACATACATAGAGGCAAAAGGTGTGGGTAGAGGTCAGGTTTCCTCCTAACCATTAGCCATCCCCTTCAGCATCCTTTTGTCTAACTCTGCTCATTTTTGCCTACTAGCAATTGTCATCTCCCCATGAAGCTTCCAACCTCCTACAGGTTACCCCTCAGAATTGCCATCCTCTATAACTCTCTCTTTTAAGTTCCCTCCAAGCACTTTTGTATCGACTCCTCCTGTAGCTCAGATTCGGTATCACTGACGCTGGTAGGTTCCTCTACCATAACACCCTCCTCATGTGCTTTGTTGACTTCTACTGTTCTGCCATTCTCTAATAGACAGTATTCATCATATTCTCCAGAGGACCAGCTTTCTACCCAGCTGTCCCACAGGGATCAACCACATTCTATCTCATGCCTCACCCAACTTATGTTGAGAAACAGAAAATTTATCTTTGGACCAAAGTATCTCCATTCCTTTTGAGATATTTTGTAATTTTGAGTCCCAAGGCCCCATGACCAAAATCACTCAGGGTACTATTGAGAACACTGCATTGTTTAAAATAATAATAATAATAATAATAATAATAATAAAACATCTCAGTATAATATGCTTCAGCTTCCCTAGCACTCGGATGGCACATCTCTCACTTTTGTCAGCATATCTTGACAGTTTAGAGAAGTATTTTCTACCTTTCCCTGACTCTCATTTACCTCCCAGAGTAACTGTGCCATGGTACCAAAATTATCCTGAGGTTACTCTGCAAAAGACCTCCAAGGGGAAAGGGAAGGGATTTAATCAACTGCTCAGGAAAAGGGATATTTTGCAATCTCTGCTAAGTTGCTTGTAATTTAGATTTAGAGACTGTCAATGCAAAAAGTACATTCAGAAATTACCTAATCAGATGCCCTCAGTTGTACAGAGGAGAACACTAAGGCCCAGAGCATCTTCAGTCTAGCAAATGGCAGGAAACCGATTCACGCCCAGATCTTCTGATTCAAAATTGAGTGTTCTTTCCACTGTATGATGCCATTTTAAAGGATTTAGTAAAGATGAAGAGGGCAGAGCTAAGATAGAGGAGTAAGGCAGAAACCCATCTCAGTTCTCCCAAATTTCCCTTTAAACAACTTTAAAATAATACCTCCAAATGAATTCTAGAATAATAGAACCAAAAAAGGAGAGAATAAAACAATTTTTTCAGCTGAAGATAACCTAAAAAGCTGACAGAAAAGATCTGTCTTACTGAGGTAAGAATGAAATGTAGTCTAGATCAGGCAGCCAGGCAAGCCAACAACAAAACCATGAGGCCCCTTCACACCAGCCTTGACACAAACCAGCAGCATGATCCTCCCCAAGAAGCCAGTTGAAGACTTGGGAGCAACTGAATCAATAGCAGTGACTCCCAGTGACTCAGTCCACAGATTAGAAGTGGGTCAGACAACTGGTCAGAAGGAGAGTATAAAGGACATTTTGCTGGCACTGGGTGTAGGACTCATTGCCCTGCCCAAATGGGGATCTGGGCCACAGTCCAAGGATCAGGAGAAGCACTAGCACATTAGAGCATGTAGCTGCATGGGTGTACAATCCTGTTAACAGGTCCAGGGCAGAAAAGAGTGTTTAGGGTCATTCAAAGACCAGAGCACAAGATAGGAGAGCAGTGACCACATCTCTCCTCAGATCAAACCAACTTGGAAGAACCAAAAACTTGCATGTCTCCACAATTAGCAGCACCAAAAACCCAAAGCTTGAAACAGTGACCCTGCCATCCCAGGAGCAGGGCTCAATTTTAACATAAAATTTAAAGTTAAGAAATAGGAAGTGAGAAGAGAAAAATAAAAGAAGGGAGAAAGGAAGGAAGGAAGGAAGGAAGGAAGGAAGGAAGGAAGGAAGGAAGGAAGGAAGGAAGGAAGGAGGGAAGAAGGGAGGAGGGAGGGAGGGAGAGGGAAGGAAGGAAGGGAGGAAGAAAGGAAGGGAGGAAGGAAGGAAGGGAGTAAGGAAGGAGGGAAGGAGGTAAAGAAGGGAGGAAGGAAGGAAGGAAGGAAGGAAGGAAGGAAGGAAGGAAGGAAGGAAGGAAGGAAGGGTTTACCATGGTCACAGGGGAAATCAAAACATAACCTCAGAAGGAGACAACAATGTCAAGATAGCTACATTTGAAGCCTCAAAGAAAAAATGTGAAATGGTGTCAGACCCAAAAGCAACTGCTGAAAAAGCTCAAAAACTATTTTAAAAATCAAATAAGAAAGCAGAAGAAAAACTGGAAAAGAAATGGGAGTGATGCAAGACAATCGTGAAAAAAGACAACATCTTGGTAAAGGAAGCACAAAAACTGGAAAAAGATGTACAAAAATTCATGGAAGGAAACAGTTCCTTAAAAAGTAGAATTGACCAATTGGAAAATGAAGGTACAAAAGTTTACTGAAGAATATCATTCCTTAAAAATTAGAATTGGGAGGTGACTAGGTGACACAGTGAAGAGAGCACTGGCCTTGGAGTCAGGAAAACCTGATGTCAAATCAGGCCTCAGACACTTAACACAAAACTAGCCATGTGACCTTGGGCAAGTCACTCAACCCCAATTGCCCTACCTTCCCCCAGCAAAAATTAAAATAAAATAAAATAACATCAAAAAAAAAGAAAAGGGGGGGGGGGCAGAAATATCTCACAGGAAAAACAACTGACCTGAAAAAAATAGATCCAGAAGAGATAATTTAAGAATTATTAGACTACCCAAAAGGCATGTTTTTTTTTAAAGAGCCTAGATATCACATTTTAAGAAATTATCAAGGAAAACAGCCCTGATATCCTACAACCAGAGGATAAATTAGAACCTGGAAGAATCTACCCATCAATTCCTGAAAGAGATCTCAAAATGAAAACTCACAGGAATATTATAGCCAAATTCCAGAGCTTCCAGGTCAATGAGAAAATACAGCAATCAGCCAGAAAGAAACAATTCAAATATCATTGGGACATAGTCAAGATTATATAGATTTAGCAACTTCAACATTAAGGGATGAAAGGGTTTGGAATATGATATCCCAAAAGTCAAAGGAGCTAGGGTTACAACCAAGAATCAACTGTCCTGCAAAACTAAGTATATTACCTTGGGAGGAAATTGATATTTAATGAAATAGAAGACTTTCAAGTATTCCTGATGAAAAGAAAACTGGACTGAAAATCTGATTTTCAAATACAAGACTCAAGAAAAGCATAAAAAAGTAAACAGGAAAGAGAAAACATAAAGGATTCAACAAAGTTAAGCTATTTACATCTCTACAAGGGAAGAAAATACTTGTAACTCTTAAGATCTATATCACTATTAGGACAGTAAGAAGCAGTATACTTAGAGAATATGGGTGTGAGTTGACTATGATGGGATGATATCCAAAAAAAAAGTTAAGGAGTGAGAAAGAAGGATACACAGGGTAAAGGGGGGAAAGTAGAGTGGGATAAATTATCTCACATGAAAGGTTTAAAAGAGATATATGACAATAGAGGGAAAGATGGAGGACTAGAGGGCAAAGCTTGAATCTTGCTGTCATTGCAATTGGCTCAAAGAGGGAACAACATACACTTAGGAATGGAAATCTATCTTACAATAAAGTGAAGTAGGAGAGAAGGGATAGAAAAGGGAATGATAAAAGAGAGGGAGAATGGGAGTGGTCAGAAGCAAAACACTTGTAAGGAGGGATATGATGGAGGAAGGGAAGAGAAGGAGAAAAAGGGAGAAGAAGGGAAAGAGAGAAATTAAGAAGGAAAGAAATATACAATAATTATAATTGTGAATGTGAATGGGATAAATTTACCCATGAAGTAGAAGCAGATAGAAGAGTAAATTAAAAACCAAAATCCTACAATATGTTGCTTACTAGAAAGACACTAGAAGCAAAGAGATAAACACGGTAAAGATAAGGGGATAGAGCAAAATCTATTATGCTTCAATTGAAGTAAAAAAAAAAAAAAAGAAAGAAAGGGTAACGACCATGATCTTAGACAAAGCAAAAGGAAAAACAGAGCCAATAACCAGAGATAAGGAAGGAAACTACATGTTGCTAAAAAGGTATCATAGACAATGAAGTTCTAATAATACTAAACCTATATGCAACATATGGTATAATGTCCAGATTTTTAGAGGAGAAGTTAAATGATTTTTAGGGGGAAATAAAAGTAAAACTATGGTACTGGGGGACACCTCACCTTTCACCTCTAAGAATTAGAAAAATATAACCAAGACATCAACAAGGAAAAATGTTGAGGAGGTGAGTAGAATTTTAGAAAAGTTAGATATGATAGACCTCTGCAGAAAACTGAATGGGAATTGACAAAAATATACCTTTTTGTCAATGGTACATGGCACCTACATAAAAAATAGACCATATAACCTCATAACCCAATACAGAAAAGCAGAAATATTAAATGTACCCTTTTACTTCCTAATGCTGAATCAGTCTTACTTCATAAGAGATAGGGAGGGAGGGAGGGAAGAAAGGGAGATGAGGAGAGGAGAAGAAAGGAAGAGGGGGATTGGGAGAGAGAGAGAGAAGAAGAGAGGGGAAAAGGGGGAGAAAGCATTTACAAATATACAAAGGATTTAAATACAGGGTAATTCGGGAGAAGAGAAATATGAAGTGGTTGAGAAGGAATTTATTACAGGAATGGTATACAACCATTGCAAAAGCAGGAAGGCTAGATAAAGTGCTGGGTAAGGAAGAGTGCAAAGACCATTTGCCTGGATTGAGGAGTATGGGAGGGACAACACTGTCACTGAGGCTAGAAAGATAAGTTAAGGCCAGGTTGTAAAGAACTCTAAGAGCTAAACTGAGAAGTTCATAGTTGATTCTAGAGATGACAGGAAGGCATTGGTACTTATAGTAGGAAAGAGACATGGTAAGATTTGTGCTTAAAGAAAAAAAAACATTTAGGGAGCAGTATATAAGATAGACTGAAATAGAAAGAGACTGGAGGCAGAAAAATGCATTTGGAGGTTGTTCCAATCATCTAACTAAGACAGAGTTAATCAGTACTGGACTAATGAAGCAGCTGCATTAGGAGAGAGAAGTGAAAGTAAGTGATGTTATGGAGGTAGAAACAGCAAGTTTTGGCAACTGAGCATATATGTGAGACAAGAGAAAGGGCAGATTCTAGGATGACAGCAAGGTTACAAAACAAGGAAACTGGAAGAATAGTGGTGCCTTTAGCAAAGATAGAGATGTTTGGAAGAAAACTAGGAAAGCTAATAAATTGAAATCCCTTTTACACAAAGATTTCTTCTGCATTTCAATAACTGTCTATTTCAAACACAAATATTTCCCCTGTTCTGTCTACATTCTGCTAGGAATCATTCATTATGATTCATCTATCTTCTCATATTTACCTGAGAACTTTCAGCCCCTCTCTCTTTCATCTCTTCCTCAGCCCTATTCTCCTATGACTTTCTGCTAGCCACCTGGATGGTATCATTCATTCAATATCTGCACTTCCCCACCTGTGCCCTATTATTGTAACTAATAGTTGTTTTTTTTTCTTTTGCTTCCAGCACCACCACCCCTCCCCCAGTTTCCTCCACCCCATACCCTAAAAAAATATTAAGGGGAAATCTATAGTGATGAAATCACGAGTCATTGATGTATTCAAATATATGAGAAATGTCTCTTCTTTACATCCTGCTTAAAATATGAAGACAAAAGCAGCAAGCTTAAATATTTGCAGTTTTAAGATGCCAGTTCTCCTACAGAATTGCCAAATTATAACACACAGAGGAAAACTTAATAATAGAATAAAGAAACAGAATTTTCATTGCCTTGTTATGAGGGAGGCAGGGTGGAGCGAAGGGCAAGACAAAATGACAACCAGTTTCGGGGCAAGTGTTCTCTACTTTACAATAAATTCCCAGGGAGTAGAAAGAAATGCGTTTCTTCCCTTCATTTTCAGGGTTAGGAAGATTGTCACTACCCCTGATACCAGAAAAATAACATGTGGGCAAAATATTGTTGGACAATCGCAAACTTTCAAGTTTCTTTTTCTCCCCTAAACTATGAGATGCAAAAAAAAAAAAAAACTTACAATGAATAAAAGAATCACATCAATAGATCCTAAAAGCAAAATATAGTTAACTTAATTTATTTGCGTTACAAAGTGAAATGTACTTAAGATTAATTTTTAATGAGACACTTTCATGAACTGCTTGTCACATGGTATAGGTCTATGAGTACACAGTTGTTCTGATATTAGATCCTACTTTAGTCACCATTAAGTATATTTATCACTTAATCAACACATTGCACCTACATGTCTTTTGGTGCTTTCATGTTCTTATTTGCTAATTTGTAAAAGATCTACTTCATTAATAAGAATTTATAATACCCCAAGAATTTAATCTGTGAAGAACTTTCATTCCAAAAGATTTGTCATTTGAAAATTATGATCAGTCAGAGTCAATAACAAAATTAATATTTATTTTATTGAGATCATTGTTTTTGGATTTTATACCAATAAAACATTCATCCATCAGTTCAAGTATTAAAACATAGCTTAAAATAAAATAATCATTAATTACAGGCAACTCAGTAAGACAATGGATAAAGCTCTAGGCTTGGAGTCAGGAAGCTTGGAGTCAAGTCCAATTTCAGATATATGGGAGCTGTATGCATTTGTGACCCTGGACAAGTCATTTAACTTCTGCCTCAGTTTCAATAACAACCCCTGCCTATAGAGGTTTCATGAGGATTAAAAGAGATAACTTTATAAAGTACTCAACATAGTCCCTGGTCTTTGTTTTGAAGAGGGCCAAAATTATATCATTATGTTCGAGTCAAGGTACAATGAATATTTCATGTTTCTTTTGAGCTACTGCAATTCTGCTTCATCCTAGGGCACAGCACCTTCTCTGATGTGGGCACACCATCCTGGGAAGTCTTTTGCCAGTCTCCCATGTCACATAATCAATTCCAAAGTTCTTCAGAGAAATCTTAAGAATGTCTTTGTATTTGTTCCTCTGACCTCCATGTGAGTGCTTGCTTTGTGTGAGTTTGTTAGATAGTCTTTTAGACAAATATATGTTTGACTTTTGAACAATGTGGCCAGGCTATCAGAGTTGTATTCTCTGCAGTAGAGTTTGAATACTTGGCAGTTTAGCTCAAGAAAAGACTTCAGTGTCCAATACCTTATCTTGTCAGGTGTGTTCAGAATCTTTCTAAGATAATTCAAATGCACACAGTTTTCAAAGTACAGCTTGAAATCTAACCCTCCTACCCTTTTCTTTAAACTGGCACTGAGGATGAAGTCAATAAATTGTCAATTAATTAAATACTTGATTTGAAGATTCTTCAATAATTTACTATCATCTCACTTAATAAATTTCTTAGCAAAAAAAAAAAAAGATAATTCAAATGGAAACAATTCAGTTTCCTGGGCTGGCAATGGTATAATGGTATACTGTCCAGTTTCATAGGCATGCAACAATGAGGTCAGCACAATGGCTCTGCAGACCTCAGTTTGGTAGTCAATCTAATACCTCCTTTTCCATGCTTTCCTTCAGAGACTTCCAAAACTAAGCTAGCTCTGGCAATGCATGAATCACCTTCATCGTCCATGTGAACATCCCTGGAAAATATAATGCCAAGATAAATGAACTTATCCACAGTACTCAAAATTTCTCCATTTATTGTAACCTATGGTTTCACGTATGGATGGTGTGGTCCTGGCTAGAAGAGAATCTGTGTTTTTCTTGGTTTGAATTATTAAGCCAAAATTAGCAAAAGCAGTAAAGAATCAATCCATACTCTTGCATCTCAGTTTCAGAGGTTCCACAATCATTTGCAAGCAAACAAACAAAAAAAAAAATCATGTACCAACTCTCCCTCCACTTTAGACTTAACTTGTAGCCTTTTCAAGTTAAATAATCAATGCAGTAGCTAACCTTAATGCCATGTCTGTCCTTGTTAAAGGTGTTTGACAACCTTGCTGAAAACATTCATAATAAAAAGCATGGGAGCACTCATATGTACAAAAATATTTATTGCAGCTCTCTTTGTGGTGGCAAAAAACTGGAAATTAAGGGGATGCTCATCAACTGGGGAATGGCTAAACAAGTTGTGGTACATGAATGTAATGGAATACTATTGTGCTATAAAAAATGGAGATGAGATGGACTTCATATTTACCTGGAGAGGCTTATACAAACTGATGCTAAGTGAGAAGAGCAGAACCAGGAGAAATGTGCACATAATCACAGACACATCGCATTGTGATGACCAACCTTGATAAACTAGACTCTTCTCAGCAATGCACAGTTATAAGACAACTCTACAAGTCTCAAGATGGAAGGAGATATGTACATTCAGAGAAAGATCTAGAAAGAACAGAGTTTAAATGGAGACTGAAGCAACCTACATGCTACCACTCTTTTCCATGTTTGGTCTTGTTTCCTTTTTCCCATTGTTCACTCCATTGGTTACAACCCTTCTATACAACCAGACTAATGTCCAACATGAA
>CM053592.1:115106677-115118898 GCA_028646515.1 Pseudochirops corinnae | reverse complement strand
CTTACCTCCTCTTGTAATTGGGAAAGTACAAGACCATCATCCATTATCTAGAACTCAAGAAAGCATCCCATCATGAAATTGAAATACAACGCTGATGAACTCCAGGCAATCAAATTTTGACATAATTTTCCATAAGCCCTCATGACTGACAGTGCCAGAGGCCTTGGTCAGATCAATGAACATTGTGTAAGACCTCTCCGTTCCACTCCTGGCATCTCTCCTCAAGTTGTTTGGCAGCAAACACTATATCAACCATTCTTTGGCCTTTTCTGAAGTTATACTGGCTCTCAGATAGATCACACCATCTTCCAGGTGAAGGATCAACCTATTAAGGAGGACTTTGGCAAGAATCTTGTCGTCAATGACAAAAAAGAGAGAGACTCTGTCCCCTCCTTCCTGTGATTGTCATAGGACAATCTATTTCCTTTGTCTTTATAGAGATGGACAATAGTAATAGATGCTAAATAAATGCTTGCTCCATACTCCCCCTTGCCCCTTAAAATTACAACATGAATAGATCATGTATAGCTTTTGAATGTATTTTACATTGTATTAATATTATTTTTCAGAATGTAATGATCATAACAGCATCAAGATTGAAAATTTCCCCTTTGTTTATACATATTTCAAGTTCATAATCTTTGGGGAAAGAAAAAAGCTTGAAACAAAAGTTTTAAAATAACTAGATTAGTAACTATTGGGGGCTATGTCAAAAGCTCTTCCTAGAATACCCTTGCAGATAAGGAGGTGCAGAGCATGCCCTGAAGGGATGGGGGAAGAATCTTAGAAGTGGATGGGATGAAGTTTGTTGGTGGATTGGGCAAAACTTAAAAATTTGTGATATACTTTGTGTAATGGATATAATTTTGCTGTATTAGTTGATGAATAAGATAAATTAAGAGAAACATGAAAAAACTAGCATGAACTGATACAAATTTCTACACAAATAGAACAAGTTAAACTAAACACAATGACTGAAACAATGACTATGAAAAGAACAATAAAATAACTAAAACTGAATGCTCCAAGATTACAATGACCAAGCTTGGTCCCAAAGACATGTGTGAAGGTATACTAACTCCCTTCTTTGCAAAATATAAGCGTGATGGGTGTGGGACAACAAGATGGCAGGTGGTTTGTTCTCTGTTTCCTCTAAAACTTGCCCTTCCTAGTCTTCTGAATGTAACAATGCTATAGCTTCAATTAGTTTTAACTCTTTGAAGTCTCCTGGTCCTCCTTCCATTTGTATTGATATGGTCTCCTTGTGTTCTGCCCTTTCTAAGAGGGCAATCAGTAGAGTATGTCCCATTCATGACTCATTAGAAGTATAAGTAACATCTGAATTTTGCATTATGTTGGTTGTTTTTGCTTAACTCTCTGCCCGATTTTAAAAGATGGTTCTCTGGAAGGTAAGGAAAAGGGGAGGAATACATTTAGTAATATTGGTGATATTAAAAAGGGTATTTTTTTTTAAATAAAGAAGGGAATCTGGGACTCAAACTCCATCAGAGATGGATTCCCCAGTAATACTAGGCCCTTGGAACACTTTGAAAAAGGTAGACATATATATAACCCATGCATAGAAGGCATTCCACTGCTTTAGGGGGTATGCTAGAGCCAGCTATAACTGATGCATAAGAGCTGGTTGTTAAATTTTCAATGTGAGTATTTATATCTCAAAAATTTCAAATGTATCATGTTAGGGAGAAAGAGAAACTAGATCAATAATTATTCATTAGGGTTTGATTTATTATTACTTTTTTACTGGGTTTAAGAAAATACTGGCAAAAATGTTAATAATGCAAATAAAATTTAAAGGTGTGTCCTGAACTGATTTTTGAGTGTTTTGCATTTGTTTGTTTGTTTGTTTAGAGAGCATTTGTTAACCATTTAACAGCACACCTCTGGGGGAAGGGAGGATATTTAGTTACACAGAGTCTTCTACCTTGAGTACCATTATTTTCATATGAGGTGACTTTATGACTGTGTGGTGTGGGGAGGAATTGTATAAGTGTGTGCACCCACACACCCATACACTCACACACCCACACACTCATCCTGGACAAGAAGCATAACCACACTCTACATGCAAATCCCCTGAGGCAAAGTTCTATTTGGCACATTCTAATTGTAGCTCTGACTTTAGTTCATCAGAGCTATAATATCCACAGTATTATTTTTACTGCATCAACCCAACCTTGCATTTTAAAGACCAGGAAGCTGAAGCACAGAGCATGACTATAAGGAAAGCACCCTTCCCATTGTACCACACTTCTTCACTTCTATTCTTCCTACTAGAATCTGTTGCTTATCATAATCCCTGGATGTTAGAAAATGCTAGTGCTCCTTCTATGTAGCAACTACTTCTGTTCCTCCTCTTTACACCCCCACCGACTTTCAGTTGTGTTGCCTTTCCTGATGTGCTAACAAGTGGAAGAGTTTCAAAAGTTTGATTTTTGCTGGATGGTAATGGCATCGTTTTTCAAATAAATACATTAACAAGAGCATGGAAGTGAGTATTTATTTTGAATTTAGTATAGTTCAGCTATCCTGAACAAATGAGACTCTCTTAGAGAAATGCAGTAGTCACAGGAGACCTGGGACTGGGGTAAAAATTCTGCTTGACAAGGTAGAAAGTTTAAGGGGCTTGTTTTTCCCTATTGCCTTCACTTTAAACTCTAGACCTGCTTAGTGCATCCTTGTGTGTGTGTGTGTGTGTGTGTGTGTGTGCACGCACGCGCACATCTGCGTGTGTGTGTGTGTGTGTGTGTGTGTTCCCTCTCCTCCCTCTCTCTCTCTCCAAGAGCTTAGCAGATGCCTCCTTTGGGAAAAAAGAACAACAGCTAAGGGATAACTCCCAGCAATTAGATCAACTTGGCCCCAAATTTTTCTTTTCCCCAAATATTCTTTATCTCTCTCACACAGCAGTTCTAAGCCTTTCTTTCTTTTTCCTGCAGCTGGAACTTTGCACTGACACCTTTGCTTGTCAGACCCATGAGAAATTGCTCTGCCAGGAGGAGTTTCAGCAATTACAAACAGCCTTTAAGGCATGAAGTCAACTATTATTTCTATGGGTAGATGGTTCATTTTGAATTTAAGAAGCTCATGAAAATGCCATCCCAAACATTGGCATAGCCTGGCAGCAAGTTAAAACACATACCAAAACATCGGTTTAAAAAATTTGTACCTGTTTTCCAGCAGGCAAGGATTAGAATATCAGAATGGGAATACCATCAAGGGCCATTGACAAGACACAAGTGACAAAGCAGCACACTTTAAATAGGCTTATTAGTGAGGTGAATGCCCAGTTATTTGCCCTAGTTGTAAGCACAATAAATTAAACAAATGAGGTTCATTAGAAGGAGCTTGTGCAACATGTAGACCTTGGAAATGTTGCTTTGATGGGATTAGAAAAGCAAGGAGAAAAAAAAAAGTAAAATTAGTTATATAATTTACCTAAAATAATTACCCACAATTCTAATGGTTTTGAGAATCCCTAAATGTTTCTTATATTTTGGCACTAACAGACGCACTTGGAAATTAACTTGTTCTTCTCCATTATGTGTGTAGATAATCTAAAAATAAATATTCATTTTTATTATTGTCATGAATTTTAAAACTTTTGAGTGAGATTCCAAATGAAAACATGCCTAGCTTTCTCTTAATAATCAACAGTCGGTATATCAATAGAGACGCCTTAGCAAAAATTATAATAAAAATTTAATTCACCTAGGCAGTTTCCTAATCAACAAGTGCATAGGTTTGACTTTGAGGGAACCAGAGACACCAGGCCCCTTTCTTTTGCAGGATACTGTGGCCCAGTGAGCTTTAATGAGTTGGCCAAGATTATACAATTTACATCCAGGCTCTCTGACTCCTAACCTAGAATTCTATGACACTCTCCCTAAATATTTTTTGAAGGCCCACTATTAGCATTTGGTAATCTATGAAGATATAGGAGAAATACACATATATCCCTGTCTTCAAAATGTTTATTACCTGTAAAGGCAGTATTAAATTACATATAGCAGTTAAAAAAGAATTAGAGTATACCCCACATTATAAATGGATTATGTTCTAAAAGTTTGAAAATACATTGTTGGGAATTTGGATAATAATTGGAATGGACTGGGAAACTCATCAAATCCAATTTACTATGAAATTCATTAAAGTGGCTGACATGATCATATGACCACTGATTAAACATATTCATTAATGGAGAATATAGTACTTTGTAAGGCAGTTTGTTCCATTTGGTTCAATTCAAAAAGCTTTATGAATACATAAAGGTGAAATCAGATGTAGTACCTGCCCTTGTCAGTAAACTCAAATAAATATTTAGCCCATTCTTACATATACTGCACCAAAATTTGCTTTTCCTGCAACTTTTACAAATTGTACCTGATTCTGAGTCACAATGATGAAATTTTAGAAGTAACACCCTACATATCACCACATAATCAAATCCCTTCATTTTACATATGGAAATGATGGTCCAGACATCAAGTGGCAGGGGCAAGATTCAAAACCAGGTCTGCTATTGTTCTTTCCACTCATCATCCTCTGTCTATTTTATTATGGAGAAGGACAAAGCATGTTTGCTTACTCCTTTACATGAGATCACTTCATATATCTGAAGTCCTTCTGTACCTATTTTTTTTCCTTTTCCATACTTCCTCTACCATCCCTCCTAAGAGATGAACTGTTATTTTCCTTATTTACATACCAGGAAATCCTAAACTCACAATTACTACTCTTAGAAAGAAAACACAAATTGGGCACAGGTAGAGATGTTGAGGTTCCTAGAAGGTACACAAACAGAACTGTGTTGTACATATATTTATATATATATATATATATATATGTCTATATAAATGTATGTTACATAAACAGGTGAATGTGGTGCATGCATTTGTGTATATACATGCACACAAATATCTATGTGCTAGCAAAATTCTACAAAAATATACTTTGTAGATGTAGAGAAGAAGGTATACTTAGGTGTCCCCAAGTCTGCTCTGGTCACCTTATCATTAATGAGGATTATCTTATACAAACAGTTCAATGAATCTGTAATCTCATTGGTATGAATATTCCCTGAAAGACACAAAAAGGAACTGGTACCTGCCCATTCTGTGTGATTTGTTTTCCTTGTCTGACCACAGTTTTATTACAGGAAGTCTACTCAACACATTGAGTGTCTTCCTCACTTTTGATGTTGTTAGTCAAGTGAACTTAGTGAACCACAGAGACTGTCCCATGTATTCTTAATACAGTGAATTATTTAATTTGTACTATTACTCACATTCTATCTGTTCCCTTTCTTTCTTTCCCCCTCCTTTAATTTCCTTTCTTCCTTCCTTCCTTTTGTCCCTCCCTTTCTGACCTCCCTTCCTTATCTTCCTTCTTCCTTTTTCTGCCTCCCTTTCTTCTCTCCCTTCATCCTTCCTCCCTTTCTTCATTCCCTTCTTTTTGCTTTCCTTTCCTTCTTTCTCTCTCTTCTTTCTTTTTCTCTCTCTCCTTTCCTCCCTCCCTCTCTTCATTTCCCCCTCTCTCCATCCCTTCTTTTCTCTTCCTTCTTCCATTTTTCTTTCCCTTCCTTCCTTTATCCATTCTTTCCTCTATGTCTTCTTTCTTTCCTCTATCTTTTTATGCAGAAAGACTATTAGCTTCATGGTTCCAGGAAAAGCACATAGGAGGGTGGTCTTGGGGTGAGAAAGCCCTGGATTCCTATCTCTTCTCTAATATATAATGTGTGACCATGGTGAAGTCATTTTACCTCTCAGTGGCCCCAGGAAATTCTTTAAAACTCTAAGTTACAAGAAGCAGAGGTTGAACTTCGTGAGTAGAGAAGATTCCCCACACCAGAAGTTCGCTAATGAGGCACAAAACCTATTTAGGTCATCCCTTCAGATATGAAGAGATCTGAAAGACCCCAAAGTGAGAAATAACAGGAAGTGGTAGTGTGTCTTTTAATCTTCTAGCCTGTCAAAGAGAGAGAAGTCAGTATAGAACACAATGTCCGTAATTATAAAGCCTGTTGCCAAGAAGAGTTACTGTGTCTGTTAAAAAGATAATTACAGCTACTTTACAATTCAAATCTATGTTCAGTTACCTTGTGAAATCCAAATGAATGCTAATCTGACCTTATGTTGCTGAGTGGGTACTGTACATTTTAACACCTTTTTTTTATTACCCATGGTGACAAATACTTTCACATCCTCTATACAGTAGAACATAAAATAACTACTTCAGTAACCCACCTGAAAACACACAAAGGGGCCATATCAAGCATAAAGTTCTGCTCTCTGTAGCACTTTAACAAATTTTACAACCTTCAGATACAGCTGGTTATGATATCATCACTGGTGATAAAGGCTTGCTAACTCTTGTTTTCAAGGGTGGATAAATGTTCAATTTAGAAACAACTCTCAAATGATTTATACTGATATTTTATTTCCTGCATCATCATCAATGTATGTGTATTGCAGAAATTTACCAGCCTGAATTAAGAAGGTTTCCTCACTCCCTTGGAGTGTAACTATGTATCACTATCATCTGTATATAGCAGGTAGAAAATAACATACAGACTATGAAACAATGGTTCTATAGATTTAGCAATGTCCAAAGTCAAATACCTTAATCAGGCAAGCCTGTCAATATGGTCAAAGTTATTAGTGGACTTAATTTCCAATTTCTTCCTTTGTGAAGCCAACCCACTTCCATCTTAAATTATTTGATAGCATTGGGTGAACTAGATTGTTATAAAATCTAATTAAGTCCATTCATTCATTCATTCATTCAACAAACATTTATTAAGGAACTCTGTGCTTGGAACAAATCTAGGTGCTAGGAACAGATAACCTCAAGTTAAGCAATTCCTACCTTCCTGGAGCTTACATTAAATTGTAGGGGCAGGGGAGGAGGAGAGTGGAGAGGGCTTACACCATGTACATGGAAAGTTAAACAAAACATATACAAAATAATTCCAGGGGATGGAAATACTAGCAACTAAAAGGATAAGAATAGACCTCCTTTAAGTGATAGTACTTAAACTGAACTTTGAAGAAAGCAAGGGATTCTATGAATTGGAATCCAGGATGGAATGCATTCCAGGACATCCTGAACAAAGGCAAAAAGATGGAAAACAGCGAGTTGTTCATGTGGATGAAAGAAAGCCAGTTTAACCTTAAAAGAAGGCAAGAATGCTGAAAAACAGAGGTGAAGTGAGTACATTAAGGGGGGGGGGGGTCAGGTCATAAACCATCATGAAATCTCAAAATAGAAGTATAGGTAACACAAATGACTTTGTTTGGCATGAACATGAAGTACCTGATGAGGAGTAATGTTAAATGCAGTTAGAAAGGTTGCCAGATTGTGGAAGACATTAAAAACTAGGTTCATGCATTTGTAATTTTTGTCATAGACACAATAGGAAGCCACTGAAAACTTCTGAGTAGGAGAGTGAAGTGGAAAAGAGGAACTAGAAGAAGGGGGCCTAAATGGACCCTTTATAGTCCTCTAGGCAAAAAGTGATGAATAAGTGAGCCTGAAAAAAGGTACTACCTTCTCTCCCGTATGCTGTGAAGCCAGAAATAACAGTACTTGACATAGTGGTATAATGTGTAAGATGCTGGTCTTAGAGACAGGAAAACCTAGGTTTCAACCCTACCTTAGATATTAATGAATTGTGTGACCCTAGTCAACTCACTTAACTTCCCTATCTCTCAGTCTCCTCATTTACAAAAAAAGGTGGTAGAGCTCGATCTCCAGTTTTTGGCTTTAATTCTATGATCCCATAATTCTATGAATAGATATAGAGGCAAGAGTAAAGAAAGTGACTCAGAGTTTTTTAATATGTATGTCTAAGAACATAATAATAACAAAAAATAAATAGGAAATTTTGAGAGAAGGACCAACTTAGTTGAAGGGGGTAAAATAAGAGATTTCATTTTGAATATATTTAGCTTTTTTGCAGATAAAGCAGCCAGGTAGCATTTCTAGAAATCAGGTAATAATTTTGGGGTTGAGTCCAAAAGAGAGTTTAGGGTTAATACATGGACATGACAGTCATTTGCATAGATATATTAATGGCACCCTTGGGAGCACATTAGACCACCAAGAGACAATGTATAGGGATATAAGAAAAGACCCAGGACCTAGATTTAGAAGGTATCCCTGCTGTGGGGTTAGGAAATGATGTCCCACATAGATCTACCTAGACCGATTTCACAGGAGAACATGAACAGATATCTAGAGCTTCCTTTACTCACTCTTCTCCAAAGGACACTTTGATTTCTACCAGAATGGGAAGCAAGAGACTAGCCTCAAATGCTGGCTACTCTGCTTTCCTCAGAGATGTGATGCAATGGGCTAGAATTACATCTATCTGTTTCTGAAATGTTCTTTGTCTAGGGGCAATAATTTTTAGGTTCAAGCCATGCTTCTGGTTGCTATCTCTTAATTGGAAAGGAGTGAGCAAAGCTATTAATCTAAGACTTGATTTACCTCCTCACCAAATGCCAGTTAAACAAAGACTACAAAGAGTGATTAGCAAATAAATCATTTATCCAAGCTGATAGCAAACAGAAATCACAGTAGTTACACAGATGAGAATATACACAGAGTGAACTCTCCCATTGGGAGAGAGATATATTGATTCAACTGAGAGAGAGTCCCATATCTTACATAAGGGGAAATTCCCCAAAGTCTCTAGTGAAGTGGTCTGGGAATATGGGTATGATGGAGATGCCAGATTCTCTTTATGTTGGCTTTTACCTGGAAGCTTTCTTTCCCTTCAGGAACTTCTACCTGAAGATGACATGGAAACATGGGTCTTCTCTTATAGGAAGAGGTCAGAAGATTAAGAACTCTCTTCTCTCAAGATCTCAATAGCTCTGCCCTCTATGCAAGGACAAGGCCTTGAGTAATCAAAAATAAATTTGAATTCCTGGTTATCCTGGGATATACCTTTCTTCCCCTATTTTGAGATGCAAAACATTTCAACTCTTGTTCTCAATGATTCCTCAAGATCACTGATAGGGATTCTGTAATCACATCTCCAGTTTCTTTCAGAACCCTGGGGTAGAATTTGTCTCTGTCAGAACTGGCTAAGAACAAATATGAAGCCGATTAATCAAGTAGAAAAGGGAGGGGAAATGCTGCTGTATGTCCACCAAAAGATATGCTATACTCAAGATGAAGGTGAGTCTTTCAAACCACTATCACCTAACATCTATGGTTCTATGTATCTCTTGTGTCTGTACCTCATCCCCCAATCTAATTAGTAACTGCTTGATGAATTACTGAATAAATGAGTGAATATGAGATGCAAATTGCTCTTTTTTGACATATCTATGCACATAGATGAAAATTAGCATCCAAAGAGTGATATCAAAAAATTTAGAACAGTGTATTTGTAGAGCCAACTCAGATACAGCAAAAGATTGCACCTTAACCAAAAGGCACACAACATTTTAGAAGCACAAATTCTATTTCAATTCAAATATCAGCACTCATATGAAAGGGAAAATGGAAAGATGACAATGTGACATGGGGGTGAAATTCTCATTAAATTGAATGTATATTCAACTTTTACATATAGTACCAAGGGATCATTTAGAAATAATGTCAATAAAATCTAATATTGTCACAGGATAGCAGTTTGCTGCTGTTACATAACTGTGAACTTGTAGCCAAGATGCTTATTTTCAAAGCAGGGAAAATTGAGCCTGCGATAATGTCTATTACAGTGATTTCATTTCTATTATACAAAATAATGCTTGTTGATTTAATCATTTTGCCTGATGGACAATTGGACAGGAAGGTGACAGATGTTCAGTGCCCCACTGTTATACAGGAGCATTTTGAAATGTTCAGGAAGTCTACTTGTGGGCTTCAGCTGATCAGACACAATTATGTAGAGAGCTGCTCAATGAATGTTTGGGATATTGTGCTTCTTTCCCCAAATGCTGTGCATGGTACTTCTGTGAATGAAATTATTTAGGACTAGAATGTTTGCAGTTATTTTTCACTTTAACCAAGGAATAATGGTGAACCCTCTATTAAGTTGAAGAGAAGAGGATGCATTTGACCTTCAGGCAACTGAACTGATGGCAACAATATTGCGCACTATAATGATTATATCATGAGTCCAGATCGGATCACTCTTAGAAAATAGTTAGGCCCCAAATTGAAATGTACATTGAAGTTTCACCTACAGTCTGTATAAGTAGGTAGTCGATTTCCATTTAATTGTAATGAGACAGAGCAAATGTAAGAAAGTGAGGTCCAGACATGGGAAGTAAAAATCAGTGATACGGCTGATCCAAGAATCCAAGTGCTCTGAACTCATTTGGGGATCTTTGCATTCTGATAGTAAATGAATAATGTGTGGCACTGTAGAATCTTATTCCTCTGATCTGCCCATCCAGGGCTAGACTAATAATTTTAATGCAAGAGAAAGAATATTGGATTTAGCGTTAGAAAACTTGGGTTTGAATACTGACTCTGTAAGAACAAGGCAGAAGTCACTTCTCATGCTTGGGCTTCATTTTCTTACAAGTAGAAATTATAATAATTAATCTCTAAGGTATATTTCAACTTATGATTCAGTATGCTTGAACCAAGAGAGGCTAAGAAGTGGATGTAATGTGAAAGATACTATGTGAGAAGTCATTTCAGAGGTTAAAAATAAATTGGATTCGTAGTTTCCAAACTGTAAACAATGACCTCAAAGAAAACTACAGAGTTATAGCTTATACACATGAAATCTGTCTATAGGCACATCAGACGTTGTCATTTTACCTTTATTTTACTTGAATAAAACATTCAACAGAGCCTCATAAAAGGATCAAAGAGATTATGATAGTTTAATTTTATGATCACAAAATCTTAAGGCTAGATATAGACATGAAGGTGAAGGAAATGGCTCAGAATTTTTGAGTGTGTTACTGAGAAGATAATGATAACAAATAGAAACAGGAAATTTTGAAATAAGGATGAGTAGTAGGGGATAACGTGAGAGATGCTCCATTTTGGATGTATTTATCTCTATTTGCAGATAAAACATGCAAGTAACATCCATAGATAAAATATCCAAATAATTTTTGATATGCTTACTTACACATGTACATATGTGTATATTTCCCCAGTAGTATGGAACCTTCTTGACTATGGCAGCTCTTTCTGCTTTGTCCTTATATCTCCAGTAGTTCACATGGTGCCAAAAACATAAGTATGGCAGGTCATTTTTCAGTCATGTCCAACTCTTCATGACTGCAGTTTGTGGTTTTCTTGTAGGAGATTTTGTGCTTTGCCATTTCCTTCTCTAATTCATTTATAGATGAGGAAACCAAGGCAAATAGGGTTAACTGTCTTGTCCAGGGTCACACAGCTAGCGTCTGAAGTCAGATCTGAACTCACAAAGATTAGTCTTCCTGATTCCAAGACCAGTGTTCTATCCACTGTGCTACCTAGCTGTACCGAAAATATAACAAGTACTTAAATGCCTATTGAATGAAATGAAGTTGAATCGAATACATGAACTATTTTTACTTATCCTTCTCCTTACAAGTCATTATGACATAATCAGAGATTTAGAGTTGGGACAGCCTTATTAAATAATCTAGTTCTTATCCTGTGCTTAATAGTAAAGGAAACTAAGGCCCAGAAAGGTTAAATGACTTGCCCATGTTCACATAGGATTTGAACAGATTCATCTAATTCCAGATAGAACAATATTTGTTCATTTGATTTTTCTATACCAAATCTCCTCCAACATCAGGAATCCTCAATATGCTTTTATACTAGAAGACTCAAAGAGTGGAAGTTGATTTACTGGACTAGATTATTTCTAAAATGTACTCCAATTCTTCCAGTCTATGAACTATGAAATTAACTTGGACTTATTGTTCCCATATTCACGCCTTTTGTAAAGCACAGTGCCTGGCACATAGTAGGCATTTCATAGATGCTTGTTCCTTTCCCTTTCCTCCTTGTCTATTAGCATGAAAGAGTACAGAAAAAGGAATGTTGTAGTAGAAATAATACTGGGCTTAGATACCTGGGTTCTGGTCTTTGTTTTATACTAATTTGGCAGTTGACCTTTTTTCCTGTCTGTTTTGTCACCCATGTAAATGGCATGGAAGGAAGAGATCTCTAAGCTTTCTTCCAGTTTTGAATGTTTATTTAATTTTCAGATTAAACTGGAGAGTTCCCCA
>CM053592.1:115089365-115106177 GCA_028646515.1 Pseudochirops corinnae | reverse complement strand
CTTATGTACACACCTCAGCCAACCCCCTTCTTCCACATCAACAGGGGCTCAGCCAATCCCCTTCTTCTACATCAACAGGGGAGTTCGTGCCTTCTCAACAATGGGACAGAGTTTGCACCTTCCACACTTAGCACTTAGTACTGTCCTTTCACTTAGTACTAAGTGCTAAGTATCCTGCTAAACCAATTACTATTACACATGTCCTTGCAATGTCTATGGCTTCCAGGAGGAAGGATGTGAAATATGTTCCCATTCTCTTTTCTACACATAGAAGTAGGATCTGGCACTGGAAAAGAGGATACCTTGAAAAAGATAACAAGCTGTCTCCTCATTCCTTAAAACCAAAAGTAGAAGTCTCTTCCTCAATCACTTTCCAACATTCTTCAACACAAATCCCAGGCACAAAAATTAAAAACAGAATGCTACATTATCCCAGAACAAGATACCAATGCACACATCCATCTCCATGAAGCCAGGGTTCATTTTCCATGGGATTGCCCCCGGTTAGAGCAGAATATCCTCATAAAATCCTAATGCACAAGTTGAGAAGGGGGGTCAGAGACAAAAGCAATCACTAAAGACAATGTAATTAGGAGAAGGATAGTCTACATTAAAAAAATAAGAAGAAAATATGAGATAATTACTGGAAAAGAAGAAACCCATTCTTGAAGAATGTCTGGCTTCCTTTTGTTGGATCCAAAGAAAGAATAGAATGGGGATTGGGGGGAGGGAGGAGAAAAGAAAACCTTTACACATAATGAATGGACCCAGCATTAAAAGACAGACATACGAACTAATTCAAAAAGATGTAAAAGTAAATACAGATCTTACTATTAGCAATCATGATAATCAAAATTTAGATTATGTTTCTCTTTAGTCTTCATAAAAAAAAAAAAACCAAAACCTTAGAACACAATGTTTATATTACAGCCCATGGGACCAACGGAATTATGTCTTCCCCTATTGGCTCAGGCTGCTTCATGATGCACAAGATTCCCCCTGGTATGCTTACTGTATATGTGAGGGTGCTTTATGTCTCTAGTTTAGCCTTATTCAATAGCTCCCCCAGAGTGAACATTTTTTGTCTCTGTGAATCTGAATGCAATGGATTTTTTTTTTCAAAATGTGATTAAGATATCAAGAGAATATTGAGAGAAACAAGAGTTTTAATCTCTTCTGCCACTGGGTGTGGAACATGCTACCTTCTATAATTAGACAGCTTTTAGCTAATCACCATTTGATTTAACAAATAATTATTAATGCCCTAGAATGTGCGAGGTACTATATAAGATGCCTAGGGAATAGTTGAAAAACAAAGTAGTCTCTTCATTCATGGAGTTTACAATCAATCACATAGTGTTTAAGACCCATAGACAAATACATATGTTAAAAAGTAGACTGAGTCAAAGGGAAGAATTCCAGTATACTACCAGAAAATTTAAGGAGAATGAATCTCTTATAATTCTGGTGATCAAGGAAGGTATCCTGAAGGAAGTGATTATTACTCTTAGAAGGAAGAAAAGTATTTGAACAGGTAAAAGTATACAAAGAATATTTCAGACATTCCTCTATAAAACAGTTAGAAGAATACAAAAAAAAATGCTTCAGATTATCCTTCTCTGCCCAGGGTAAGGATAATGAAGAGAGGAAGTAGGAACCTTATCTTGGAATTTAATTTGTGAATTATAGCTTTTGTTGCAATGGAGGTAGTCATAGACCAGATGAATTTTTAGCAATTTAAAGGAAATGATGAACAAATGCCCAATGAGGTATAACCATTCTTTAAAATATTACTGAATAGTACATGTGTTGCTTTGTTTTCTCTCTGTTATATCAGGTTTTAAGTTAAGATAATCAAAAAGCAAAAGTTAACAATAGGCTTTCTATTATCTAAGACAATCAGCTAAAAGAAATGGTACCCAGTGTTCTCTCCTCCATTACAAGAGAATTTCAAAAAGGAATGACAGCTGAGATCACTCTCAGTAGCAAACACTGGATAGGGATGTTTAATCAATTATATAATTGCATTATCAAAAAATTTATTAATAATGGTCATATATATGTGTGTGTATTTATATATGTATGTATATTATAGAACCATTATTTATATATTATCAAAACTTATACTACCTCTATATAACACCATCATATATAAATATTGATAATGCAACCATAAATGCAATATGCAACATAATTATATATCCAAACATCTACTTATGTATGTGTATATATAAATAAATATGTATATTGTGGTGAGAGAACTGTTCTAATCCCTTCCCTCAGGTTAGTATTTCCCTGAAGCTGTCCCCTTGCCTTGACTGACCTAGGGGAGTAGTTAAAACTGAGCCTCCATTGATTCAGCTTCCTTGTTGTATCTGACCATACTGATGTAGTTTCCTGGACCATAAAAGGCCCATGAATATGGAGTTGGGGTCCATCAGATTCATAGTCTGAAGACTACAGAAATTGCTACAACCTGCATTACTGACCAGATGTGTTTCCATGACATCTGGAAAAAATTGGGGCCAAGGAATGTACGCAAGTTAGTGCTGAAGACTCCTTCTTGAATATCCTCTATTTGTCAAGGAATAGTCATTTCCCTTCCATGTATCTCTTTCAATAAATATTCTGTTGAACATTCAGATGAAATCCAGAAATATCTATTAAAAAAGAAATACTTAGGAATAAATGTATGCAAATATTTTATTTGTTTAAATTAATTCCACTTAAGTACTTGCCAGTGCAGATCTTACCTCATGCAATCAAATTCAATAAGTATTAAGTATTATCTATATACAAAGCTACTTTTCCAGGCACTATGAATACAATGACAACTTCCGCCTTCAAAAAATAAAAGCCTTCCCTTATCCTCAACTATGGAATATGGTGTAGTTTTTTTTTTCAAATTATCAAGTCAAGAACAAGTATTTATTAAGCACCTGCTATGGACCAGATAGTGGGGTAAGTTCTGCGGGAAAAAAAAGGTAAACAAACAAAACCAGTCCTCTTTTTCAAGGAGTTCATAATCCAATTAGGAAGACAGCATGTGAACAACTATATACTATATGTGTGCATGTGTGCATACGTATATATGTGTATATATGTATGTATGCATATACATACACCCCCCCAACACACACACACACACACACACACA
This sequence comes from Pseudochirops corinnae, assembly GCA_028646515.1. Classification (NCBI taxonomy): domain Eukaryota; kingdom Metazoa; phylum Chordata; class Mammalia; order Diprotodontia; family Pseudocheiridae; genus Pseudochirops; species Pseudochirops corinnae. The sequence continues at coordinate 115,103,020 of CM053592.1, read as the reverse complement.
CATATAATTGGAGATAATCTTAAATAATTTTTGGTTTAATGAATAGAATATTGGACTTGTTCACAGAAAAGTCCAGACTCAAATACCTTTTCAGACATTTAAAAGCAGTATGACCCTGGGCAGTGACAGATACTTACCTTTTCTTGGACCCAGTTTCCTAATCTCTAAAATGAGGGGGTTGGACTTGGTGACCTCTAAGGTACCTCCCAGCTCTAAATAGATAACCTCATGATCTTGATAACAACTTAGAATATAAAAATATAGATACGTATATACACATATACATATGTAAAAAGCTCTTAGAAGATGATATCCACTAGTTACTATGACCAGAAAGAAAAAAGAAAAATCACTATTTGGTTAGCAATCATCATGATAATAGGACTCTGGAAACTTAAGGAGGCTAGCTCACAGCTGACAGAAACTCCATCCCTATTTTATACTCAAAACCTTCCTAGTTTGTAGGACCTGCTAGATTTTGTGCTGTGCTGGCTTAACCTCCAATGACCCAGGATCACTCCCACACTAAAATGAGGCATTAGAATAGGACTTCAGTTTAGGGATGAATGAATAGAACAGAAGAAAAGATGTGCCCACTGTGTAACTCCACCATCCCCACCATCCTGCAATTTAAAAACCACCTGAATTGCTGCCTTTTCCCTGTTCTTTATCTCCTCCCATAAAAGACTGAGGTAGACACTCACATGGCAGCCCGTCAATTTTCCATTTCCCAAGACTATTAACTTCTCGGCAGTAGCAATGCTCCCTGTGCTCTTTTCTCCCCATACACCATCTGTCTCCTTTGCTTCATATCACCACCTCCTTTCAACATTTTAAGCTTAAATGACAAGAGGTAAAGAGCACAGAAGCCAAAAAAACTGGTTTGAAATCTTAGTAGAAACTCTTTTCTTTGAAGGATTCTTCATAAGTTAAAAATCTTGCAAGCCCTTGATAGAGAAAAATCACTGAATAACAATCAGCCTGGAATTTTTACTATTAAAAAAAAAAAAAGCAAAGAGCAAAATGTTCCTTCTATAGAATGGCTGCAATTTATATGTACAGTTCAAAACAAATTTTTTAATCTTTTAAAGATTATCACATTTTATTTGAGAATGCTTGGGAAAACATAATCTCACAGGAGAAAGGAATTTCCACTGAACATAGACATGCTACTCCAGAATCTCCAGGATAGCTCTTATTAGCATAACTCACATTCATATGCTCCATTAAGTATTAGCCTCATGGAAATCATGTGACATCAGTAGTACTAGGTCACATGTCAATTTCATATATGTGGAGATTGTGCCTCAAGGACATTATCTAATTTCCCCAATCTCATGACAAAGATTCAGGCCTTTTGACTCTAAAGAGCTCTTGCCACTGCATCACAAGTCATTCTTTTAAATATAAACAAAGAGTATCAACACACATATAAGGCTACTTCCATTTGGAAACACATCAAATATCATGTAAGTCAGTCACCTTGCACAAGAAACCAGAATAATATCTGATTCAGGCATGAGAACAGAGGTATTTTTCTATAAATAAGTAGTCATTTTCTCAGATTGCCTTCGACCATACCAAACAATAAATGCTCATATTTAGGTTAAAAAGCCCATGATCTAGAAATTTACAAATTGAATTCAACAATTCAATACGTCTTCATTAAGGCTTATTACAAGAATTTGTAAGATACAATGGTAAGCAATAGGAATACAAAGACAAAAGCGGAATATTTTCTGTCATCAAGAAAGTTACATTTCCCTAGCTGAATGCAACATTTCCATAGTCAGTCCATCAGTAAACAATAAATCAAACAGAATTTATTAAAAGCTAACCATATGCCAAGTATAAATCTAAGTGCTGAGAAAACAAAGACAATGTGTAAATACATAAGTATTCACAGAATACGTCCCAAATATCTAGAATGTATTTTAGGGAGGTAGAATGCTAGCAGTTAGGGGATTAGGAAAACCATATAGGTGGGGTGAAAAGTATCACTTAAATTGCATCTTTAAAGGAGTTAAAGATTCCTAGAGCTGCAGGTGAGGAGAGAGTATATTCCAGGAATGGAGGACAATCTGAGAATTGATTTAGTACTTATGATATTCTCTCAGGACTATGCTGAGAACTGTAGATAACAGTGAAAGCAGGCTAGACAGTTGGTGCCCTCAATGAGCTTACATTCTAAATGGGGGAAGATAACACATAAAGGGAAATTGAAAAGGTTGGGGAATGCATAGTGGTATGGTTGTTGGTATGGCACAAGATGTCAAGGAAGTGATTTGTAGCCCTGGGACAGAAAAGGATAAGATAAGGGTATCAAAGAAAGAAATCCAAGTTAGGAATAGCCATATGAAAAAAAAAGCTCTAACTGAAAATTATCAGTTTGATAAACTTTTTTTCACTTTTCAACAGGTTTGGAAACAGATATATAAACAGTATATTTTATTTTAAAGTCTCTACCTTCAGAAGAAAAAAGTGTAAATTCAAGACAAAAAGGGAGGGAACTGCTTCTGAACAGTGACACTGTCCCACAGTGGTGGCAGTTGATGGGAGAGGAACAGATGGCAATTGGAAACAAAATAGGCAGCTTCTCCTACCTTCTTCATCCCCAGCTCCATAGACAACTAATGACTCAGGCATACAACAAGCTATGTACTCCAATCCAAGGCCCCCAAAGCTCAAATTTATAGAGAGTTTTAGACAAAGAGTTGATGGGATACTAATAGGGGACTGCTCCTCATCATTTGTCCAGGAAACATAACTCTTACAGTCCCAAGTCAGTAGCTTGGGGTTGGGGTATGGGATAGGTGGGGTAGTGATGCTTAGCAAATTAAGTCTTGGTGTATATTCTGGTGGCCTTACCAACTTAAGTAGTTGTTACTTATTCACAGTAAATAATTGAGACTTTTATCTGGAAATTATTATTCATCTGCTTTTCACATTGGATTATTAATATCTTTTGCCACACTTACCCCAAAACCTGCTCCCCTCTCTGACATCTCTCTTTGTTTGTGTAGTTTGAGTAGCAATGTCCCAGATTCGGTAAATTGTATTTGGAACAACCATATTGTATTCAAATACACTTTGAGCCTTCTCCGGCTGCATTCTCTACTACAGATGAAATATCATCTTTTAAATAAGAACACTTTGATTAAGACAGAAAAAAACAAAGGAAAATCCCCACATATAGAAGGATACAATCAACCATACTGTGAGTGGAGAGAAAACAGGTCTCAGAAAATTTATGATACTGAGGTTATACTCTAAGTAAGACAGCTCTCATGGCCCTATAGCTAAGCATGCTGGCTATGTGCCACTCTCTTTGTCTGCAGTACCGCAGATCCTCTGGAACTCTAAAGCTTCTACTTGCTGCTTTCTCTGCAAAGTTGTTGCTACCATTTTCTGCTGAGCTGTTTCTTGAAATAAACAATTGATGTGATCTGTCTACTTAATGCTTAAAGCAAAATTTTAGGATAGCAAGAGTTGTTTCCTGGACAGATGAAGGGGAGAAGTCTCCCATTAGTACCCCATCAACTATTTATCTAAAACTATACACAGTTTGTTGAACACAGAATATTCTGTCCCTAACAGCAAGGTGAACTTGGGCAAGTCATTGAGTCTCTCAATCTCCATTTCCTCATATCTACAATCTCAGATTTCAATGATATCTTAAGGCATTTCAAGTTCTAACATTCTATGATTTTTATTTTATTTCTCAGCTACTTTACCCATTCCAAGTTAGACTCTGTAAATAAATCTCTCTCCCTCTGACACTAAACAACAGTATAAGTTTATTTCATTTAACTTAACCATTGCTACTCAAAAATTATAATATGAAACAAACACGATTACATGTATGATGATTAATAGTAAGCATAGTAAATGCTTTTTGAATTGAATATAGTTAAATGATTGCATATATTGGCATAAATGTTTCCACAGATTTTAATTTATAGAGAACTAATATTATATTAATGCAGGGAACAAACTTGAAGGAAATGAGTCTCTCCACTATAAAATTATAGAATTTTTACAGTCAGGAAACTGTCATCTTCTATTTACCTGAGTTTTTGCATTGGCCTTCCTAAATAGTCAGTGAGCAAGCCAAAGGTTTAATAATTTTGTGAAATAACAAACTAGTGAAAACAATAATTAGAGACATTTTACTAATGTTCTGATCTTCGAAACAGTTCACAAACTCAGGATCAAATTGAAGAAAAGATGCTTTGGGCTTCTAGCTCTACCAATAGAGTCAAAGAAAATCAATATAGATTTATAAAATGGACCTATTTGAAAAATCTCCAAAGAACTTTTATAAATCTACCTTTAAGTCCTATATATTACGGGTATAGAAGGGACTTAAATCAGTAGGTTCCTATAGAGTCATAAATTTAATGTTCTCTTGCCAAGAGATATTCCATCTTTTATTACTGGATAGAGTGAGAAACAGCTAGAAAATATGCCCCCTGCTGGCACAGGTTCAGATATATCCATTTCTTTTCCAAAAGAATTCATATTCACCTCTAGTGTATAATGATTGGCCAGAAGAATATTACATTAAAAATTCAACGGTCTACTAATATTGACATTTATATTAATTAAAAAATAAGTAAGAAATAATATTTTCTTCTACACATTTACTCATGTTTTTGTTCGATAAATAGTTTTTAAGTACTTCTGGGTAGGGTATTGTGCTAAGCAATGAAGGACATTTTAATAAGACAGATCCTTCTCTAAAAAGTCTTCTGGAATAATAGAAGAGTAAGACATATACACAATAACTAAAATGCAAGCAATTATTTGGCAAGTGAAATATAGTTATCACACACAAAAGGTGCTAGATAAGTAGTAAGAAAGATAAAATAAAATCATGGAAGATTAGTAACACTATTGAATTTAACTGGATGACCAAACAAGATCATAAATCAATAATTTAAATGGAAAAGAGCATTTATTTTTTAAATGAGCTTCATTGATATCTCTATTTATATTGCCCCTAGAATGGCTTCCTTTCTCCTCTTCCAGATATTCCTGTCTTAAAATTATAAATAAAAAGATAGGGGAAATGATTCAGTAAAAATTAACCAACATTTGAAAAATGTCACACCCAATTCTTCCCATTCTTAAAAAAAATTCTTACTTGTTTGAGTTTCACTGTTAGCTACCATCCCATTTCTCCTATTCCATTCTCAAAAAAATTATTTGAGAAAACCTTCTAGGTGCTTCTACTACCTTTTCTTTCATTTTCTTCTAAACTATCTACAATCTGAATTCACATTCCGACATTCAAATGTTATTTCCCTCGCCAGTGTTTCCAGTGATGTCTCAATTGTCAAATAGCCTTTTCTCAATCCTTATCCTTCTTGATGTTTCTGTAGCAATTGACGTTAATCACCTTTTCTTCATGTATCCTCTTGCCTCATTAGGTTTTCATGACATTTCTCTTCCCTGATTCTCCTCCTATTTCTCATACTTCTTTGTTAATTATTTGTCTACATCATACCCACTAACCACAGGTGCCACCAAGGCTCTATCCTGTACTCTTCTCTTCTCTGTCTATATTATTACTCTTGATATCATCTCCTGTTTATTCATTTATCATCTCTATGCACACTGCCAGATCTATATATACAGCCCTAGTCTCTCTCCTGAACTATATTATAGTTACATATATATTATATATATATATATATATATATATATATGATATATATTATCAACTGCTTTTTGGACATCTAGAACTAGATATATCACAGACACTCTAAACTCACTAAGACCAAAATTGAATTACCCTTCTCCCCAAAACACTCTCCTCTTACAAGAGTCTCTATTACCATCAAGGAAAACACTATTTCCCAACACACAAAGGCCCAGAATCTCTGTCATTTTTAACTCCTCATTCACTCTCACATGAAATATCTAATGTACTGTCAAGTCTTGGCCCCTACCTTCATAGCATTTCTCATATATGTTCCCTTATCTCTACTCACAAAGCCACCATCTTGGTATAGGTCCTCATTGCTTCACTTTTGGATTATTGCGGTTGCCCTCTGGTTAGTTTCCCTGTCTTAAATGTCTCCCTGACTCCAATCTATCTTCCTCTTAGCTGCCAAAGTGATTTTCTTAAGATGAAAGTCTGACCATGTTGCCTCTTCAATGGCTTCCTATTATCCCCAGTATCAATATGAAATTATGTTTGGTATTTAAAGCTCTTCACAATCTAACAACCTTCCTACTTTGCAAGTCTTCTTAAAATGTACTCCTCTGCATATCCTCTTTGATAATACTATTCCAATCCACTCACTGGTCTTTAAACCTATCTGAACTCCACATATTCTGGGCTAATGTGTGCCTCTCCATACATAGGTATACCTCATAGTGGCTCTCCATGTATATTACCTAAGTGTATGTATGACTGGCAAAACATGCCATAAGTCTGTGAGGAAAATATCATCTTGCAACACCTATCACTCTTCTATTTCATTAGATGATTTTACTTTGAATTAATTCTGCCTTCTGGCTGACTATTTAAAGTATATTTGTTCATAGATTCTAATGAGCTATGGTTTTAATTGGATGAAGACCCAAAGAATACCTTGAACTTGGGGTTACCTGAGTTGAGTAGAAAAGTGTCCATATATGATTGAATGTGCCCTCCAGGTGTTACATAGGGTGATTTATTCACCAATATCTTTTCCCTCATCCTTTAAATTCTCAAAGCTTCAACATTGAGTATTTTAGAAGAAGAAAGTAACTTAAAGGTCATCTAGGTCACTTGGTTTATGTGGAAACTGAGCTTATAAAGATTAAATTATTTGTCCAAGGTTTAACAGTTAGTCAGTAACAGAGCTAAAATTATAACCCAAAATTAAGACAGCTGTCTTAATTACCAGGTTAGTATCTTTATCATTCTCAATCCTTTGTTGCTCCTAAAGCAATTGAATAACACAGACTATTTTATAAATTCCAGTTTTATATAGATTCAAATCCAGAACACAAGAAATGTGCCTAACTGTAAAGGTCATTTGATTGAGTTCATGGGTCTAACCAGATTCATATCTAAATCACAGACATGCTGTTCTATACCAAAACTTACATCCTTGATATGCATGTGCAGTGGTAGGTAGCATTTCTGAGTCTCTGAAGATGCAGTATATGGACATTTTTAAATACTCAAGGAGAATTCATATAGAAGCATATAACAGGGTGCTCCTGAATCATCCCCTCCTCCCTTCCTTTTCTCTGTGCATGAGACAGGAAAAATGAACTTGTCCAGCATAAATATGCCCTGTCTTGGGTCTTCCAAAATGGGGTCTGGGGCATTTAGAGAAACAATTAAGGGACAAACACTGTTCAATAAGAATGACCTTAGTTTAAATAAAGATAATTTTTAGAACTAATAATTGCCTAAATTGACTCTGGGCATTTGTTTTTGTCATTTATAAACAATTATTCCATATTACTATGACAAGGAAAAAGTATCATTTGCTCTTAAGTGCATAAATACTATTATGAATGGGATGCCTAATTAATAATAGACATACATGCACACATATGTGCACACACACATGCACACACACCCCAAAACAAAACCATTCCATGTATTTTTGACAAGGGTCAGGATAGTCGCTGCATCTATAATATCATTGGTCTAAGGAACTCCCAGATGAAGAGATTTCCTATGTGCCAGGCATTGTGCTAAGTTATGGCGGCATAAAAGGCAAAAAGGTATCACCTGTCCTCTAGGATCTTATGTTGTAATAGAGGAAACAACATATAAGTAACTTGGCATATATAAGATAAATATGGATTATGCAGAAAGCATTCTATGAGATAAAGACATTAGCAATGTGGGGAGAGGAAGAACTAGAAAACACCTCTTGAAGAGTGTGGACTTTGAGATTACCCTTGAAGGGAGTCAAGGACACTAAGGCAGAAGATGGGGCAGAGCATTCCAGACATGGAGAGTGGCTTATGCAAAGGTACATAGGCAAGAGATAGAATGTTGTATGTTCTGAGGAACTACATGTAGGTTTGTGTTGCTGGAACATAACAAATGCATGGAAAATAGTGAAGTATAAAATTTTAAATGCAGTAAACAGTCAAGTTAATAAGAGATTTAAAAGCTAAACAAAAAAAGATGGGTGAGAAGGTTTGGAAAAGTGTCTGAGGGAAAATAGCAAGTTGATTAAGGAAGAATAGAATGTTTGTCTTGTCACTATGAGAGCCCAATTGAAATTAGATAACATGAATTTATAGTAGACCCCACCAGTAGGATCTGGGAATTTTCTCAAGTTCTACTCAGCAAATTATAAATAGGACTGAAGGAAGAAGATGGTGGGAATAATCCAGGTTTGGTGCTTTGCTAGGTAAGATTTATGATAGGAGAAGGAGTCAAGGGATTGAAGGATAGAATATAATGTATGATTGAGTTTGTTCATGCAGAGTCAAGTTAGGATGCTAAAATGTTATGTGTTTCTTCAGTGATCACACAGCCAGAAGATGTAAGAATAAGGACTTGAGTCCAAGTCTGACTCCGAGGGAAGATATTCACTAAATGCCTAAGTTGCATAATATTCCTCCAAACTTTCACAATTTCTGAGTCAAATAAATCATCTTAATGCATAATTATAATAACCAGCATTTTAAGATTTAAAATATATTTTCCTCATAGCTATCCTACATGATGAATAGTATATCATCATTCCCTTTTTTGTAAATAAAAGGCCCAGAGAGATTAAATGATCTAGGTTACAGTTAGTAAGCGGAAGATGAAGAATTAGAACCCAAGTGTCATAATTTCTAATTCAATGCTCTTTCCTATACACTAGAATAACATAACTTTGCTTAATCATCTTTTCACATTTGCGATTTAGGGTCAGCATAGCCATAATCCTAGGAGCAACCGCATGTCAGCATTTGCCATGGGTAAATCATTTGTTAAAGTTCCAAGATATTTATTCTATTTAGATGCTTGTCTATGCATGTCTTCTGTAGATATGCAAGGGTGTATGGTATCTACTCCAAATTGCATTATAGACACTATATTGATGACATAAGAAGTACCATTTTAACTATTTAAAACTATTTAGCCTCCTAAGTACCTAATAGTCAGCAGTGGCATATCAGAGGCAGAAAAACTGTAGACAATGCAGAAGATTTCTAGAAAATCTAGAACATTTATCTAAACTTCATCACTGAAGAATAATGCATCCTCATCAAAGTCACAACTTTTCAAACTGTATTTCCTCCTCTTTCAGGAACAATCATTTCTACTCTGCTTATTGCATGAGATTATTGTGTGGATAACACCTAGGTAAATGAACGTTATAGAGAGCTATATGAATAGAGTGCTCCAAAGACTTACTGCCATTTCAAACTTTACTAGCTTTCATTTAATAATCTTTATTAGCTTAAAAGTGCACTAGGATTTTAGGGGTACCCTAACTGCCCCCCTCCCCTGTCTCTTAGTTTCAATGACTTCTGAAATGGCAAGTCTTAACAGAGTGACCACAGAGTCCGAATAAAAAGTTTTTAGGAGCTTTTATTAGCGAGCTGGTGGTTGTCCTTCTCAGACCCATCTGAAGGAATCAGCAGATAGCTCAGGGATGCAGAATCTCTTTTTATAGTACAGTTTCATTATTTGGAGGTACAAATAATTTGCTGAGGCAAGAGGGGTTGTGATTACTGGGCATGATGACCTAGAAAGAAGAATGAAGAATAGGCAAGGGGGGAGGGTTGTAAGGTAAGCAGAGAGGGGCACAGGGCATGATGACAAATTACTGTAGGCCAGTTTCTTGTCTCCTATCTTAAGTCCATCAAGTTTTACTTAACTAGTTCCTGGCCACTTCACTTCCTTCAAGACTAATCTCAAAGTCTACCTTCTTTAAGAGGTGTTTCCCAGTCCCCTCCCTCTTCCTACTCCTAGGGCCTTCACCTCACAGAATGTCTTATACTACATATATATATATATATATATATATACACATACATATATACATATATATATACACATACATATATACATATATATATACATATACATATATATACATATATATATTACATGTATCTAGTTACTTACATGTTGATTCTTCTATCATAATGTGTGATCTCTTAGGACAGGGAATGTATTTTTGTCTTTTATATGACCATTTAAATTTTAATGGCTTAATGAATCATGGAGATGAACCTAGGTATCTAAAGATTATGCCATCAAAACACAATGTACAAAAGTGTAACTAGGATAGTTGTAACTAGGAGAGTATAACGGTAATGTAATTTGAATTTGAAGATCCCTTTGTGTTGGCAAAGGTAGCAGGTACTTAGCACTTAGTAATTGATCAAGCCTCTGTTGGGGAAACAGAAGGTATGAACTCCTGTCTCCTCTTGCTGATGTAACAGAAAGGAGTTGGTTGAAACAGGAAACTAATGCTGTGTGCATATAAGAAAAACTCCAGAAAGTGAGAGGGAGATTTTCTTGGAGCAGGCTCAGTGGAGGCTGAAGAGGAGCCAGGGAGGCTGAAGAGGAAAGTCCCTCCCAGGTTTGAGACAACGATTCTGATTTTAAAAACCTGGATGGAGTGATTTTGATTTTGGGAACCAGCTGAAACTTCTGATGAGTCTGAGGGCCAGCCAGAGTTGCTGAAGACTGAGGAAGCATGAACGTGATGCTGGTACTTTGGCTGAACCTGTTTGTGGCTTTGTTAAGCCTTGTCTTCCCAGAAACAGAGACTGTGGGTTTGAGATGGACTGGACACTGTGAGCTCCAGTGTGGAGCAGGAACTGCACAGAGAGCAGGACAAGGACCTGGGATTGTTTGCCTTTGAACCCACGTGACAGTTTGGTAAATCCAGGTAGGGTCTGGGATCATGGAAGGGGATCCAGGGAATTTGACAGACCACCCCAAGTCAAACTGAAAGAAGACTTTACTTGGATACTGTGTATTGACTGAAAAATTGTAAATTTACTGGTGACCTAGGGATAAAGGGTCTATGTAGTTTCTAATGATTGAATAGAGAATAATGAAGGATGATTGATTGACTAAATGATTGTACTTAGTGATTGATGACTGAATAAGTAATTGATTTGTAACCAAGTATACCCCATGAGTGGACAACTTTAACTATTGTACTTTGTGATTGAATGAAGGATTTTGTGAATGCTCGAGTTACTAGATGATTGTTCTTTGTTCAAAACTTGTGACCACTGTAGTGGAAACCATGTGGCCATTTTCTGTGATAAATTGTTGTGAATGCTATATTTTGATTTTCTGTGATAAGTTGTAACATTGTGAATGCTGTACCTTGATTTACTGTGAATGTTTTGCTTTGATTTGTTACAGAATAAATAGAGTGTTCAATCAGAACCTTAAAAGCTGTTCACAGTAGCATTCTTCTGAAAAGCTGCTAGTGCTGGGATTTACAGGGAGACAGACCCAGACTTTGTATCTCCAAGTCCTGAGTTTCACTGGCTGACTTTGGACCAGTTCCAGTATCTTGTTACTATGGTGTACATCTTTAGTAGATGCACTTCCCCCACCTCCAGATTCCCATTCTTGCCTCTTAACAAGTTTATTTGGAGATGTGCATAGCATAGCAGAAAGCCCTCCCTATAGGATGAGGAGAGAGACAGACACAGAGAGAGAAGAAGAAGAAGAAGAAGGGGGAGAAAGGAGGAGAAGAGGAGAGAGGGAGAGAAACAGAGAAGGAGAGAGAACTTAACTCTTCTGAGAGTTTGATACATAGACTTCCAATTAGCAAGACATTTTAATATGTAGTCCTATTAGTCCTTTATCCATCTTTTATTTGTGTAGTTAAATACCATGTTATTTGAATCCATAGCATGGTACCTTCTACTATATCAAGTCCCCTGCTGGTTTTTTGTTTGAAAAATCACACACACACACACACACACACACACCACACATGCACACATGGGCAGTTCTCCCTACTGCACTACTACCCTATGCATACTGAATTTGCCACAGGCATCAAAATTCCTAGCCATTGTTCTACCAGAAACAGAGTTATGACCGTCACCTGAGAAATAGTCTTGATGTGTTTGCAAGAGGCTCATCTACCTAAAGCTGGCCACCAAGAATGATTTTCTCAAGTACAACACTCAAAAAAAAAAAAAGTTCCTTAAAGGAATAGAGTGGTTCCAATCAGTGCAAGGGGTACTCATGCTAATGGAATCACAAGACCTTGATGTAGAAATATTATTTTCATGGAAACAAAACAGAGACTAATATGATCATTAATGTTGGATTATATTCTAGAACCATTCCTAAAGAACAGCACACTCCAGATATTCATGTATCTACTGTGTTAGAATTTCCATCAGCAGCCAAGTTGCTGCCATGGATACAGAGTCCACTGAAATTACAAGTTTCACAAAAGTGGCACTGAAGAACTTGTTTGGAAACATAAAGGAAAATATTTACAAAATCTGTATGAATATTAATGAAGTGTAAAAATAATGAGGTATTGTTAAGAGACAAAATCAGAATGTTCTAATGTCTCTCTTCAATAGTACTAGGCTCCATAGTTCCAAATTCCCAGGGTACTTCTCAAGGATAGCCTGTGATTATAGCCAAAGCCTAGAAGCCAGCAGACATCAGATAAGATGTTTTCTGTGTACAGATTGCTTCAAAATGAGAATATACTCTAGCAATAAGAGCATTTACCTGGAGAAGATGCCTTATTTCAACAACTGACCTTAACAGGGGAAAGAAAAAAGTCAACTATTCAACTCCTTTTGGATTTATTAACATTCTAAAAAAGTAGACAAAGCATATACAAATATATACACACATACGCACATCCTTGAAGATGTATTGCTTCTACCCTGCGAGTTTGTGACTTGGCAAGTGTCAAAAAGGAGCCCTTTTTATTATCTATTCACATTTTTTTCTTAAAGCTTAGTTATAATCCCTGGAAATATATTCAAAATAGAAATCCTTACAGATCCTTAGCTTTAGTCAAGCTACTTGGTGCTGCCATAATATAGCTTTAAATTAAGATGATGGTACAGGCCCAGACTTATCAAATAGACACATACTAACAATGGCACAGGCATCTATTCAGTATTATTCAGGAAGGAAGTTTTTGCAGGCTGGAGGTATTTATAGGGCAGAGAATTATAGAAAAATAAAGTACTAGTCTTTCAGCAAAAGCCTAGCTGCAAATCATATGAGCATTATTTAACAATTACTGTCACTGACTTAAAAAGCACCATGCCCAGGATGCAGTCCCATATAACCCTTTGTCAAGAATGTCCCCTCCCATCTGATTCTAAAATCACTTTTGTGATAGCTCCTCATTTTAAAAGGAAATGTGTCAATTAAGGATTGTGGATGCCAGAGACTTCCGAAGTCTGCCTCACTTTTTCTTTCCACTCACAAACTATAATGAAGTAAAGATATCACTTTTTTACAGAATTGCCCTGGGCATCCCTATCTATAATCAGCCAATGTGACAAAAATCTTCTTGAATCCCACCCGGGCTAATTGTTATGGGAATCTAAAGATCTTCCCTGCCCCTAGGCCCTTTGTTAAAGTGGCTACGTGACTCTGAGGACCCTTGGATATTTGAAAGTATACTCTGTTCCCTAATAGGCTGAATGTGGTCACGTGGAGCCTGTGGCGC
>CM053592.1:115073126-115088865 GCA_028646515.1 Pseudochirops corinnae | reverse complement strand
AATCTTGTAGCATGTCTTTCTGTTTGTCTATCTATCTATGTATCATCTATCATTTATCTATCTATCTATCTATCTATCCATCCATCCATTCATCCATCTATCATCTATCTATCTATCTATCTATCTATCTATCTATCTATCTATCTATATCCTAGGTTCTTCCTGGGCCATTAGTCTCCTGGCTTCTGATCTTTTCATTGTTATCATGAGTGATAAAAAGATCAGCTAGAAACCTTGAATGAACAGATCGGATTAGACGGCATGTTTTCCTGAAAGGTCTTTCTTTGACAGTCTAATTTTGCCTTTCAGAAGCACTCCCTTCCTGACAACATTAACTTCATGTTTCTGTTTTCTGTAGCTTCACACATACTTGTCAGTCAGCATATTACAACTTTAAATGCATTGTTATCTGGGAGTCCTGACACAAAAACTCGATTTTTGTTTGATATGTTTGTATCATACAACAAGATCGTTGAATCATGGTCTGACAATGAACAACTAACATACATGAAACACTATGCTGACCAAAGTTATTTGTCACCAATATGGATTATGTCCCAAATCTGTTCAGAATCTGCTTTAAAGGATTTTGTGTAAATGGTAACACTCTAATCAACATCCCTGCCCAGACATTGCAGAAGCATAGTGAGTAGAAGAGAGATGGGAAAATTGGTTGGATTGCAACAGGGAATTTTCTCAGCACTTTCCATGATCTTAGGTTGCTATCTGTCACAAAATACCATTTTTTAAAGATAGTTTTTTTTCCCAAAATTGCTATATGGTGGTGAATCATAGCACAAAAGATACAGAAGAATCAACATTTCAGGTAGCATAAAGGGAAATTGGAAATTTTTTTTAAACCAACAATGACTTTAAGCATAAGAAGTGGTTTAAAATATGTAATTTCTTTAGTCATTTCCAATGTGCTTCTATTTAATTTTCAGTTCTTTGCTATTACAAAAAAGTTCTGTTATAAATATTTTGGTGTATATGGGATCTCTCCCCCTTTTAAAAGTAATTGGCGTCCTTGGGATAGATGCTTAGCAGGAGAACCTCTACATTAAAGGATATGGATATTTTAGTCATTTTCTTTGATATTGCTTTCCACAACGTGGGACAATCCACATCTCCATTAACAAAGTACCATAGTAACCATCTTCCCACCACTTCCTCAATATTCAATATTATCATGTCTTGTCATATTTGCAATTTTTTTATAATCATTAAGTGAAGCTTCAATGTTGTTTTAATTTGCATTTCTATTATTATGAGACATTATATGAACTGGCATAAAGTGAAATAAGCAGAACCAAGCCAACATGCATGAATAATACAGTACAATCAGTAATAACAGCAACAACACAATTAATTCTAAATGCTACAAAATTCTATTGACCAAGTTTGGTCCCAATGGTGGACTTTTTTTATGTGTTGGTTAATGTTTCTGAGACTTTATTGCTCTTTTTTTATCCTTTGTTATCAGGGATGAAACTTGGAGGTGGGGGGAGTCCAGTTAGATGATACTTTGGGAAATGAGGGCTACTTTGGGAAATGTAGATGACATAGAAACAAAAGAATCTAGAAAAAAAATTACGTTAAAAACAAAATACATCATAAAAGGTATATACATACATACATACATACATCATATATATACATACATATGTACATATATAAACACATAGATGAGTTGATTATGTATGGTAATATTGTACATAATTATTTACATATTTTCTTCCTCAGTAGACTGTGAGTTTTTTGAGGGCAGACACTATTCTTGTCCTTCTTTGTATTTCCAATGTTTAGCATAATGGTTGGCACATAGCAGATGTTTAATAAATGCTTGTAGACGTGTTTTGACCTAGTGCCTTTGACAGAAAAAGAGAATGTAATAGAAAGTTCACCTAAGATTTTAGGAAAGGTGTAATTCATCTCCCTAGCTCAAGTATCTATTCCCAGGTATGGACATAATGGTCAGACAGCTGGAAGCCCTGTCTGTATTTTTTGTTTGCTTATAGTTTCTGTTTGTATTCTCTGAAGTTCAGGGTCCTGACTTTTTCCCCTGAACTAGGTAAATGATATATGTTTGATTAAAGTAAGATTGTCAACCCCTTTTTGAGTTGCTTTCCTTTAGAAAAGCAGATCAAAGAACCTGTGCTAGTAGCCATCTTGGGTATGTTAAGGTGCTTGCTACTACAAGAGTTTCCCCACTTATCTTTTTTCTAAGGTTATCTTCCTGAATGGGAGGGATGTGAAGATGGAATATTTGGGAAGTTTTTCTCCATTAGGAATCAGGTAGAGATAATGAGGAGATGGTAGGATCTCGTGAAGATTTTTGAAGGATGGGGAGACTTCGGAATGTTGAAAAGCAGTAGTAAAGGAACCAGTAGGTGCAGAGAGATTAAAGATTTTCAAGGTGGGATATTTGAGGGTATAATGTACTAAAGAAAAGGAGAGGGAACTCATAAATCCTTGTAGGTTGGTTAATGGAATTAGTGCAGAGAATGGGAGAAAGTACTATAGTATGAATGAAAGTCAATTTAGTATGCATGATATAGTCTCAGGAGTTTGGATCCCTGCAGGTTTGTATATTAATATAGAGTAAGAACCATAATTCCGTGTAGGATTAAGGAGAAAATGGAGATAGAAAGTTGAGTAAGTTAGGGGATGGCCAATATTTATTTGGAATTTTAAAGATATTTACAATGACTTAATATGAGTGAGAATATGTTGACTATGGGGCATTCTGTGTCTTAGTGGCCCTCTTCCAACCACTACCATGATCATCCAGCTGTTCAAGTTTTATGATGAGGAAGTCCAATGAGATATGAATGGCACCTTCCTGACCTCTTAATAGTCTCTACATGAGGAGCAAATGTGTTGTGGATAAATAGTGGCCTAAATTCCAGAAACTGAGAGATAATACCATGTTTGGTGAGAAGTCTCTAAAACTCATTATGCCTGAATTGCTAAACTGTGAGAGTCAAGAACTGCTGCATAGTGAATTGAGCAGAAGCAGAACTTTTTTTTTTTTCCTTTTTGGAGGGCAATTGGGGTTAAGTGACTAGCCCAAGGTCACACGGCTAGTTTTTGTGTTACGTGTCTGAGGCCGGATTTGAACTCAGGTCCTCCTAACTTCAGGGCTGGTGCTCTATTCACTACACCACCTAGCCACCCCAGAAGCAGAACCATTTATGCTATCCCAATAACATTGTTAAAAATGAACAATTTGAAAAACGTAAGAATTCTGATGAATGTGATGATGAGCCATGATTCCAGACTAATGGAGAGGAAGCATATTACTCACCTCCTGACAGAAAATTGATGGAACTTAATATGCAGAATGAGCCAAACCTTCTTTTAGACATGACCAAGGAAAATTTTGTTTTATTTGATTTTGCATAGTTGTTATCACGTTTTTCTTTTTCTTCCTTATTTTTTTTTTCAGTGACAGAGGGTGGGAGAGAAAATGAATATTTATTAATTGAAAAGAAAAACTTAAAAAAAAGTCAAAACTTCCTGAGTATCTTTTCCTTTATAGTAGTGTGTTTTCTTATACTTGGGAGTGTTTGGCAATGGAGCTTTGGTGGAGCCGAGGAACAGCAGGTGCCTTTTTTTTTTTTTTTTTTTTTTACTAGATCTTACTGCCCAGTCTGAGGTCTGGGCACACATTACACTGTTGCATAATAAGATGATATCACAAGATCAACAATGTTGCTTCTCTAATTCATACCTTCTGAGATAACTCCCTCATTTCTTCCACTTCACGAAGTATGTGAAGTCCAGTTTTTAGTTGGGGAGGCATGGTTGCAACTAAGCTTCAGTTCAAACTAGTATTTTGTGTTTATAGTACAAAATTCTTGCTTAATCAATTGCAAAATAAAATGATGGAACAAAAGGATTGTTAAGTTTTCTTCCAGTTCTGTGATTCTAGGATTCTTTTGTAGATTTCATATATCTTTTTTTCCTTATTTCCTTTTACTGTCCTTTGAAATCACTTGTAAAAATATTTTTTTTCCCTTGGCCCCACTGTAAATTGAGTTTATTGTTCCCTCTGCTATTTTTTAATGTTTAACGCTAATAAAAATACTACTTAGCATTTATGCAAAGCTTCATATTTTTAAAGTACTTTACAGGGGCTATATTATTCAAGTCTTTTTTTTTAATGAGGGCATTTGGGGAAGCAATTTGTATGAAATATTCAAGAGATGCTATGAATGCAAAACTAAAGTTCTGTGATAATTTTGAACTCAGGAAAGGTTTATCTAGCAACCGCAAACTACAAATGCAGCACAACCACTTTGAGGTCACTTGGAAATAAAGATGAAAAATAAAATAAATTCCATGAGAACACTCACACTTTTGACATGTCAGAGAACATCTGTTAAAAAATGATACTTTTTTTCCTATTGTTTCCTGAACCACTTGGGTATGTCTTTGATAATGAAGGATTCATTTATTAGGTTTTAAGACTTTCTCAAAAAATAACTATCAGCTAGGGATATTGTTTGCATTTAAGACAAAACAACTCTATGGCTTCATTTCAGAATTTATTTGTGTTTTACATTAGGCCATTATTGGTGGATTTAAATAGGCTTTGTGAATTTTATCCTGTTGAATTAATCATTTCCAAATTTATCCAACTTTTATGGGGACTTACTTTCCTCAAACAGTTCTTCAAGGAAGTACAATTGTTTGGTTATATCATACAATGGAGCATAAAAAATCATAGTGAAGAAATGCAAGAGAACATTAAATGATCCTAGTAGTGGCATTTTTGCCTGGGTTTATATAAGTAAATTCACTAAATAATTCTGTGGAATTTTAGAAGTCCATGGAAAACCTGGATACCATTCTGCTCCACAATAGGAGTGCCTGCAAAAGAGAGAAATTAGCTTGTCCATCTCCACATTGGCTAACATAGACCCACTGATCTTAAGTCAATAAATGAATCAATAAGTAACCTAATCTTGCCAGTCTGTTGGGTAAGGCAGGAAGCTCTTTGAGGAAAATATATTGGCTTGGACTGGACATCAAGGGATCTGGGTCCTAGGTTTTTTGTGACCTTGACTTTCTGTTTGACCCTTAGAGAATACATTTAATCTCTCTGAACTTCTTCAATCCCTTTTTTTCATTTTTCAAGTGACCACTCTGGAATCTAGATGTTCTTTAAGAGACTTTTCAATTAAAAAATAAATTAGTTTTTAAAAAATTAATATTCATTTTCTCCTCTTTCCACTGAAAAAGAAAAGCAAAATCTTTGCAACAAATAGGTATTTTGAGCAAAAAAAAAATGTATGCATTGTCCATATCCAAAAATATATCTCATTCTCTATTTTGAGTCTATCACTTCTGGCCCTTTAGAATCTTCTGATTTTCGGTGGGTCTGAGTTTTGTGTCTTTCCTTTTTTGTTTTTGCCTCATAATATTTAGAACTGAAAGAGACCCCCAAAACCTCCCCATGTAGTTTAATTCCCTCATTTGACAGGCAAGAAAAATGAAGAGGGACAGAGATGGAAAGGCTCTATTCAAGGCTCAATTCAGGTCTCACTCCATGAAACCCTCATTATTTCCTACCCCCTCTTTCATTAGCATTTTCTTTGGTATTTTAAAAATTGTCAGTTGTCTAATATATTTCAGATCAATCTCTTCACTTGAGTCTCTATTACATTAACCTCCATTAGCTGACTGACACCACCATTAACATACTAAGTCCTTTCAGTAACTTTTCAAAACATCCATTAACTCTTCAAGTTCTACAATTAACATTACAAGTTCCTTGATAAACTTCTCAATTCTGTTTATTATCCTCCTCTCCCCATATCCTCTGGCCAACCAAATTCCCCCTTTTAGCTCCTATATTGCTGTCAACTTAACCTATCCTTGAATTAGTGATAGAATACACAGACAAATAGATGGATAGATAGAGAGAGAGATAGGGTGAGCATTGATTAAATATTTAATATGATCTAAGCACTGTGCCAATATTTGGGAATGCAAATGTCAGCAAGCAAGATAGTCTTTCCCTTAAGTAACTCATATATTACAATCAGAAAAAAAAATGCATAAAGGTTTCATGCATGGCATGAAACAGTTTGGAAAATATTTTGGAGGCCTGAACCCTGGGAAGATAGGATGGAAGTTGACTTTTCAGGGCTGTAGGACCCAGGGGCACAGTCTAGGCTAAAAGTCATGGTCTAAGTAGAAGTGACATAGCATGAAACTGTCCATGAAAAGGACAGGACTTCTTATTTCATTGGCATAAAGGAAAACCCTTTGCCAGTGCAGGTTGACACCTTCTGAACGACTAATAGGCTTAGAAAATTGTATAGGACACTCAGAGATTAAATGACTATGTTTCAGGGGTAGAATTTGAACTCAGATCTTCCTGGCTCTCTGTGCAATATACCACACTGCCTCCTTTAACCTTCTTTCCTTACTAGCCTAAATTCCCTCATTAACCTCCCAAATATTTGAGGCCAACCTCCTGTGTCTCTTTCTTTTGCCATAAAGTAAGGTTCCCTTTTTCTTGAAATTGGACGATTTAGGTCCTTCCCAGAATATGAGAAAAGTTTTTGTTTGTTTTGTCCACTGGATTTTCCCTTAGCCCTTCCCATTTTTATTTTTGCTATTGTCTGAAAAAAAAAAGTAGATGAGACTAGTTACTTATCCACTCTGGCCCCAATGTCCTCTCTCCTATAAGGAGGGAAGGGAATAAGCATTTGTATAATTCCTGCTGCGTGCCAGGCACTTGCTAAGCATTTTACGGATATTAACTCATTTGATTCTCACAACAACCTTGTGCAGCAGATGCAAGTGCTATTATTATCTCCACTTTATAGTGGAGGAAACAGGCAAACAAATGGTGACTTATCTAAGGTCATACAGCTAGTGTCTCAGGTTGGAATTGAGCTCAGGTCTTCCTGACCCCAAGCCTGGCATTCTGTCCACTGTACTGCCTAGCTGCTAAATTGTGGGAATTCTGAGGGGTTCAGCATTTGGGCAATAGTTCTACTTGCTCCCATACATTCCCAGCTATTAATTAATGAGACTCACCAAATCCCTAGCATTTGGCAATCTTAGATCCAGTGTGATGCATGGCTTTTTAATGCTGCTAGTATAGGGATTGTGATGCAGGCTCCTTACTGCTGATAGAGTGCCTGGTTGACATGTGTATATGTGTATTTCTGCAATAATCTTTGCATCATTTCAAAACTGTGAAGTCTCTCCAGTCACTTCTTAGACCTTTTATTTAAATCCCAAGCTTTAATTGGCTACTTTGGGGTTTAAATGCAACCAAAATAAAACCATCTGCAAACAGAAAACTATGAAGGATATTATCATAGATGGGAAATTCTTCTTCCATTTGAATTCTAAACAGCCCCTGGCATATGGTAAGGGCTTAATTCTTTATCACTGATGCTTTTAGTTAGGCCTAGTCCCAAGTGTAAGCTACTCCATCAAGTATTACTTATATGTTCCTTGTAAGGAGCATAATGGGTATGTTCCCGAAAGCATGATAGGCTGTGGCATTTCCTGAAGGTAGACAGGGAGGAGTGTCTGTCCTTATATGATACCAATAAGAATATACCGGATGCCAGCAATTCTCATTATTTGTGCCTACACATGCAAGTTATCTAATTGATATGGAACACCCTGCAGGGCTATTTTAGGTTAAAGGAATTTTCTGGGGTGAATTATGTAACTAATTAAGAACAAACTGTAATTTTAGACCAGAAGATTTAGATATTTTAAAATAATATCTCCTTACTGGTAATTCATAGTCTGGTACCTGTGGAAAACTCTACTACACAGTAAATTCAGACTTTGTTGCTGGGTACTTACTCCTCTATGTTTCCAAAGCCATTTGACCTCTAGTTGCCTTCCAGTTGTTTCCTAAGGTTTTTTTTGGTGAAGTGGAGGCCTTTCTCAGTGGTTTGCAACTGTTTCCATTCACCTTCCTCTCCTCTCTTGACCAGGGAGCTGATGGGGGTAAATTTTATGGGAAAATGGGGATAAAAAGTTGATGTGGAAAAGCATCCTTATTTCCCCATTAGACACTTACCTGGATAGAAGAAAATAGAGTTTTCCCAAACAGACAAAATGACTGCTGAGTTTTTTGGTGATAGATTTTTTTTTTTTGCTTTTTTTTTTTAGGGCAATTGGGATCAAGTGACTTGCTCAAAGTCACACGGATAGTAAGTGTTAAGTGTCCGAGGCCGAATTTGAACTCAGGTCTTCCTGATTTCAGGGCCTATGCTCTATTCACTGCGCCACCTAGCCGCCCCTTGGTGTTTTTTAAAGACTAAATATAGACATACAAGTGTTAAACAAATTATATTAAACCAATAAATTTTTCAGTTTTTGCCAATAGTTACATTATTTATTATATTAATAATAAAGTATAAAGCACTTTAGTAAATTCAAATTATATGTGGAATAATTATTTTTATATAGACTTCAATTAAAATTATATAGATTTTTTTCCTGATGATTTAAAAATAATTATACTTCAATAGTAATTGGCTAAGGAAAATTCTGGATGTCATTATAATAGAAATCACATTCTCCTATTAGAGTTGGTCAAGTGCTAGGTTTGGCACCATTAGCCAAATGGACATAAACCTATGTATGTCCCATATAACTAGTTGACAGCTGACCACTTTGAGGTATTAGTGCCAATTCTCTGTCTCCATCTCCGTCTCCTTCTCTCCTTCTCCCCCCCATTTATGCGTACATGTGAATACCTTATGTGTGTGTGTATGATCTACAAGCCTGTGTCCATGTGGATATACTGATTCAAATGAATTTTTTGAATATTTTGGTGAGAGGAAGAGGGAGGAAGGTAGGCAGGTATGAAGATAGGCAGAAAAGAAGGCAGGAAAGCAGGAAGAAAGGAGTTAAATGAGGGAGAAAGGAAGTAAAGGAGGAAAGCAGGAAGAAAGGAAGGCAGACAGAAAGGATGGGAATGAGGAAAGAGGGTAGGAAGGAAGGGAAAAGGAGAGGAGAAAGGGAGAGAAGGGAGTGGGAAAAGGAGGGAAGGAGGAAGGAAGGAAAAAGAAATAAAGGAAAAGGCATATGACTGCTTTGGTGAATAGTATATATTCTGTTTTACAGACAAAGCTCTTGCAGCCAGTGACATTAAGAAGCTAGAGAAGAGAAAACATGCAAATTATTCCTGAACTGAAAAAAGAACAGTATAGCAATCATGTTAATGGAATCAAAACAACCAAATATGTCAAGTACCTAACAAATCATTTAGTTCATTTCCCACCTTCTCCTCCTTCCCCCCTCCCCAGTTCCTTACATGGCTTTTTCAAATAGATTCTCTCTTCTTTGATATTATCTTATTTTTCCAATTTATATTTCCAAAGCCATGATAAATAATTCTTTACCTTCCTTTTTCTTCACACCTGTCAAATTTCCATAAATGTTTATTCTTTTCCAAATCATGTCTTTAACTCCTTTAATCACCCTACTAAAGCCACTAGGTTGAGTTCCTTAAGGATTTGGATTTTTCTTTTCTGAATTCTTTCCTGTTTTCTTAAAACATTTGGCAATGCTATGGCTGAAACTGAATGAAGTAATACTTCAGAAAGTATGCTCCATTGACAGTCAATGATTCCATATATTAAAAAGTCCATAGATCTTTCCTCCAACATAGATTTTCATCTTCCTAGTTATTTTTATTGCCATTATAGAATTAGATTTCAATATGAATATACATTTTCCCCAAACTCTATTGTTCCATTTTTTAATGTAAATGTTCCAAAAACAAAACAAGTAAAAAACAACTCATCCACACAGACTCATTTAGAATGCTCATTCTTCCAAGAAAAGTTTGATTATCTATTATTAACAAAAGAAGAAATATAATTTGACAGTATCTTATTAATGTTGTACATTATATGCATCTAGAATGGTTTTTGCCTTTCCATGTTGACTTTTGTTATACATTATTTGAGTTTTGTTATTATTTTTTTGCTGTTTTGGCCCTATTCTACTACTCAATACTGCTCATGTCGTTTTGATCCTGCTCTCTTTTTCACTCATTCTGAATTACATCTGTGCACGTTTCCCTTATTTTTCATATTTTCCATTCCTTTAAAAGTTATTCTATTATATTCTTACAACATAATTTGTTCTATTCCCCATTTGTTATTTGTATATTTTGTTTTTCTCAATTAGTTGTTGACAACTATTTCTACTTGACAGGGTTCCTAGATGAACAGATGAATAGGTTGGTCATTTAACAAATATTTACCAAGTAGACAATCAACAAGTAGTTATTAAGCATTTACTATAAGCCAAATATTGTGCAAAGTGTTGGGAGTACAATATATGAGCAAAAAGAAAGTGCCTGCCCAAGGAGCTTACATTCAAATGGGGAAAGACAATACATAACAGGAAATGGAAAAGGAGACTTGAAGGGAATAATTCATACATGAGCATGATAGGGAAACTCTGGAGAGGCAGTAGAGCCTGGAGCAAAATGAAGTCATGGGTGACCTGGGCATCCTTCTTAATATGGGGCTTCCAAGAGAAGCAAGTCAACCAGAGGAAGATATCGCAGGATTAGGAGTACTTCCAACATGAGATATTCAAGGGTGATAGGAATTTCCATGGTGGAGAAGTATCTCTGATGTGACAGAGAAAGTCTAGAGCAGTGGTTCTCAACCTTCCTAATGCCACGACCCTTTAATACAGTTCCTCGTGTTGGGGTGACCCCCCCCAAACATAAAATTATTTTCATTACTACTTCATAACTATAATTTTGCTGCTGTTAGGAATCGTAATGTAAATATCTGATATGCAGGATGTATTTTCATTGTTACAAATTAAACATAACCCCCAGGTTGAGAACTGCTGGTAGAGAGTCAAGGGTGAAGTCCATCAGCTCTGCTTTCTAGTACCAATACTTATTTAGATTCAGGATACCTTTTTCTATAGGAGTGAAACATGGTTGATTCCTTGTTGCCCTGCTTTCCCTCATGTGTGTGGAAGCTCAGTGGTGCAGTGGATAGAGTCCAGGATGCAATCAGGAAGACCCTGGGTGAGTCATTTAATTTCTTGGCCTTAATTCCCTTATCTAGCAGACTCCTGCCTTTTTTTTTTTTTTTTTTTTTTTGTCCCAGGGTCATTTTTGAAGCATTTTTAAGTGTTAAGTGCTGGGGATACAAAGAAAGGAAAAGATAGTTCTTGGTCTCATGGAGTTCATATTCTAATGGGAGGACATATAAATGATTAGATACAAATACGATATATACAGAGTTAATGGCAGTTAATCTGAAAGGGTAAGGCACTAGCAGCTGGGGACTAGAAAAAATCTACAGAAGGTAGGATTTGAACTGAATCTTGAGGGAGCTTAACATCCAAAGCGTGGAGGACAACTGAGGCAAAGGGATATCTGAGATGTAGCTAATAAGCCAACTAGCTGGATTGTAAGGTGCATGAACATCAGTAAAGTACAAGAAGTCAGGAAAAGTTGGAAGGTGTCAGGTTATAAAAAAACTTTAAATGGTAAGATCCTGGAGTCAATTGTTGTTGTAATTTGTTCTTCATTTTTGAAGAGGACCAATCACATCACTGGGTAAAGTCTTGACTCCTGAGTGAGTTGGATTTAAATGAGTTAGAGTTGCACAAAGTCATCAGACTCACTCTCTTTTCCCAAGTTATTGAAGTCCAGCTGCAAGACCAAAATTAGATGACTGGCAATGGCCCCAGATGCAATGAATGACCTTGGCATCTTCAATATCTGACCAAGCTCTAAGTACTCCACAGTGTTTGCTTCATCTGCTTTCATGGCCATTAGAACAAATTGTTATCATCTGCCCATTCCAGAGGGGAAAGTTTTCACATGCTTGGGAGGTGGGGGCAGACACTCACCTAACTCACTGATGGGTTTGAGGTCTACTTACCAAAAGAAAAAAAACACGTTTTTACAGTTTCACAGTGGACAGAATAACAAATATAACATGTAGTTCATTTTTTTCTCATACAGTTTTTATTTCTTAAGCTAGATCCCTATACTTGAAGAGTCTTCCAGTCTACATAGTTTGGAGAATAAATGAATTTGGTTTAAAATAATGGTTCTTAAATTTTTATTAATGTTATGTCTGGGTAATCATGCACAACTGTTTTGTGTATGATGATTTTCTGGATCCAGGGGTCCAGGACAATCCAGATGATTCTCCAGGTTATCGTGGGATTTGTATTTCTAGTATATTACAGTAGTGAGTTTCTGGTATATAATTCTGACAACTTGATTATGTTGTAAAAGTGGAGTTGAAAGCAGCCCACTCCATTTTGATCTCGATGTCTTAACTAGATGAGAATAAGCCTCAAGCAATGAAGCAATCACTCATGGGCTTCTCGTCCAAGTTACAAATTATCTCTTAATTGCCACAGCTGTTGCCTGCAGTCTTGGTCAATTCTTCCTACACCACTCTCTATGGAGGAGAACCTTGAAAAGCGGTCCAGATACTTTTGTACATCTCATCGTTCCTTAGGTGTCCTAGCAGCGTCACAGAGAGACTTGTTTCCAAGAAGAGAGATGGACACTAATTCACCACATTTAAGAAGAAACAATTTTTTTTAAACACCATGTGAATCTGAGAGGATTCTAGCTACTAGATGTGAGTTAACCCATTTATACATGTTCTCTCTAAGTTTGATCCTATTTTCCCCTGTATTTTTATGTGAGAGATTATGTCACAGACTTTGAGGGATGATGTTTTGTACTAACTGTCCTTACAAACGGGGACTTGATGCAGTGATTGGAGAATGACTCCCAAGTCATCAGGGGGTATTCCTAAGAACCCTGAGGGGGAGATGTAACTTTTCTCTAGGACCTGAGATTCATCCATGAAAATGGGACTTGAAATAAAAATTCCCAGTTTATATAGGCTATAGTGTCCTTCTAATATGTGTGTGCACATATATACACAAGTTTCAATTTTTTCCTCATTGTTTTCAACTTGCAGTTATAATTGCATAATTTCTCCCATTTCCTTGCACTGCAAAGTCTACATCAATTAGTAAGTCCAGATTTCTTTCTTCTCATCTTCTTCAATTGAGTTTAGTTATAAATTGCCTGGGAAAAGTCACTGTCTTGCTCTTATTCATTCATATTTAATGCTATCTGAACCATTAGCTTTCTTATTCCCTCTACTAGCAATAGTTCTTTTTGTTTTGTTGCCCTTTTGTGTTTTCTCTTGTGTTAGTTATTTGTACTCATATTTTATCTCCCTTACTAGACTACAAACTCCATGAGAGTGAGGACTGCATGCTCTTTGTCTCTTTATTTCCCACAATATTTACTAAGAATGGTTTAGGCCCCCGACAAATATTTGTTTAGTGACTCCTGGGGTAAAGACAGTTCTGAGACTTAGGAAGAAAGCTTCTGCATGACCTAGAATGATGGACTCAAACCTAGTGCCTGATATTTGGAGTTCAGGTGTCTGGGCAATTGGGCCATGTTGGACATTAAAGCATGACTAGGGAGACTTCATGGGGCATCACTAAATGGTATAATTCTAGGTTCTTATATTGAAACGTTCAAGGAGACTTTAAAAGAAAGTTTGTCTAGCCCTGGAATAATTGGAATAGCCAGGAGATAGTGTTAGCTTACTTTAATTACTATCGATGTTCATCAGCTTCTAAGTACTTCAAAGGTCAGGATTTTATCTGTCATTATCATCATCATTGACATGGTGTAACATTTCAAAGTTTGCTTCACAGATTACATAAATGATCTCATTTGAGTCTGGCAGCCCTCTGAGGTAGATGGGATAGGTATCAGTATTTACAGATGAGGAAACTCAGGTATAGAGAGTTTAATGCAACTTGCCCATAGTCACACAGCTAGTGAGTATTGACAGCAGGCAATATGGTACAGAAGAAATAATAATCAGACTACCTGACTTCAAATTCTGCTCCTTTCACTTATTACTTCTATGATCCCTGTCAAGTCACTTTCTCTGGGTTTCAGTTTTCTGTAAAATGAGAAAATTGGACTATCTGACCTGTGGGCACCCATTCAACTGGCAATCTATGACTCTTCCAGGTCTAGAAGTCCATGCCAGGCTGCCTTTAGGTTCATACTTCCTTTAGTCATGCAAACTGCAGCTTCTTGATGATGCCTAGTTTAAGTTTAAAAATTTCTGTGGGGAAAAAAAATCAAGAATCTAGTGGCCAATCCTTTGATAGCAAGGCCCTCTAATCATAGCTAGCCTCTTTCTTGAATAATAAAGCACACCTGGGCTCATACTCAAAATCGTTCTAGCATGATAGAGTACCACCTGCCAGACTGTATGTTTTGTTGATGTATATACTTGAGAACTTAGGGACATCTCCACACTAAAATGAGTCCTAGACATCAAAATGGGACTTTCGAGGAGGCAAGTCATTAGTAAAATTTTTCAGCAATATCATATTTAATGAACACACTTCCAATTTTTTTAGACATCTTTCTTCCTTTGAATTCAACCATTTTTTTCTTTGTTTTGGTTCTTTTGGGTAATTTTTAGCTCATAATTTTTTTTTTTTTTACCATCCATGCTCAAAAAAATATTTTGCATGTGAAATTCTATAAAATTGGGTGCCAATATTCCTATAGACATACATAAAATCAAGGTGTCCTTTTCATTACCAAACATAATTTTACTGAGAAATATATTGAGTTATTTTAACATGATTTGTTCTTTATAAACTCATTTTCCCTTTCCTCATTACTACATTACTTGTATGTGCATAAATTATACCTTCTATTTTTGGTTTCACTATTTCAATAAATCAATCATTTCTATTTATGAAGAGCTCTTCATTTCTCCAAGTCTTTAGCTATCATTTTAGCTCCCTCAACATTTGTCAAAATAATTGGAGGTATTTAATAAGTATGCGAGACAATTATTTTAATTCCATATGATATGTATTATTATGATCAGTTGATATACTTTACACCAGGTTTTCTCAGTTTTTCTTTCTTCTTCTTTGTTAACAGCTTTCAAAAGTTCAGAACTACAGTTCTGCTGCTTAATGGTGCAAATCTCCCTCCACCCCTCCTCTCTGCCACCCCCAATTATAAGACTGGAGAATAAATCTGTCATTTCACTAGTATAGGTAACTCACAGATGAGAAAATTCCATCCACCAATTCAGGTCAGCACCTTGTCTATGACGTAGTCTTAAAGTTGCATGGGGCAACGAGAAGGGCCTTGTCCAGTGTCCTAAAACTAGGATGTGTCAGAGATCAGCAAGACCTGAAACTGAGTCTGGTCCTCCTAAAGACTTGTCTTTCTTGTGCTCACTCTCCCTCCACTATGTAACACTGCCTCTGAGCTTATGCTTCTTTGAAAAAAATAACTTTTCCACTTTAATTCCAATTCTAAAATGACTAATTTTGATGTTATGGGAGAAGGCATAGCTGGGAAATATCTATATATATGTATACATATATACACATCTATATATTCTCTATATATCTATATCTCTATTCGCTTTCTTGTCATTACATTCAGATAAATTAATTGAACCCTCCCATCACATACACAAGTAAATATACCTGCCCCCAGTGCATATACAAGTTATATACAAGTGATATCTTGGTGTAACAGCAAGTATCCTAGCATGCCTAGGGCAGCTACTAGCACAGGTTCTTAGATCTGCTTTTCTAAAGGAAAGCAACTCAAAATGGGTTAACAATCTTACTTTAATCAAACATATCATTTACCTAGTTCAGG
>CM053592.1:114988724-115072626 GCA_028646515.1 Pseudochirops corinnae | reverse complement strand
AGAGTCCTATTTTATGGGTATTTTGGGGTGGCTATGTGAGAGCTGCAATATGTTGCTGCTGCTACGCCACCATCTTGGCTCCGCCCCTGAGTTAGTCTATTTTTAAGTGTTATTTTCTTCAATATTTTTGAGGGGTCTCCTTTAGCAGGCTGTTGACTCACTTTTCATGATTTTCTTGCATCATTCTCATTTCTCTTCCCACTTTTTCCTCAGCTTCTCTTACTTGATTTGCAAAATCCTTCTTGAGCTCCTCCATGGCCTGTAACCAATTCATATTTTTCTTGGAAGCTTTTGATGCAAGAATTGTGACTTTGTTAACTTCTTCTGATTCAATGTTTTGATCCTTTCCCCCCCCCCCCCCGCATAAAAGGATTCTATTGTCTTATTGTGCTTCCTCTGCTTGCTCATCTTGACAGCCAATTACTTGACTTTTGAGCACTTTGCCATTGTAGAACTCTGCTTCCAGAGTGGAAAGAGCTATGTTCCAAATTGCAGGCATTTTCAGTTGTCAGAACTATGAGGGTACCCTCTATACGGCCACCACAAGCTCTGGCACACTTACTCCAGGACCACCACCTTAGACTGCAACCAGATTCAAGAAGATCAAAGCAAGAGTGATTACCCTCTGAATGGTTGCTTGGTCCCCCTATGATATGCAGGCCAGGAGCTCCAGAGGTAGCCATGTGGTGGCAGCTGCAGTGTCCACACCTCTGCCACCTCTTATCCCAGGAGCAGGGGCCAGACCTCACTTTTCTGTCTCCTAGTTCCAACAGAGTTCCCTACTGACCTTTTACTTTCTGTTTGGCACTTATGGGTTAAGAAACCTTGAAACTTCCATAGATGTAGGTGATTCACTTTCCTGAAGTTTGCTCTTGCCAGTCTGGGCCACTGGTCAGGGACACCCCAGGTCTGGGCCCATGCATCTCACATGGAACTGTGCTCAGCTCCCAGCTTGGTGCAATAGATCCTTCCTCTTGGCCTGCAAGGGTGCCTTCAGAAGGAGATTTGTTTCTCTCTGTCACTTTGTGGGTTCTTTAGCTCTAAAATTTGTTTAGAGTCATATTTTAAAGGTATTGGAGGTGATTGGAGTGGGAGCTCAGACAAGTTCCTGCCTTTACTCTGCCATCTTGGCTCCACCCCTATACTGTCATTTCTTGTCCCAACTAATAGCATGTTTATTTTAACTTCTGACTGATATACTGTTTATGAGCTTTAAGCAAAAGCACTGAAGTTATGTTTGTTGAGCCTGACAAAATGCTAATAAAAAAATCTCTGACATTTGTATATACTTTAAAATTATATGGCATATATCATGTATTATAACTTCTTCAAACCTCACAACTCTGTGAGATAAGATTCCATAAGTGTTAGTTTCTCAGTTTTTTGGAGGAGGAAGTTGAAGTTCATAGAAGATGAATAACTTGCTTGTTATCACATA
The DNA here is from genome assembly GCA_028646515.1 of Pseudochirops corinnae. Classification (NCBI taxonomy): domain Eukaryota; kingdom Metazoa; phylum Chordata; class Mammalia; order Diprotodontia; family Pseudocheiridae; genus Pseudochirops; species Pseudochirops corinnae. The sequence continues at coordinate 115,071,188 of CM053592.1, read as the reverse complement.
GCTAGGAAGGGTCCAAGATTGGATTTGAACCCTTCTCTCTCTTACATTGGATAACATTCTGTCTTATTGCCCATACTAATCAATCACACTTTAGCCACACTACTCATATTCAAAAGAATTAGGGCAAACTGCTACGGCAACAACAAAATGGGAAACCTAGTTTGAAAAGATGTTGGTCTTGAGAGTAAATGCAATTATTTATATTGGAGTTTTCCTACTTTGGTTCCTTAGCATAGTTTGGGGGTAACTCTGTGTTCTTTCAGGAGCTATTCCAGGGGAATTAGAGTTAGGAAGAGGCTTTGCCTGATGTCCAAGCAGCAGCACAGCTAAATATGAAAAGGTTTATCATCAGCAAGTTAATTTAGAGGTGATTAAATGTCGTGTTATTAAATGTTATTCATACAACAGACAAAAATATTAAATGAGCCTTAGTGATGTGCAGACCCCTTCTACTTTCACAATGGCTGAGACAGAGCAGTGAGAGAGGGGGTGCTATGAATTGCATAGTTTTTAGACTGTTGACAAACTTGAGCTTAACTTTAGGTACCCTAGATGTCATCTTTGGGCAAAGAAATATATGATAAGAAAAGGACATGTCATGAAGTGGTTGGTGACAGAGTTGGCCTGAAGTCAGGAAGACTTGAGTTCAAATCCAGTCTCAGACATTTACTAGCTGAGCAAGTGACTTAATCTCTGTTGCCTCAATTGTGAGGCATTCAACATTCAACAACATTCAAGAGTGACTTCACTATGTTGGTTGATATGTGCAATGTTTTTGAATAGCAAGTCCATGAAAGATTATGAGAAGGGAAGAAAGTAGAAGGTCAGATTATGTTCCTAGTATAATAAAAGCTGTTTTCCCCAGTTACTGTATTAACCAAAAGCAACAACAAACTTGCACTCAGTCTAACTATGGGCATCTTAAAGAGAATTCCCATTCATCTCACATCAATAAGCCTATTTTTCCCTGGCTATGTAGATATTATTATATCCACTAGCAATCCTAAAATTAAAAATGAGATTCATTCAGAAAGAAATGAATGATTCCAGAAAAAATGTTCTATTTCTTTCAGTCTCCAAGACCACAAGTGGGTACAGAGCCAAGGGAAGTGGGAAATTATTGTTAATCAACAAAGATCAAGGGCAATCTTTCCAAAATTTTAGCTGCATAGCTTTGATTTAAACATAAGAAAATGTCAAGAAGCAAATACCTCCTCAGTTTCTACTTGAACATCGGACAGTGAGACCTTCAATTTTTCCATGCACACTTTGGCTGCTTCTACAAAAGCAAAGCAATCATGCTATATAAAATGGAGCTTGGTGGGTTTATTTTCATTGCCTACATGGCAAAGTGAAAATGAAGACAGAACAGTCTTTTTCATGGGTGAGAGAATTTTAATAAAAAAAAATAGTGTCAAATGACAGCAGTTAATTTGCTTAAGAAAAATCAAAAGTAACACAACTGCAAAGAATCATTTTATCATCTCTCCTTTTCATAAATAGGAGCTTAATTACATTTATTATTCTTGCCAGGTTTTAATAATAGGCCCAATGAGCACAGACAAGTCCCCACAAATGGAGTATCCCCACACATTGATGCAGCAGTTGTGTCAGTAGTGCTCAGGGTCATGTTAATTTGGGGTATGTCATCTATGGAAATTCAGAGCTCAAAGCCCTCAGCCAGTGACAACCAGATATTTCAGAAAATGAGAACATTAGCATATAGTAAATAGTAGAGCAAAGTAAATAAGAAGGAATTTGATCAAGAACTAAAAATACTTGTAGCATTTTCCAAATGATTGTCACCCCAAATTTCCCCTGGGAATGATGTTATGTTTTCCAGTTAAATTCTTTGTCTCTCTCAACATGATAAAAAGAGATATAGCTATTAATTCAATAAAGAATGTAAAAACTAATATGCAAAATGAGCTCCACTCAGTCAACTCCTTCTTCATCTCTCTACAGTGAAAGACATGAGAGGGATGGTTTAGGGGCTTGAAAACCAGAAAAAACCTGAAGCCTTGGGAGTACCACTGACTTCTCAGTATGGTAACCAGTTGAACACTAAAATATTCAGTGGTACTTCTTGCCATCATGATCAAGGTCTCGGGATGTGACTCTTCCATCTACCTCTGCATTTCCTGACTATCGTAAACTTATGTTTCACTGCATCTACTGGACTCCTATCCTCCCCTCCCCCCTGAATAAACAGGGTGGAAGCACACTTATTGAAAGTTGTGTGTTGTTGTTCAATCATTTCACTTGTGCTTGACTCTTTCTGACCTCATTTGGGGTTCTCTTGGCAAAGATACTGGAGTGGTTTGCCATTTCCTTCTCCAGCTCATTTTACAGATGAGGAAACTGAGGCAAACAGGGTTAAGTGACTTGCCCAGATTCACACAGGTAGTGTCTGAGGCCAGATTTGAACTCAGGAAGATGAGTCTTCCTACCAGGTCCAGCACTCTACCCAGTATGCCACCTAGCTGCCCTGGAAAGTTGTATATGAGGACAGTTTTATTCTTCCTATATGTAACTATATCATCTAGCACAGTGCAGGTATTTAATAAGTACTTATTGATTGAGCAGGTTGATTAAAAGTTGATGTCATTATTCTATTGCATTTGAACACAGACTTTTTAGAGATATAGGAATTTCCTCCAATGAGTGAGATTATCTTTCATGGCTCCAAATATTATGGGAATATGGAATCTGTCCATAGTAACAGCTGGTTAACAGACATGAATCAGTGACAGAATGTCTATTCCTGCTCAAAAATATTTCAAAGACACTTACGTTAGTGTATTCTAGTAGAATACTATCTAGACTCTTCCAGAAGCAGACCCCCCCAACACACACACACACACACACACACACATACACACACACACACACATACACACACACACATCCCAGACTCTACAGTGGGGGAAATTATATGAACAACATTGGACATATTCATGTGGACTGGACTTAATAAGCAATCCCCCAGTACACAGTAATGGAAGCTTCATTCAAGGAAGGAAGGAAAGAAGAAAAGAAGAGGTAGAGAGAGGGAGGGAGAAAGAAATAGGGAAAGGGGGAAGAAAGAAGCAGAGAGACAGAGAGACATGAAGAAAGAAGTAGTCTTAACAATAATGAATAATTTAAAAATACAAAAGTATAAATTCTTCCTTGCTCCCCCAAATCTACCAATTTTACTCTTTCAAATTTAAGGTTTAAATTAAGTGATAGTGCCCCCTTCAACTTTTTGTTTGTTTTAGTTCCAGAGAAATTATCCTATTGAAAACATAGAGAAAACATATACCTAGAACAATGTCCTTAACCTATTTTTCATTCCAAGGACATTAACAGTCTGGTAAAGCCTATGGAGCTCTTCTTCTAAGAAAAAAAAATGTTTTATATGCATAAAGTAAAATACAAGAGCTTTAAAAACCCAATTATATTGAAATAGGGCTATCAAAATTTTTTTTAAAAAGTTTATCCTTTGGTAAAGGCTTCAGGTTAAGAAGCCATGCCCTAAACATTTTAAATCAGAGAAGTGAATGAATACATTTGAACTTGGAAAACTTTAATAGGTTCAAAATGCTCTCAATTATTTGCTTCCAAGATTTTGATAGAAAATGTCTCATTTTCTGCAGACCATAAAGTTCTTTCAAGCGACTAAGTGACTAGGCTTCTAAAATTTTATAAGAGAAATGTTTCCTTTTTTGAATGATCCTTCGGATGATCAGAGAAATATTCAATTCCCTATATCTAAGTGAAAAAATAATCCTTAATTTTAACAGAGCATGTGAGAAATTTTTTAAAATCTTTTTTTATAATCTAGTCTATCTTTTGTAATATTTTTTTTTCATCAGAAATCTGGATGCATTAAGGCTCTGAAGACCATTTGGCATTTACAATAGACCCCTGGAGCTCCATCACTTTTCACAACAAGTACTGAAATACATCCTCTGCATTAGTGAAGTAAGCTGCACATAGAGTTTTATAAGACTAAGCAATCTCTATCTTACATATGGGGAAAAGATATTAGAAATAAGAACAAAATGGGAATAAATTTGTGATGTTTAATTTATCTATACTTAATAAAATACAGTAAAACATGAAGTATTTTCTTGGTGAATTTGCAAATACTTAAATAACTCTATTGCCTTAAAAAAATGTGCTTGGCTCCTGAATTAGCTTTTTTTAAAGGTGATTCCCTTGAATCAAACCTATATGAGCTTCCAAATCCTATTACCATCTATTTTTCACTCTCATCAACATAAAATTTGTACTGGTTCTTTGACTACATTTCTTCACAGAACAATCATACTTTTAAAAACATTAAAAATAGCTATAGGATTCCTTGTTATACAGTTTTGCTTTCTCTGAAGATGAGGCTAAGACATGTCAGAGATTCCTGGCTCTTACTAGAAATTTCAGATGACCTCTTGAAGCTTGCCTTTCTTTGTCTAGAGTTGTTAATTCCAACAGGACGATGCTTTGTATCTAGAAAATGAATGATAAAACACACTTATCTTCTGTCTGCCTCAGTTTCCTCATAGGTAAAATGAAGATAATCATAGCACTTATATCCCAAAGTTGTTATGAGGATGAGTGAGATAATATTCATAAAGCACTTTGCAAACTTTTAAAAGCCTTATATAATGACTAACTCTTATTGTAGCCTGATTGTTTTAATCTATGCAGAAAGCAAATTCTGATTTCTCTCAAATTAATTCCTGCTGCTATTGTTCATCAGTTGGGATATATAGGATTTGATTCCTCTTGGGTCATTCACCACTATGGGAACACTGGGTTCTTGTTAAGGGTAGGTCAGATGAGGAGAAAAATATTTTTGGCTACTATTCTTCAATCTCAGTGTTTGCTTATTAGTTGTCTAGAGATAATTTATTTCTCTCCACCCCATTTCCCATCCCTGTAATTTTTAGAACTTTTCCTTTTCTTATTTGTATGGATGGTGCTTATGGCTCCTCAGTTGAGGGACTTGGATTTATAATGTGGATAATACACTTCTGTATAAATGCTTTTTAGCCCCTTAATAGAAAGTAAGCTCCCTGAGGGCAGCATTTGTTTGTTTGTTTGTTTGCCTTTATATCCCCAACACCTACCATTGATGTACATAGTACAAGGGGGAATCAGAAACAATAGAAATTAATAACCCAATGATAAAAACACAAATTACTTAGGAATGAACTCCTTTTTTACAACAATTGCTGGGAAAACTAGAAAGTAATCTGGCAGAAATCAGGTTTAGACTAACATCTTCTACCATTTTCCAAACTAAATTTAGAATGTGGAGTGCATGGAAAAAACACTGAAGACTAAAGAAACTAAAAGTATTAATATTGGCAAAGAGAAGATAAATCCATTCCCATTTGCTAATGAAAAGATAGTTAGAAAGTCATCTAAGAAACTATTTGAGACAATTGATACTTTCAGCAATTCCAGGTCACAAAATAAACACACAAAAGTCAACAGCACTTCAAATAACAAAAGCCAACAGGCAATAATAAAAAGAGATATTCCATTCAAATTTATTGTATATAGACTTTATTATTATTATTATTACGTAACACCTACTATGTGCCAGGCACTCTGCTAAGCATTTTACAATTATTATCTCATTTGATCCTCACAACAATCCTAGAAGATAGGTAATATTAACATCCCCATTTTATGGATGAAGAAACTGAGGCAAACAGGGAAAATGACTTGTTAGTAAATGTCTGAGGTCATATTTGAACTCAGGTCTTCCTGACTCCAAGCCCAGCACTCTACCCACTGCACCACATAGTTGCCCCTTAAAGAATTAAAAGAAAAACTTAAATAGCTGTTTCTTTGTTATTTATTTGTTAATATTTGGTGTTTATGGCTGGGCCATGGCAATATAATTAAAATTACAATACTACCAAAGTAAATTTATAGTTTAAACCTTATATCAATCAAACTATCACAGGGTATGCCTTTAATTCAAAGAGAAGTTATAGAATATCAAGGAAATTCATGAAACAAGGTAGAGAGGAAGGAGAATTAGTGTTTCCAAACTTCAAACAATATTAAAAAGTATAATCCATCAAAACTACTTTTTATTGATTAAAAAAAGGAAATAGATTAATGGAACAGATTAGACAGGAATCAGAAATGCTGAAACCTGATCACCCAGTGTTCAAAAATCCTGAAACCATAAATAACTCAAGAAAGAGCTCCTTATTTGATAAAACCTGCTGGGAAAACTGGAAAGCAGTCTGGAAGAAATGAAACTTAGGTCAAAGATTTATATATACCATATTCCACAATAAATTCAACATGGATACATGACTTGAATATTAAAGATCAAATCATGAAAAACTTAGAAAGAAGTAGATCATATGCCACATAGTTATGAGTAGGTGATGTATTCTTCATTTAATAAGGGAAAGAGCAATGATCCAAGATAAAATAAGCAATTTTGATTACATGAAATGGAAAAGCTCTGCACAAATGCCATTAAGGTCTCTTCGATGAAAAAGGAAGAGATCAAATGGGAAAAACAATCTTATACTAGATTTCTTGGGTAAGTTACTTATTGAAAATAATATAGACAATGAACAGAAATATAGGAAGTCAAAAGTCATTCTTTAAATAGACAAGTGGTCAAATGATATGAATGCACAATTCTTAAAAAAGCAAACTATTAACATTAAAAATTAATGTTCCAAATCATTAATAATTGCTAGCATTTATATTGCACTGCATTTATGTTTTTTTTTTAATATTAGCTCATTTTATCTTTACAATAATCCTGAAAGGCACTATTATTATTCCCATTTTACATATAAGGAAACTTAAGTAGGCAATTTTGTCCAGCATCAACATCACATGACTAGGAAGTAGCTGAGGTCAGATCTGAACTCAGGTCCTCCAAAATACAGGTGCAACACTCTTATCTACTACACCATCGAGTTGTCTCAGATATTAAGATAAATGCACATCAAAATCACTTTGAGGTTTGACCTTACATGCAAATTGGCAAAAATGGCAAAAGATGGGAAGAATCAATGTCAGAGTAATTACAGAACCATACGCACACTGATACATTAATATAACCATTTTGGAAAACAATTTGGAATTATGCAAATGAAGTGGTTAAAAATACCATACCCAGTGATTCTACTAGTACATATATTCCCCAAAGAGGTCACTGACAGAAATAAAGGCTCCATATTCACTCAAATCTTTGTAGCTGCACTTTTTTATGGTAGCAAAGAAATGGAAACAAAGTAGGTACTCATCAAATAGGAAATGGTCAAATTTTACTTGAATGTGATGGAATATCACTGTTCTTCAAGAAATGAATGTGATCAATACAGATAAACATGAAAATACATAAACTGGTACAAAATGAAGTAAGCAGAGTCAAGAAAACAGTATATCCTACTACATCAATAGAAATAAAAATAACCACAAACAATGAAAATGAATGTTGCAAAATTCTAAATAATATGCAAGGCTTCAAAGAATAGGAAAATGCACATGCCCTGACTCCTTTGCAGAAATGGGCACATCCATGGGTAGAGGACATTTCATGTATCATTTTTCTCCCATTTGTTAACCAGCATTTTTTTATCTTGTTCCTTTCTTTTTTTTTTAAAATCTCCTGGGAGAAGAGAGAGATAAAGGGGAAAATCAAAGTAATATAAAAATTTCAAATGTCAATAAAATTTTGTTGTTGTTGTCTTTAAATTGCTTCCTGAGACAGATCTTTGAGAATAAAACATCTCATTGGAAGCCAAAGCCTGTATGTTCGCTCTGTCCTTACCCATTATTAACTACCTAGAAGGTATGAGTGGATCTTTATTTGGGAGCTTGGTTGTATTTCATGCATTGTTTTGCCCACTCTTGGAGGTGCTAAAGTATTCAGTGGAATCCAGGTACTTTGAAGTATATTTTAAAACTCTTAGTTTTCAGAATGTACCTATAGACTGTGAATAGCTTTAGTCTAGGAGAAGCTATAGATGTGTAACTGCTTCACAATTGTTTAAATGTTCCTCCTCCTCCTCCTCCTCCTCCTCCTCCCTCTCTTCCTCTTTATTCTTCTCCTCTTCCTTCTCCTCCTTTTCCTTTTTCCTTTGCCTACGAATAGCAACACTATATCAAGCATCCTTGCTTGCCTGGTGAAGCGGACATAAAAGTGAAGCCATCTCAAGAAAAATGGAAGTCTCAAGCAAAAGAAAAAAGCATGAAATCTTGATCATACAGTTGTAAACTATCAATTTATTCCAATGAAGAGATATGGCTACACAGGAAGAACCTCGATGCATTAACATTTTAAAAGCATATATGAAAGAAATGGAAACAGGAGCAGATAATTGAGATTAACTAGAATAGAGTAGCAAGTCCTTATGATAAAAATGTAAGGAAGGATTAAACCCATTATAAGTTGATGTTTTGACCAATATCCTAAGCGCAGTCATGCAGAAATAGGTGAAGTTGGGGGAGGAGTGGTTGGCAGTTCTCTGAGCACAATCAAGAGCTTGGCATTTTCCCACAGCTAGCTGTCACTGGCCTTGGTGGGATGAATATGCTAGCTAAGGTAATTATAGAATTTCCTAATGGCTGATTAATGCCTGGTCAGGTTAGTGGCTAACAGCACCACTTGGCAGTTAAATATATATTTTTTTCCAAAGAAATTTGAAAAGGGAGTAAATGCTAGTAATGGGAGGATTTCAGAAACCTCCATATATGAGAGGGTATCAGAGCTAAGCCTTGCATTAAGAAAAACATTTCAGAAAAACAGAGAGAGGTTCAGTGGAAGTACAGAATGCTGAGCTCAACAATCTGCATCAATTTTAGCTCATGTTTTTGTTTTGTTTTGTTTTTTGTCTCAAACTTAAATTTAATTATTTTAGCCATCTTTAGCTGGCTAAATTTTATTTTATTTTTATTTTTATTTTAAATTAAATTTTAATTTAAATTTTAAATTAAAATAAAATAATTTTATTTTAGCCATCACATCACTTCCATCATAATCTCAGAGAGCAGACAATCATCTACCATCTGAAAAAGTTACATATAAATTCCACAAATTATTTTGACATCATTATCTTCCTCACTGACTTCAGTTTAAACAACTACAGTTGTTTTCCTATTCTGGGCTGCAAAGCCAGCAGAGGCACCAGTTGATAACAAAACCATTACCACATATACACACGAGATTTGGATAATGAGTTGTGCTGATCACAGCATTCTGATTATCTGTTTGCACACACCCCGGTGTATCGTCTCAGCACACACGTGCAGCTACAGAAAGACTATGGCCTGTTTGTGTTTGTTTCTTGCTTTCCAACACAGATGTTTAGTGGTGCTCTAGAGACATGGCATTGTACTAATGCCATGCCATGTTTGTGTTTATGTTTATCTTCAAATACATTTAACTGGTCTGAAGCCATGTATCTGTGCCTGCAAATACAATTACAGCCCTGGGTGACATAGTGAATAGTTTGCTAGGTTTCTAAAAAGGTAGAAATTCTCACTACTGGGAATTATTGAGCAAAAGTAATGTTTCTGGAAGCAATGGTTTTGTACTATAAAGATTCCAAATCGATGTTTGCATGGGGGGAATTGATACTTTTAGGACTGGTTAGTTTTCTAAGTGAGAATGCAAAAAAAGATTGCTATATAAGTAGCACAGGGAAAATGACTTACCTGGTCTGTGAGAATATAGGGAAAAGGAAAGGGGCATCAAATGACTATCAAACGAATGCTTTGGTTTTGAAAAACACCTACTATTGGATTTTAAAAATACCTAACATTGATACGCGCTAAGGAATTGTTTATACAGCAAGACCTCAGCAATTAAGAATCCTCAAAAATGGAGTAATCTCGAACGACCAAATTTTTGAGATAGTTGAGGATCTATGCTTTAAAATGTCAAAAAAAAAAAAGTTAATGGAAATAAATCTAAAATTAATTGAAAGCCACTTAAACAGTTTAAAATAAACATAAGCTAAGATTTATAAAATGAATCAGAGTGATTATTATGAAGTGGCTATTACATTTATTTCAATAATTAGAGAATTTGTGAGTTCTCTCTTCAACCGCACTGAATGAAAACACTTTTCAACTTTATAGATGGTCTCCAGGACTTGTGACAACCGAGAATCTTCATCATCAGGTGGCCAACTTTCCCATGATAAATTAATTACTGTAACGTAATTTAATAGAGTGTCACCTTCCAGGTACACTGTAGTGGGGAGGGTTCTTTGATTCTATAAATGACACCAGATCACTGTGTTGTAGCTTTCAGATCTTTCATCTGGTTTTGATAGTTGTTCTGTTTATTATGATGTTCTTTGTTATTTCCTACTTCTTTCTTTTTTTTTAGTTTAATTCAATAAACATTTATTAAACACCTACTATGTGCCAGGCACAGTGCTAAGTGCTAGGGATACAAAAACGCCAAAGACAGCCCTGCCCTCAAGGAGTTCACAGTCCAAGGAAAGAGAAAACATGTAAACACATCTATACAAAACAAGCTTAAAATGTAAGTTATGTCAAGAAGACTGGAAGAAACAAGCAAGAAAGAACGAAATCATGACTATGCAGCTGCAAACTGACAAATGATTCAAATGAAGAGATGTGGCACATCAGTGTATTCAGATTTTAAAAGCACACATGAATGAGAAGGAAGTGAGAGCAGATAACTGAGAATGGTTAGAACAGAATAACAAGTTCCTATAATAATAATATAAGGGTGGATAAAACCCAGTATGAAGTGATGCTTTTGATAAATGTTAAAAATGGCTTTAAATGGGGGCTTTAAGCAAAACTCATGTTGGAAGCAAGGGAAAAATGAATGCAAGCTTCCAAATTTTTTTTCCTACCAGGAAAAGAAATGTCATAAATATTTTTGTACAAATTGATTTCTTACCTATTTCTTTAATTTCTTTGGGGTATAGACCTACCAATGATATCACTGGTTTGGTTTGGCAACTTTCTGGTCATAGTTCTAAATCACTTTCCAGAATGGCTAGATCCATCAATCGTACGTTAGTGACCCAAAGGATTGACATTACCTTCATTTTTTCTCTTTTGTCATTTTGTCAATTTGATAGTCAAGTAGGAACCTCAAAATTGTGTTCGTATTCGTTTCCCTAATTATTAGTGATTTTGGAGTATTTTTCCTGTGACTAATGATAGCTTGGAGCTCTTTCTTTGAAAATTGCCTAATCACATTCCCTCCCTTTTTTTTAGCCAGTAGTGAATCATTTTAAAGATTATTGTTTTGTCATATAGTTTGAGATATAGTCATATAGTTTGGTACTGCTAGGCCCTCTTCCTTACCAATGCTTTTTATCTTCATCCTTGAAAATTTTGGCCTTTTGTTCCAACACATCAATTTAGCTATTTTTTTCTTCTCAGGCTAATGAAATATTCTTTTGGGATTTGTATGGTGCTGAATAAGTAAGTTAACTTGGGTAGTATTTTCACTTTTATTTTATTGGCCCATCCTACCCTTGAGCAATGTTTTTCCAAGTATTTAGGGTTGTCTTTATTTGTGTGAGTGTTTTATAATAGTTTCATATATTCCCTGGTTGAATCTTAGTAGATACTTTCCCAAGAATTTTATAGCTCCTGTAGTTATTTTTAATGGAATTTCTCTTTCTAGCTCATATTGCTGGGTTTTGTTACATATATGTGTGTATTTCTGGATAGCTATGTATCTGTATATAGATCTGTGTATATATATTATAGATATATATATGTATTGTGTTCATATAAAGTCTCACATTTTAGTGAGAAATAGAAGAGAAGTTTGGCTGGACTTTACCACATGGTACAGTCAAGTTAAAAGTCAAATAGAAGAGTTTATATTATAGTTTATGGATCAAGGGAGTGACTTTATTGGACTTGTACTTTAGGAAAAAATATCACATTTGGAGCCTGTATGAAAAATGAGATGGAGAAAGGAAAAAGATGAGTCAGAGAGATCAATGAGGAGACTATTGTAATAGTTCACATTAGTGATAATGAAAACTTAAACTAGAGTAATGTACATTTGTGTGTAAAGGAAGGATCAAATTCAAGAGCAACTGTGAAGGTAGGAAAGACAAAATCTGTCAATTGAATTTATATGTAGAATTACAGAGACTAAGGATTCCAGGTTGATTCTGACCATTGAAGGTCTGTGCATGTAATACCTTCTACCATCAAAGAGTATTGGGCAATGTCTGAAGTCCACAATCTTAATTGATCTTCTGAAATGGTATATCACGGCCACTCCATAGAGTATGTAGGGAAACACCTGCATCCTGAATATTTCTAATGGGTGTTTTGCTAAAGTATATACATGGCTCCTCTCACTCCTTTCTTTTTAATATGCAGTTGGAAGCCCAGGTATCTTGGAATTCTAGCAACGGAATAGGAGGGATTTCTGTTTCCCTCTCCAATGACAACTATGGTGGCTACTCATACAGGGAAGTAATTGCTGTATTTTAAGTCCCTAGCTACTTATCCTCCTTTATATTGCTCTCCCTGGGCACAAAAAATAATAATCCAGAGATAGATTTTCCAGACTTAACAGCTATTTTATGAACTTAGGGAGACATGGGAGCTGGCAACAGGAAGTGTTTCAGACAACTGTGCCCTTTTCTCAAAGGAGAAAATGACCAGTGACAATACAATGAACCGTTCGTTCCTGGTTGAGCAAATGATACAGATTTTCACTGAGTTGTTCAAACAGGGCTGATCCAAGGTGAAAGTGAAATGCCTATAGACTTTTGACTCTAGTAGCAGGCTTTGCTACCCCCCAGGAGAGTATTTCGGAAATGATGAGTTACTGTTTCATATTTTAAGTATTTAGGAATGCATACTTAGGGGTAGGTTATTTTTTAAGCATTGTTTTTATGTCCCATACATGATAGTTGCTACTATGTATAGTGAATTGGAAGCAGCTAAATGACTCAGTGGATAGAGCATCAGGCTTGGAGTCAGGAAGACGTGAGTTCAAATTCAGCCTCAGAAATTTACTAATAGTGTGACCCTGCTCTGCTAGCCTTCATCTAGTGTAGAAGAAAATGGTAAACCACTCCAGTATCTTTGCCAAGAAATCTCCATAATGGGGCCACAGAGTCAGACACAACTGGACAACATAATGAAAAACTTTTTGAGAAAGGACTTTATTAATCCCTTTGGGGGGGGGGGGGATCTTTAGACATAAACCACCTAAACTTTGTTTAAAGAGGTTTTCCTTGAATAATTCCAATAGGGAGCACAATAAGCTAGAGGGAAAAGAAAAAACAAACAAAAAAGCTTTCCCAGGACTGAATCCCATTCATCCAAAGAGCAGGATCCCCTTTGTTGACAAGGACCATGCAGGTGATAGCTATAATGACCTTGGACAAGTCATATAACCTATCCAATTTTCCATTTCCTCAATTACCAAATGGGGATAATATAACTTGTGCTACCTACATACTTTACATGTGCTCTTGAGCTATTTTAGCTATTTTTATTCATCATCTTCCATACCATAATTCAAAGGTATAACTATGGAGGAAAGTAGAAACCAGGCAGGGCTAGAGTCTGATTGACCATCAACAAAAGAATGGAAATATTTGACATGGGGGCAGAAGAGACATTCCATTATCTATTCAGATTCATCTATCTACTTTAAATAAAAAGCACTTGCAAGAAAAGCTACTTCCCTGAGATTTCTGGGTATGAGCAACCTAAGCATTTTGGAGGACACTGAGCCTAATTTTCCAAAATGCTGTTTCTTTTCCTGTGTTAGTTATGAATAAGAGAGGATTATTACCAATTTGTCAACTGTAGCAAAAAGCAACTAATAAATTCAAGATAGGTAACAGTCTGATGTCTCTAGTAATTGATTTATCAAAAAACCACTTTTTAATAGAAATTGTCTTCCTAAATCATCCATGATCCAGTTTTGGATTCAGTAGCAATAGGTCTTTATTTCATTTTTCCCATTGATCTGATTTTCATTAAGCTGTTTCTCAACGTGGCATGACTTTGTCTGCACTGTGTTTGTATTGTTCAACCATATCCCTTGGCTTAATTAAGTTTGTTTGTTCATGCCTCCAGTGCTTTCTCATTGCTCTGCTGGAAGAAAAAAATTGTTAAGAAAAAAATCAAGGGGCGTTTATTCATCTGTGAAGCTGTCAGTCAGAACAAGAATATTGATTTGGGGTAAAGTTGGTACCATTCCCTAGGTGGACATGTCAAGTTTATTGACAGAGAGCTCCATACTTAATTGAATATGATATCTGTATGAGAAATGATGAAGAATTATTGATATATATATATATATATAAACACATATACACACATATTTATATACATACAGATCTGTGTGTGTGTGTGTGTGTGTGTGTGTGTGTGTGTGTCTAGGAAATGATAAAGAAATTCCATCATCCCAGACCAAGCTATCTGTTCTTCACTCTTACTTTGGTATCTTTTTTTTCCTTCTGGAAGACTGAGGAAAACACCAGTTAATCATGTAAAATTTGCTTATGTATCAAATATGTGTGAAGCATGAAATATTAGAAGAGAATCATAAATGATTTGCCACATGAGTTATAGTTGCAATTTGGTTGCTAAACATTCAGCCTCATTTTACTCATCTGTAATATGAGGATAACGATCATCATTTCTGTCATTAACTACCTCTCAGTCTTGTTGTAAAGATGGATTTATGTTTCTAATGGCTTCATAAAGGAAAAGTATGGGGTAAATGTTATCATTTCCTGTCGCATAAACTTTCCTTGTCAATGTTCGCTTTTTTTTCAGATCATTAAAATTATTTGCTAAGTGCTAATTTGTGTCCCATTGGTGTATCGCTAATATCCTCTCCCTATTTGAAATAGTATTTGAATAACAGCCACTGTGTCACAGGAATACCAAATACAGATCTTTCTTAAAGCCCAAGTGAATCACCCAAAGTTGATGGCTCAGTGAAGAAACAGTCATTTTTCTATTTATAATTCTGAAATTCACGAGAACTCTCTCTTTACTTCCCCCTTACCTCTCCTTGCCTCAAATCCTACCTCTCCACTGAAGGTCCTTTCCAGTCATTGTCCTTCCTTCGTTCCCACAGGCCAATCCCTTCCCACAGAGACTATCTTCTATTTACACTGCACATATCTTGTATGTGCATGGTTATTTTCATGTGGCTTCCTTCATTAGTAAGTTAGCCCCTTCAAATTAGGGACTGTTTGCTCTGCTTGTATGCCAGCACATAGCAGTATACCTGACATATAGTTAATATACTTAATAAATGCTCATTGTCTATAAACAAGTAGTGAAAGGATTACCCATTCTTCTATTGGACTGGATGCTACAATTCTGAGAGACTCATTTAAGTTTGTTTTTCTTCTCTCCTATCTACTACCTCAGGCCTTCTCATTTTACTGCACTTATTCCAACCCACTGAAAAGCAAATGGTAACATGGAGTATTACATCTGTAAAGTACCTGAGAAAAGATCTGGCCTAAGTGCCTCATTTAATAAATAAAATAGAGGCACCCAAACTATCGCTATCAAAGCTGTTGGAATCTTCTTCCCTACCAAAATAATTCTGATGCTGAGGTAGAGGAAGGCTGACATGTGGTTGTCAAAGGCAATGTTCTATTTGGTCAGGAATCATCTGAATTCTAAAGCTAAGTTGCTGTTTTTTCTGCCCTCATTCAGTTCTTTTCAAATGAAGAAATGATTGTGTTAGTTTTGAGATTCAGAAATGTCACAACTCTATTTACTGAACAAAGTTGATATTGAAGATGTTTTTCTTATATTCCACAGCAGAAGGTCCTCTCTGATGTTTCAGTAATCATTTTTCAAACACCCACAGGATTCTAGTGAACGTTCAAAACAAAATAAGAATTAAGAATTGCTCTGAAGTAAACAGAATATTAGATAGCATCTTTGTCTCAATCTATGAAGATACTGATCTTTGTAAAGAGAAGAAACACATGGTCTGTGGGACTTTAAAAAGTAAAACAGAAAAATAAGAACAAAAACCAGTTATAATTAAGGGTACTTTGCAAATGTGGTTTTATTTTTTTACTGTTTTTATCAATTTCTGATAATAATCTAGATCTCTTATAATTTAAAAAATGTCATTTTTTTACATGAAAAAGTATTATTATTATCTACTGAAATGATTTTTTCTAGAAAAAATGTTCAAAGACATTCTGAGGATGACTCACATTTTAACATTCAGAGTTGTCAGTTTGTCTATGATTCAAATTATATTACAATTCCCAGTCACCAAATAGTTTTTGGTAGCTCCAAATCTGGCAAAAAACAAAATTAAATTAAAATAAATTAAAGACATGTGAAAATGAATTAAAAGGATAACATAAGAAGTCCCCCAAATCCTTAAGCCTTCAGACTGTATGAGAGGAGGGGCAATTCTGCATGGTTATATTGCTAAACCAGATTGGGCATTGAAGACATTGCGATCTCCAACTAGTTCAAGGCTCAATCTCTTATGGAATTACAGTCAAGACCGATCACTGTTTCTGACTTCCACATTCCTTAATCATTCTTCAAAGAACCAGTCTTATCCTTTTGGCCATAAGTGCTCTAGAAGCTGTTTTACCAAAGTAGAAAAGTTTCAGGAGATCTTGTCGTGCTCAGAGTCAAAAGTAGTTCACCCAGTTGTCAACTGTTTTTGTCTGAAATTATATTTATTAAAGTTTCCTTGTTCAAGGTTTCAAAGGCTTTAGAGTCTTCCAAAATTCCAATTTAGAATAAAATATTCCAGAGAGTGTTAGCCTAAATAATTAGGGAGATAGAAGTTATATCATGTATGGACATAGGGGAGGCACAGTGATTCTATGGATAAGATAAACTGGAACAGGGAAATAAGTGAAATATGTGTTTAACACACTTCAGCTACCATTTTGGTGACACTCTTGCATCACCACTACCACCACCCAGAATCCCTCCTTCTTTTATATTGCCTGACCATCTTAAGGCAATATTCCATGACTTGGACTTTTCCTCTGCCCTGAGGAAGCTAGGAGGCACAATGAATAGAGCACTGGACATGGAGTCAGAAATGTCAGAGTTCAAATCTAGCTTCTGACAACTGCTAGCTTTTTGATCCAGGGAAAGCTACTTAATGTGTGTCTGCTTCAGTTTCATTTGTAAAGTGGAGATAATATCACTTTTTGATGTTGTTAAGTCATGTCCAACTCTTCATGACCCCATTTGGGATTTCCTCGACAAAGATACTAGAGTGGTTTGCCATTTCCTTCTCCTGCTCATTTTACAAATGAGGATACGAAGACAAACGTGAGTAAATGCCTTACCCAGAGTCTCATTGCTAGTCAGAGGCCAGCTTTGAAATCAGGTCTTCCCAACTTCATGCCCAGCACTCTATCCATTGAGCCACTTAGCTGTAATAGAATTTGCTTCTAAGGATTGTTGTGAAGATAGAATGTGATAATATTTGTGAAGTATTTTGTAGATTTTAAAATGCTATATAAAAGCTAGGTATTTGTTTTCATTTCTGTTACTAGTCTTACTTTCTTAGAGTTCTGCTTTTTGCTATTTTAGTAAAGATTTATAAAATAAATACAGTAAATCTGATATAAATTTCATTTTATTTATACTAAATAAATTAATATGTACTTTAATAAAACAATTGTGCTTAGTAATATAATATCATATACCTGAAATTAGCGAGATTCAGGTTAGGGTCCTGAAGAGGACAAAGATGGGAAAGCAGGAATAAGTATGCACAGAGGAGGTCTAGGCTGGAGGTTCCTCAAATTAGAGAACACTGAAGGATTGATCCTCAAAGTATTGGAAGAAGGACAGTATCAAATGTCTAGGATAAATTGTATACTCTATTATGACTAAAAAAGAAGGCAACCAAGAGAACTTCAGTGACTACTGACCTATATGCCTACTTCCCCATTTCTATGTTTTAGAAAAATTACCTAAGCCTGTACCAAGGGCAACCTGATCACTTTTTTTTTTTTTTAGAAAGGGACAGGCATGCTTTCATAAATAATATTCCAGAGTAGACCAAACATCTTACCATCACACAGTTAACTAAAAGATGTATAGAATATAAATGTAAATATGCTTATTTTTTGTTAAATATGTAGAAAAGAAGTTTATAAATAGATTGAAACATGGCTCTCTTCTACAATTCAGTATCTCCCATACTCATCCTCAGATGGATCTGTAATTTACCTAATTCAGGATTTCCCTCCAAAGATATAGGTAGCAGCTCATCTATCTCTGTCCCTCTTGTGAGAATCTTGCCTTTAAGTTCACCATATATGGTCCACTTAGTGTGTTGGAGGGCTTCTTTGTACTTTCTAGACCCTCCAAAGGTAGCAATAGAGTACTCTTGATTGTCCACCTATGATCTTGTCTTTCTTGTTGTTGTTGCTTTGCCACATGATTAGATCTTCTTATTTTAATGAAACAAATCTTTTTTATTTGGTTAAATATTCCCCATTACATATAAAAATTTTAACCTTTTTTTTTTTCTAATTTTGAGTTCTAAATTCTCTCCTTCCCTAACACCCCTGTGAACTCCTTGAGAGGCAAGGAATTTGCTATCAATTGTACATACAAAATCACGCAAAACAGATTTTCCCTATTAGTCATGTTGCAAAAGAAAATGGAGACATAAAAAATAATGAAGGTTTTAAAATATGCTTCAATATGTATTTAGTGTTCGTCATTCTCTCTGGAGGTAGAGAGCATCTTTCATCATGGGTCCTTTGGAATTGTTTTGAATCATTGTCTTGATCAGAGCAGCTAAGTCTTTCACATTGATCATCCTTAACAATATTGCTGTTACTGTGTACAACGTTCTGGTTCTGCTCATTTCACTTTGCATGGGTTTGTATAAGTCTTCTTAAATTTTTCGGAAACCATTCTGCTCATCATTTTTATAGCACAGCAATATTCCATCACATTACATCACCACCATAACTTATTCAACCATTCCCTAATTAATAATATCCCCTTGATTTCCAGTTCTTTGCCACCATGGAAAGAGCTGCTATGAATATTTTTAAACAAATAGGTCCCTTTCCCTATCTTTTCATCTCTCTGGGATAGGAACTAGAGGTGGTATTGCACGATCAAAGGATATTCAGATTTTTAGAGCCCTTTGAACATTGTTCTAAATTGTTCTCAGAGCAGTTGCACTTGTTCCCAACTCCATGAAGAGCGCTTCAGAGTCTAAATTCTTCCTGTTCACCCCAGTATTTGTCATTTTCCTTTTCTATAATGTTAGCCAATCTAATAGGTCTGAGGTGGTATCCCAGAGTTGTTTTGATTTACATTCTCTAAGCAGTAGTGAGTTAGAGCATTTTTTTACGTGACTATTAATAGCCTTGATTTCTTCTAGGCAAAAACATCAACAACCTGAAAACTGTCCATATACTTCAACCATTTATCAACTGGGGAATGGTTCTTATTTTTATAAATTTGGCTCACTTCCCTATATAACTGAGAAATGAGACCTTATCAGATAAACTTGTAAAAAAAAAATTCCCATTTTTTGTTTGTTTTCCATCTAATTTTGGCTACAATAGTTTTGTTGGTGTAAAAGGTGTTGTTTTTTTTAAATTTCATGTAATAAAAATGATCCATTTTGCATCCTGTGATGTTCTCTGTCTCTTTTTTGGCCATAAACTCTTTCCTTATGCATAGATCTGATGATGACATTTTCCGGGCAATTGGTGAAATGTAATGGGAAAAACATTTCTTGGGCAGCCTCCACCCTGCTGTCACATATTTCTCTTCCTTACCTTCCAAGTTGTCTTGGGCTAGAAGAATGTATCATTCTAACCTGTTGTTGGCTTTGCCTCTACAGAATCAATTTCAGGTTTTATTTTAAAGTTGTTTGGAGAAGAATATTGGGAGAGTTCAGTTGAATCCTTTCTCTTCTCTGTCTTGGCTCTGCCCTCAGGAATCTTTAGGGCATCTAACAAAACAATTCTTAATTTTTTTTTATTTTACTTGTTCCTTGTTAATTCTTAATTTTACTTTTTTTTTCTTTTTTAGAGTTCCTCATTGATTATATCTTCAGTCTGTTCATATTCACGTACCTTTCTATTGCCTTTGTGGGATACTCAATTTTAATTCGGCAGAGACATATAGAAGTGTAGCCAAGTCCTCCTATTGACAGAAGGCGTTTCAGGGAATGGTTCTAGATTGCCCTAGTAGATCCATTTGAGTAATTTTGTAAACCATAGATTAAAAATGATAAGATTTTGGTAAGGAATTAAGATTTAGGTAGAAAATTAAAAGTAGAAGAGAGAAGGGAGATAGAAATGATAGGTAAGCTAAATCTTTTATGGTAAAAAATATATATTTATGAAGAATGGTGCCTATATTTATATATAAGACATTAAAGTCTTACTTTGACACCTTATCATAGTGAACCTTGAGGTCTTCAAATCATAGTCACTAAAGCACAAGCTTTGCTAGGCACCACAAGGTTAGAAAGGCTTGCATATAGGCCTAATGACAAACCTTGCACCTATTGTCCAAAGACCAATGTATCTTAATTCAGAGAGATTCATCACCAGAACAGAAGGCATCAGATAAAAGTTTTTGGCCAAAGCAACTAAGCTAGACTTTCTCCTTGGGCAGGGGAGGGTGATATTCTCTGTCAGGTCAAGGTATACCTAAAGAGACACAGGTCTTTGAAGTACTGAAGCATTAAATGGGAGAAGGGAGGGGGTGATATTCAACTTTGTGATGGAAATGAAAAGAAATGGTAAAAACAAATTTGTTTTAAGTTGAGTTTATTCAGAATTTCATGCTAGGAGTCAGATTTAGCTTTTTAAATTTTCTTGCTCTAACAGTTCTGACATTTAACAAAATAAAGCCCTTTACTTAAGTCAGATATTTCCTGTTACATTTAAAGCACTCTATGTGTTTGTCAGATACCACAATTCCATTGTCTCCTTTCCCAGACATGCAATTTTATTCCCTACTTACTCAGGGCACATGAGTGGAGTTTTTCAGTGAAGACAAGGCACAGGGCGAGAACTTATTTCTATGTTGAAGAATTTTCAATCCACAGTTAAATTTGAAATTTAAGTATATCTATCATAAAAATAAAATCATAATATATACAGTTGGGGACCTTATTATTTTATTTTTTCTAAGATGCCATAGTCAAAATTTTCTTTTGTACTGTTTACTAAGTTAAAATTCATTTAAAAAATTAATACAGATTCCTCACATTTCATCATGTCATTTCTATCAGATGACATAACTAAGCATGTTGCTAAGCAACTGGTGAGGGCTTGTTGGAAACTGCATTCTTTATAACAAATTATTGTAGAGGCACTTTTCTGGAAACAAATAGAATAAAGATATCTAAAGAACTCTTGTGGAAATTTATATGGGAAATGATAACTTGCAAAAATTTATAAAAGGCAAACTTCTTATAAGTCTCTTCAAAGTATATACACAGTTCTCCTTTCAGCTAGCTAGTACTGTAGTGTTTTGAAATACAAAGAAAATTATTTAATCTATGGAACATTGAATTATCACTCTATGACACTGTAGTTCTATGTTGTTGTTTGTACTTCATTCTAAAGAGGACCATGACATCAGGAAAACGATACCATGACTTGCAAGTGAATTGAATTTAAGTGAGGGACGGCTGTGCAAAGTCATAAGCCTCATTCTCTTCTCCACAGAGCCATTGGAGTACAGTGGTAAGATGTAGATCAGGACAACTAGATGGCCTCCACAGTTCTCTAACTACATTGTTGATATATATGTTAATGGACATTATGGGTAAAGTGTTTGTTATCACTACTCTTCTATGACTTTTCTTCTATATGAGAAAAAGATGATCAGGGACAATTGAAGAGAGCCAAAATAAGCAAGTAAATGCACAGACATCTCTGAAATGCAAATGATCCAAACTATTGCTTCACTATATGAACTTACACACATTTTGTGAGTTCTAAAACATTAATTATGTTGTGTGGTCACAAATCATGGTACATGTCAGTCAATAAAGAATTTAAATGAGTAATATACCGAGGATACTGGGGAGGCTCAGGATTGACTCTTGCAGGCCATAAAACATTAGAAACTAGGATTAAAAAAGGAAAGTTGAGTTAAGGATTTCATAAAGAAGTATATGAGAAAAGGGATGGGATGATCATTTAGCTAAGGTGAGAGATAAACAATGGACAACTTAGGTACTTCATCAGTGTCCTTGGGATTTTCAGAGAAAAAGAGAAGGCTTTACATGTACGGCAGACGGCTCCTTGGAGGCAAATTGAGCAATGATATGGGATCCAATACGCATCATTTGATAAAATGACCACACTGATTTGAGCATTTTTCTCAAATGTAAGCAAAGGTAAGGTCTCTGTGGGCAGCAACTGCCTAATTTTTCTATTTTTCTTCCTAGGACCTAGCAAAGGTCTGGTACAAAAAATAAATTCATTTAATAAATGTTTATTTATCTATTCATTTTGTCTTAATAAATTATGAGATTAAATTATGCTCAGCTTAGTTTTAGGGTGAAAAGTTCTTCCTTGGGGCAGCTAGGTGTGCAGTGAATAGAGCACTGGCCCTGGAATCAGGAGGACCTGAGTTCAAATCTGACCTCAGATACTTAACACTTACTAGCTGTGTGACCTTGGGCAGTTACTTACCTCCAATTCCCTTACCTTCCCTCCTTGAAAAACAAAGAAAAAAGAAAAATTCTTCCTTACTCCAGTCTCTGCACTCTATTCATTGTGACACCTAGCTGCCCCCTATATATTTATAAGATGCCATTTAAATGTATGCAAGTGGCATCTAGGCAGTACAGTGAATTAAGTTCTAGTCTTGGAGTCAAGAAAACCTGAATTCAAATCTGGTCTCAGACACAGACCCTGGGCAAGTCATTTCATCCTGTTGGTCTCAGTTTACTTATCTGTAAAATGAATTGGAAAAGAAAATTACAAACCACTCCATATTTTTGCTAAGAAAACATCAAATGGGGTCATGAAGAGTCAGATATGACTGAAATAACCGAATAGCAACAAAAACAAAAGTTTGAATATATACATTTAAGATAAGCCATACATATATCATACATATATATATGTATATATGCATATGTGTGCATGTCAAATATGAGATTCAGCTAAATAGCTAGAAGATAGGGCACTGGGTCTAGAGTCAAGAAGACCTGAATTCAAATGCATTCTCAAATCCTGGGCACAGCACTTAATATTTTTGCCTCAGTTTCATCCACTATAAAATGGGAACAATGTCTTTAAAGCACTTTGGAAATTTTAAAATGTTATATAAGTGCTAGCTAGTAATAGTAGTAGCAACAGCATCTGTAGCAGTAACAGTAGTCATAATTCCTCTGCACCTTAGCTTTCCATAGCTATAAAATGAAAGCTCTCGATCAAGTGGTCTCTCAAGTCTCTTCTGGCTCCAAATGGTATTCATAGCATCGAGCAATAGAAGGAAGTACTGGACTTGAAATGGGAGGACCTATGTTCAAATACTGGTTTGTCCACTTAATGTTTATATGACCTTGCGAAGGTCACTCTATTACTTTGGGCCTTAGTTTCCTTAACCATAAAATAGTAAATTGCCTAGATGACTTGTAAGGTCCCCTTTATTTCTAAATAGATGATCTTAGGAACTTGCTTAGTAATTTAGGTGAGGGGAAGAGTTGTGGAGTTTTCATTTCATTGGTATTGTTCATTCCCAATGAGGAAATTCCTTTCATCAATAACAATAGATAACTTGTATGTTACATAGTCTTAGACTATTGTCTGCCTTACCAGGATCACATAGCTAATATACATAGTAGATAGCAGAGGGAGAACTTCAACTCAGGTCTTCTCAACTTCAAAGCCAACCCTTCCCTCCACTATGCCATGCTACCCCTCCTTCTCTGTAAATGGGGCTCAATAGGAAATGGATCTGTGATTCCATTGGTGTAAGGAACTCCCAGATGAATAAACTTCTTTTCTTTAATGTGTTGATAACTAGATCAACATAATTGGTTTCCTTTGTAATCTTATGCATTTTATTTTATGCATCTAAGCCATTATTCTGGCAAGACATTCCTTTATAGGTTTCATCAAATGACTGAAGGGATTCATAACATAGAAAAATGGTTAAGAACCCCTGATTTAGCATTAATAGAATTAAAGTGCCTTCTGAAATGGCCTCACTGAGTGACTGGATTTTACTTACATAATAAAACTATGTACTTTTTTGGTGCCAAGATAGAATTATAGGACTAACCTAAACTATCTCTTAACATACAATCGAAAGCAACAGGATGATTCTGTTGAGCATGTTTTTCCAAGGAGTATGAACAAAGGGCAGAATCCCCAAGTGATTAGAATGGTGACTTGACAATGATGGAACCCCTGGAAACACTAGTGAGAGCAGATTATAAAGTAAAACATGATACAAGAGATTGAAAAAAGTCTAGTAGATATTTGTCAGTAAGGAAGTGGTGGGGGGAGGGGAGCAGAACAAGCATATTAAGCAATTACTATGTGCCAGTCACTGTGCTAAGTGTTCGATAAAAATTATCTCATTTGATCCTTTCAGCAAACCTGTAGGATAGGTACTATTATTATCCCCATCCTACAGTTGGAAAAACTGAGGCAAGCAGAGGTTAAGTGACTTGCCCAGGGTCACATAACTAGTAAATGTCTGAGAACAAATTTGAACTCAGGTTTTCCTCATTCCAGTCCCAACACTCAAACAATGCTGCAACCTAGCTGCCTATTAGTGAATTTAAATACAATTCAGAAGCTTGAAACTGAAGGGAAGGGAAGAAATGGACTGGAGCCTAAGGCAGGCTTGCTCCATTTGGGAATTCCTGATGCATCCATTGAAAGTCTCTTTCCCTCAATTATTTATACATGTATGTTCCCCCAAAACAATATCAGAAACCCCATTCATACCAAATTCCCCACTCAGTTTGAATGTCATGAGCAAACTATTTAAGAAGAATGAGAGATAGGAGATCAGACAGGGACGTAATCAGTAGCTGATGGATTCCAGAGGGAAAGTCATCAGTGAAAGGAAATCCCAGTTGCTCAGAAAGAGATACTATTCCAACAGAAATTTAAAAGAAGAAAAATAAAACAAAGTTCTCTTATTTATCCTTGCTGCTTCAGACCCAAGAAAATCCTGTCAGATTGGAATAAGTAACCCTTTAATTTATTAGAAAGACTTTAAGATGGATTATGGGGCAGCCACTTGGATAATCAGATTTCTTGGTATTTTTGTCTTAATTAATTTCATTGGACTTTGATTAAAAAAATTACCCTGGGAAGTACTTGAATTATAACCAAAACCAAATTTGGCTGGATAAGCTTTATAAAGACAAAGAAGGCAGAAGGGATTTTACCCTGGTTCTTAAGGGTAAAAATCAAAAATACTATCTGGCTGGCAACCTTCTTCTTACCAATATCTGACAACTGGGCATCACTGTTGTGGGTAATAGTCTGAAACTGCCTGAGTTCATGACATACCGAGGGTTGAGAGCTGTACTAACAAACAATTCCCCTGACTATGCTGAGGCTTACTTACTAGGCACATACCACCAACCTTCTAACTCAAGGGCACCTATTGACTGTCTCTTCCTCAGCATGTCAGGCTGGAACAGCTAATCTATCCATACTGCCAAGCCAATTAAAGGTTGCAAGGAAGTGCAAAGACACCTAAAAATGTAGCTAGTCTACAATAGTCTGTTGTTATCAGTGACTGACCTTTTATCAATAATCTGTTAACTGGAACCGGAGATTTTAATTATTTGCTTTTCTGTAAAAAGAGAAGTATTTGATAAATATTTAGTGAAATCAGAATAATCCACAAAAGACCTTGGTGCTCCCTTGAAAAGAACACATTGAATAGAAAACTGCATATAAAATGAGACATTCATCACGTTGATTAATTTTGCTGAACTGAGGTTTTTTTCCCTCTTTATTCTTTGTTTTAAGGGACAGTGGAGGTGAGGAAGCAATAGTGATACAAAGGGAAATGTAGGTGATGTAGAAAGAAAATACGTTAGCAAAATGCATTTTTAAAAGAGTGCATACTAAAATCATCTATGATTGAGGTAAATATCTGTTCATTACCAATAAATCTGTCTGATTGTCCAAGTCATTCCCTAAACTCCTAGCTTTTTGTTACCATATGAGATATCTTAGCCTCCCCATGACTTCATAACTTGTCAAGTAAAGGCTGATCATTTCATATGCTATTATGTTCTCATTACCATTAATAATTTAGTTACATCCCTATTAAAAGTATTAACCTACGGGTGGCTAGGTGGCACAGTGAATAGAGCACCGGCCCTGGAGTCAGGAGGACCTGAGTTCAAATTCGGCCTCAGACACTTGACACACTTACTATCCCTGTGATTTTGGGCAAGTCATTTAACCTTGCCCTCCAAAAAGCAAAAAAAAAAAAAAAAAGTATTAACCTACTCATTTTAAATTGTAATTACATTCTTTATTTAACTAAGATGTCACTTTTCTCTAAAATGAGCTAAATGGACCATATGGAATATACTATTGTAGCAATCACCTAAATCTGGTCTCTAGGATGAAGCAATCAAGGGTTTGTCTCCTAATTTGTGAGTTATTCTTCTGTTTGACATACTTTGTCATTAGACTTCCTTGACTTTTAAACTATTTGAAAATTATACATTAGTAGAGATGTCTCCAGGTTTTTTTTTTTATGAAGAATCCTATTCAGCAAAAAAAATTTGTGCATATACTCATCAACATATGTATGTTGATTTATAAATTATATGCATTTGTTGTTGTTCTTTCATGTTTAATTCTTCATGATGCCATGTGTGGTTTTCTTGGCAAAAAAGTACTAGAGTAGCCTGTCATTTCCTTTTCCAGTTCATTTTACAGATGAAGAACTGAGGCAAAAAGAATTAACTGACTTCCTTGGGGTGACACAGATTTGAATTCAAGATGAGTCTTCCTGACTTTAGGCCCAGCTCTCTATCCACTGCACCTACCTAGGTGCCTCCAAAACTATATGCAGAGCTTGGGTTAAAGCAAAGACATGGGTTTAAAATTTTTAAGACTTTGGTACTCAGAAGTTGGTATAAATGAGAGCTTTACTCTTACACAGTGCAACAAGCAGGCAAATGAAAGTATATATACATATACTATATGGCAATATAAACAGACTGAGGTTCAACCTTCCAGGTATAAGAAACTTACTTGGTACATGGGGAAGATGTATCAGGAAGGAACCACTTTCAAAGTTGAATCTTAGGTAGCAAAATTACATAACCTTAGAACGTGGTTGGTTGAAAATGCAATCGTTATCAGATATATTAAAGGACATCCTAAACAAACTGAGAGGTTATGGAAAAGTTCTTAGGGTCACTTGTTGATATCAGACTTAGGAAGAGTTTCTCTATTAGAACCATGAACTAAGTTAGCTATCTAAGGCAGCAGAAGAATGACTCAAGACTCTTGAAGCAGTTCTAGAGTTTCATCCAACCAAAGTTGATAATGTTATCTGCCTAGACAGAGGTAACATAGGTCAATACTGCGGAAAAGTACAAATTCTTTCTTTGCCTACCTGCTTTTATGAGCATTAGGACCACTTAGCCTAAGTGATTCCATACTGAAATCCTATAATTATAACAAGACATCAGACTATAACATCATAGAATATGTTTACAATTAGCACAAAATGAAAACCATATGAGAACAGGCTCATCTCTGTCATTCCATTTGTTACCAGAAATGTCCCAAAGAACTTTTATGCAGATGAGCTCATGTCCCTCAATCTTCTTATTCAAATTTATTTTAAAAAAAACAACCATTTAATCCACCATTTCCGCAACTGACTGTCAAAACATATGAAAGGGCAATTTTCCAAGGAAGAAATTAAAATTATCAACACATGAAAAAATGTTCAAAATCACTGAAAATTTAAAAGACGGAAATCAAAAACTTTACCTCCATCAGATTAGCAAAGTTGATCAAAAAAAAGGAGAATGACATTATGCATGCATGCATGTAGCTATTTATGACTCATATAAATATATTATATATAGTGTGTGTATTTTTATATATATGCATGTACATGTATATACATATATATATATACACAAAATATATAATGAACATGACCAGTTTTTTTTGACTATGCATATTTATTATGAGTTTTCTTTTTTCAGTACTAGAAGGAAAGAAATTTCATTTTTATTTATTAAAACTATTTTAAAACAGAATGTATAAATTCATGATTACCCTAACAAACACTGACTTTTAAAAATTGTCATTATATATAGTTAGCCTATTTGTTGGATTTGTATTGTCAAAATCAAAAGAGTATTTTTCTTTAATTCCATTCTAAGTATTCTCATTTCCTCTTGAAAACTGAGACACAGTATTATTTTTGTAATTTGTTGCATTATTTTGCAACACTTCTGAAGGTTAAGTGTGTGTTTTCAATACTTTTAGATTCTTTAATTCTTTCTTCTTCAGACTTAAGAAACACCTTACTTTCTGCTTTTATTTTAACTAATCTAGGCATCAGAATGAGGTTATTTCTTAAGATCACTCTGCATGGATCTGCAGTATTGTATTACAATTGTCTTGTAATTTGGGATTAAGGATAGTGTTAGCACAAAATCAATATGAAATCCAAGTCTATAACTGGCAAGATGTGTAGCACCGACACATAACATAAAATATTCCCACGTTCAGTTCCTTTTTTGTGTTCTCATGGCTTGCCCATTTTAGTCCTCAGTACCCTCTACAGGGAGGTAGAGGTATTTCCAATAGTTTGGATATCATTGTTTCTGCTCTTTTTCAGTTTATCTTGCTTTCTGCTGGTACCATAATGTGATGGAACATCTCTTGTTCTGCTATAGTATTGTCGAAATGTTGATAATAAGGATTTCAAGTAAGGCTAACCAGAGACTTTATGTGGCACTCTCTATTTCTTAGACTTATAGGAGCAGTTATAATCATACAGGCCAGGTGCTAACCCAGTTAGTGGTTGTCTCAAATATTTTAGGTTTCTTGACAGGCCATCCTCAGCAATCATAGTGGTGTGAGGACACATAGAGGTCCCCAATGTGCCTCACCCTGGATGGAAATCCTTTACTTTGCCTTTTCCCCATCCACCACCAAAACCTGGATTTTGATATAGATATTATTGTTGTTGTTTCTATTAATGTTACAACTGTAATTAGTATCTCATGCTTGTCATTCTTTTATGGGATTCAGATGTTTATCATCTCACTATCCTCAGAGATTATAGACGGCAACCTACCATTTTGTGCCTTGGAACTGGGGATACCATTTAGTAAAAGCCAATTGTATGGAGCCATTGTACATAGAGAGAAAATGCATTGTGTTTTGAAGGAGTTGTGGTAATTACTGACTCATACCACTGCTAAGTGATTAGGTTTCTAGAGGTGTTCTTTGCCTGTCTATTAAGCAATAAGTGAACTTGATAACAAAATGGAATTGAAGTATATATCAATACATCAAACTATTTTATAAGCTGTGAATATTCTTTTTTTTCAGAGAACATCAGTCTGGAAACATTTCCCTCAAACTTTTTTTTATCTCAATCCCAGAACTCAACAAAATCATATATGGTATGTCTAAACTTGTAGATTGCAGGGCCTGTTATGTGTTTATCTCAAAGCTATCGGTCTCCCTTTTATTCAATCTCTTTTGACTTTAAGAATGCGTTAGACTGAGATCAGCTCCAGGGTAGAGTGATAAATCAAAAAATGGGCCCTGAAACTAGCAATATGGCATGTTCAGTGGGAAGTAGCCAGAAATCCATATGATAGAATTTTAACAATGTTTTGTTTAATTCTCCATAAACAATCAGAGGTTCTTCATTTTAATTGAGTTTAAATTGGCAATCTAGGATGAATATTTTGAATTCCATATTAGGTTTATAAATTATCAGAAGGAGAAGCTGATCACCTTATCAAATAAACAAAGAGGCACAGGAATTTCCACATGCAGAAAAAAACCTGGCCCCAAAATTAAAGAGAGAAATAACAAATGTCATAAGTAATGTTCATAAACCTTTTTAGGAAGTTTGGCTATGCAAAGAATAACCAGTATTAGAAATAGACGCCTTATCTCTCAGAAACACATTTGTTAGGCTTATAAACAAGATATAAATTATGTATACCATCACTGCTATGACAAAACACAATAGTTGCATAAAGAGCATTTCATTAAAGTGTAAATAAATTGAAATTTTAGCTCATGAAGAAATCATTTATTTCAACAATTTCTGCCATTTTTTCTAAGACTGGTGAACACCTCATGGTAAACAGAGGGAAATTAGAAGGGGTTTTGGCATTTTAACCTAAACTGTACGTAGGAGAAATCAGGACAAACTACAAACAAATTGATTCTAGTAGATCCCAAGAGCAGATCTACATAAACAAATTTACTGGAGGTATGAATGACAACTGAATGAAATATCTCTATATTACTCAAGACTCCACCTTCCTCCCAACTCTTTACTCTGAAGTTTAGAGACCAAATCTAAAGGAAATTATACATTTAAATGTGAATTTTTTAAATAAACAGAAGGAAATACAAAAGCAGACAGACAGGTTGAAAATATATATGTTGGTCCAGTAAAAGTATATTATTCTATGAATGTAGTATAGTCCTATTTGAGCAGAAAACATTAGTGTGACTTAATTTGACTAATTCACATTCCACCTCATTATATAATGATAGGGTAGCTTTTCTTCCCTCAGCTCTCACCCTCCCTCTACCGCAATCAGCATTTTACAATCTCCATAAATTTCATGTTCTCCTTTTTGGATTGCTACTTCTTCAACTTGAAAAAAATAGTCTAGAGTTAATGAAGGTATTTTGTAGCAATCTGGAATACTTTAGCTCGTTGGTCAGGTTCTAGAAGTAGATAAGCGTATCATTGTCTTATACCCTCAGAAAGTTCATCAACTTCTGAAAAGTGTCACAGGCAATGCGTAAACTGAAGGACATAAATCCAGTGATACTGGCCTTGCAGCTTCTCTCAGCTCCTGACATTTTCTCTCATTATCCTTCATGCCTGCAATGCTCTCCCTTCTCATCTTGATCCTACTGGTTTCTTGCTTTCCTTTAAGTCCCAAACAAAATCCCAGCTTCCATAGGAAGTCTTTCCCATATCCTTTTCATTCGAATGCCTTTCTTCTTCTAATTACTTCTTATTTATCCTATAGATAGCTTGTTTGTATACATTTGTTTGCTTTGTCTCCCCTATCAAACTGTGAGATCCTTGAGAGCAGGGATTCTCTTTTACCTTTTCTTCTATCCCCAGGATTTAGCACAATACTTGGCATATAGTAGGGATTTAATAAATACTTATTGATGGACTGACTGGTATATATCTGCTCTAGGCTATGCTTCCAGTATTTCTGGCAGCAGGATGAGTCACAGATAAACAATTAAAAGAATCCAAAGAACTGTTTGGAAAGAGAAAAAAATTGTATATTTGGGCCAATTATTTTGTGATATTACTTCTTATTTCTTGGATCATAAGAATGGACTAAAGTAGGCATCCATCTATTATTTTCACTAGTACCACAAAGACACGGAGTTCTAGAAGTATGATTTCTTCTGGCATAGACCAAGATGTAGAAAAATCGGAACACTACTTCATTACTGATGGAATTGTGAACTGATCCAAGCATTTTGGAGAGAAATCTGGAATTACGACCAAAGAATTATTAAACTATCTATAATAACTTTTGACCCAGCAATATCACTACTAGATCTGTTTCCAAGAATGATTGAGGAAAAAGGAAAAGAACCTATATGTTCTAAAATATTTATATCAGCTCTCTTTGTGGTAGCAAAGAACTGGAAATTGCAGGGATGATAATCAACAATTGGGGAAGGGTGAGACAAATTGTACTATGTGGTTGTGATGGAATACTATTGTGCTATATGAAATGATGAGCTGAATGATCTTGGGGAAAACATGATAGACTCACACCAAATAATGAAGAGTGAAATGAGCAGAACCAAGAAACATTGTAAACAATAACACCAGGGAGGTAGAGCCAAGATGGTGGAGTAAAGGCAGGGATTCACCTGAGCTCTCACCAAAAACCCTACCTTTAAATAATGACTCTAAACAAATTCTAGAGCAGCAGAACACACAAAAAGACAGATTGAAATAATTTTCAGCACAAGACAACTTAGAAACTTGACAGGAAAGGTTTGTTGCACCAGGGTGAGAAAGGAGGCAGTCCAGCACAGTCTGTGTTCCCAGCAAACCAGGAACCAGCCTTGGAAGCCACTAAATCAGCTGCAGCTGCTTACTAAGCTCTCAGCCCACAGACAGTACGGAGGTTCAACAACTGCTCAGAAGGAGATTACAGGGGCCTCTTTGCTAGCACTGAGGCAGAACTCTGATGCCTTAGCCATACTTGGATCTGGCTCACAGTCCTGGATGGCAGTTCCAGGGTGAGGAGGATTACAAGGACACCAGAGCTTGTAGCCACAGTGGAGCAAGGGACCCTCTTCACAGTTCTAGGGAAGAAAAGAGTGATTGTGGTCACTTACAGTCCAGAGTACAGGTCAGGAGAATAGTAAATACATGTCTTCTGAGATCATCTCACCTTGGAAGAACTGAAAACTTACAGGTTCCTAGATGTATCTCTAAAAACAGCTGCACAAAACCTCTGAAGCTTGGAATAGTACATCCTCCATCCTGGAAGTAGAACCCTTTTTAAACAAAGAGTTAGAAGTCAAGTAATAGGTTGGGAAACTGAGCAAACAGAAAAAGAATTCTGACCATAGAAAGTCACTATGGTGACAAGGAAGGTCAAAACACATGCTCAGAAGAGGATAACAAAGTCAAAACTCCTACATCCAAAGACTCCAAGAAAAATAAGAATTGGTCTGAAGACATGGAAAAGCTCAAAAAGGATTTTGAAGATCAAGTAAGAGAAGTAGGGGGAAAATTGGGAAGATATATGAAAGTTATGCAAGGAAATCATGAAAAAAGAGTCTACAGCTTGGCAAAGGAGATACACACACACACACACACACACACAATACTGAAGAAAATAACACCTTAAAAAAGAGACTACACCAAAAAGTAAAAGAGGCACAAAAATTCACTGAAGAAACAAATTCCTTAAAACATAGAATTGATCAAATGTAAAAGGAGGTACAAAACCTCACTGAAGAAAAGATTTCCTTAAAAATTAGAATTGAGCAAATGGAAGCTAATGACTTAGTGAAAAATCAAGAAACAATAAAACAAAATCAAAAGAATGAAAAAATAGAAGACAATGTAAAATATCTCATTGGAAAAACAATGGATCTAGAAAATAAATCCAGGAGAGATAATTTTTAAACTATTGGATTATCTGAGAGCCATGACAAAAAAAAATGAGCCTAGACATCATCTTTCAAGAAATTGTCAAGGAAAACTTCCCTGATATTCTAGATGCAGGGGTGGGGAGCCTTGAGGCCACATGTGGCCTTCTAGGTCCTTGGATGTGGTCTTTTCACTGAGTCCAAGTTTTACAGAACAAATCCTTTTCTTTTTTTTTTTTTTAGAGGGTAGGGTGATTGGGGTTAAGTGACTTGCCCGAGGTCACACAGCTAGTAAGTGTGAAGTGTCTGAGGCTGGATTTGAACTCAGGTCCTCCTGACTCCAGGGCCAGTGCTCTATTCACTGTGCCACCTAGCCACCCCAACAAATCCTTTTATTAAGGGGACTTGTTCCATAAAGTTTGGATTCATTCAAAGTGCCACATTTGAGGACTAGAGGGTCACATGTGTCCTTGGGGTTATAAGTTCCCAACCCCTCTATCTAGAAATAGACGGTAAAATAGAAATTGAAAGAATCTACTCATCACCTCCTGAAAACATCACAAAATGGAAACTCCAAGGAATATTATACCCAAATCCCAGGCCTCCCAGATGTAATGGGAATGGGAATTTGAAGATCTTCTCTGCCCCTTAACAGACCTGGGGGGAGTTTTAGGACCTTTCCTGCTGTGAAGATAAACTCTGCCCCCTGATAGGCTGAATGTGGTCACACAGAGCCTGTGGTAGGAGGAGTTTGCTGAGGAGAAGCAGAGCCCACAGAGAAGCTGTCAGAGAGCAGGTCTGACAGTTGGAGACAGCAGCAGAAAGTTGGGGACAGAGGAGCTTAGATAAAGGAGTCAGATAGGCTTGTGAGTAAATATTCATCTTGTATTGATTTGTGGGAAGGCAAAAGGATGCTGTGGCTCTCAGCATTACTATGGCCTCTGAATATCTTTGGTACTTTGGCTTACTGGTTTTGGGATTCAGTTTTCTGGTGTTTAAATAAATCCTTCAACTTTATCCTTTATCTGGAGAGTCTGGCATATTTTGCAACTGAATGTCACATGATAGTTATAGTCATGGTCTCTATTGTGATTGTGGGCACTGTAAATATTGCATTGGTGCTACACCAGATAAAGGAGAAACTATGTCAAGCTGCCAGAAAGAAACAATTCTAATGTCATGGAGTCACAGTCAGGATAACACAAGATTTAGCAGCTTCTATATTAAAGGATCAGAGGGTTTGTAATATTCCAGAGGGCAAAGGAGCTAGGATTACAACTAAGAATCACCTACTGAGTGAAAGTGAGCAAACTTTCCAAAGGTGGGGTAGTGGAGTGGAATGGACATTCAATGAAATAGAGGACTTTCAAGCATTCTTGATGAAAAGACCAGAACTGAATAGAAAATCTGACTTTCAAATACAAGACTCAAGAGAAGCATAACAGGTAAACAGGACAGGGAAATCATAAGGAATTTAATAAGGTTGCACTGTTTACATTCTACATGGGAAGATGATACTTGTAACTCATATGAACTTTCTCATTATTAGGATATATATATAGAGAGAGAAAGAGACAGACAGACAGACAGAAATCACAGGTGTAAGTTAATTACAAAGGGATGATATCTTTAAAAAGTAAAATTAAGGGGTGAGAGGAATGTGCTGGGAGAAATAGAAAAGGAGAGGTAGAATGGGATAAATCATCTCACATAAAAGGGGCAAGAAAAAACGTTTACAGTGGAAGGAAGGAGGAAGAAGGTGAGGGGGAGTGAGTGAAACTTACTGTCATCAAAAATGGTTCTAAGAGGGAATAACATACATACTCAATTGAGTACAGAAATCCATCTTACCCTACAGGAAAAAAGGAGGGGAAGGGAATAAGAGAATAATGGGTAGGTGATAAAAGGGAGGACAGATTAGGGGAAGGGGTATTCAGAAGCAAAATACTTTTGAGGAGGGACAGGGTGAAAGGAGAGAGAGAATAGACTCAACAATGGGGAAATAGGATGAAAGGAAATATAGTTAGCAATAATAACTGCGAAAAAAATTTGAAGCAATTTTCTCTGATAAAGTCATCATTTCTCAAACATATAGAGAACTGAATCAAATTTATAGAAGAACCATTCCCCAACTGATAAATGATCAAAATATATGAACAATTTTCAGATAAGTAACCAAAGCCATTTGAAAAATGTTCTAACTCACTATTGATTGAACAAATGCAAATTAAAACAATTCTGAGGTACTACTTCCTATGTATTAGATAGGCAAATTGGACAGAAAAGGAAAATGACAAATGGTGGAGGCAACGTGGGGAAAATGAGGCATTCAAGCATTGTTGGTAGAGTTGTGAACTGATTCAACAATTCTGTAGAGCATTTTAGAATCATGCCCAAAGGGTTATAAAACCATGCATAGCAATACCACTACTAGGTCTATATCCCAAAAGATTTAAAAAAATGAAAAGGACAGATAAATACAAAAATATTTATAGCAGTTCTTTTCTTGTGGCAAAGAACTGGAAATTGAGGGATTGCCCATCAATTGGGGAAAAGCTGAACAAGTTGTATTTGATTGTGATGGAATACTATCATGCTATGGGAAATGATGAGTGGGATGCTTTCAGAAAAGCCAGTAGAGATTTACATGAGTGGATACAAAGTAAAATGAACTGTGTATAAAGTAATAGCAATATTATAAGATGATCTGCTGTGAATGACTCTGCTATTCTCAGCAATACAGTGATCCAAAACAACACTGAAGAACTTATGATGAAAAATGCTATGAACCCCCAGAAAAAGAACTGATGGTGTCTGAATATAGATTGCAGCATACTTTTATTTTTACTTCATTTATCTTGAGGGTTTTTTTTTAGTTTTGGTCTATGTTTTCTTTTACTAGACAACTATTATGGAAATTTTTTGTATGATTACACATGTATAACCGATATTGAATTGCTTGCCTTCTCAATGATGCAGAAAAGGGGGAGGGAAGAAGTGAGTGAATTTGGTACTCAAAGTTTTAAAAATGAATGTTAAAAACTGTTCTTACATGTAACTTGGAGAAAATAAAATACTAAAATACTAAATAACCCCTCCCCCAAAAAAGGAGTGACAGCAATATTGTTTTAAGAACAACTTTGAGTGACGAATTCATTTTGAATATTACAAATACCCAAATTAATTACGAAGGGCCTAGGAAGGAAAACATTACTAGCATCCAGAGAAAGAACTGATAAATAGATGTATAAAATGATTTTACATACACACGCATGCACACACATTTTTACGTTTAATGGTAGCCATCTCTAGGGAAGAGAGGAGGGGAGAAAAAAAAGGGAAAAAATAAGCTACATTATAACTTTTTATATATAGATAGAGACAGAGATAGATAGATGGATGGATGGATGGACAGACAGATGGATGGATAGACAGATAAACAGATAGATAGATAGATAGATAGATAGATAGATAGATAGATAGATAGATGGAATAGCAACTTGTACATAACAGATTTGGAGTTTTACATGCAATCATCTTTTTTTAATTCTACTATGTTATGGAAATGCTTGTTTTATTCCTTATGTTCAGAATAAAATAAATAAAACACATTGGAATAAAAAGAAAAAAGTCTATAAAATTTGAAAAATTCCCAATCCACCAAAGCCTGGATCCCAAGTAAACAAAATCCACTGACTAAGAAGAGAGAGGCTGATCAAAATCCTTCTTTCGCTGTAATAATGTTTTGCCTAGGCAGGGAGTGTTTGATATGCTTCTATTGAATTATGTAAATATAAATTTGCTCAATTTTATCTTTTATTTGTTAGTTTATCCATTTGTTCACCTAATTCATTCCTTTTTTTATTTATAAGTAGAGCATTTAATCCAGTGGTTCTCAACCTTCCTAATGCCACGACCCTTTAATACAGTTCCTCATGTTGTGGTGACCCCTAACCATAAAATTATTTTTGTTGCTACTTCATAACTGTAATTTTGTCACTGCTATGAATCATAATGTAAATATCTGATATGCAGGATGTATTTTCATTGTTACCAATTGAGCATAACCCACAGGATGAGAACCGCTGAATCCTAAAGCTGTCCTCTCTAACTCTGGAACATAGGCTATTCACTACACATTGAACATTCAATACCCGTAACTTTGCTATTTCCAGAGGTAACTAACAAAAAATGGCTCCTGTTAGCAGGAACTAATTTTTCAAGGGAATAAAATCTCTTTGAACACATTTAGCTAGTTTTGAATATACTAACCATAACATAAAGGTATAATCCAAGTTGTAGTGAAGTATAGGTTATCTTGCATTATCAAAGACTATTCCAGTAGAACCCAAGCTCAAAGAACCAGGAGAAGATTGAACATAGTAACAACTACATTGTGTGATGACTGACTTTGATAGACTTAGCTCTTCTCAGAAATGCAAGGACCTAAAACAACTCCAAAAAACTCATGATGGAAAATGCCATCCATATCCAGAGAAAGAAATATGGAGTCTGAATGCAGATGAAGCATGCCGTTTGCTCTCTTTTTTTGTTTTGTTTTGTTTTCTTCCTCATGGTTCCTC
The DNA here is from genome assembly GCA_028646515.1 of Pseudochirops corinnae. NCBI lineage: Eukaryota > Metazoa > Chordata > Mammalia > Diprotodontia > Pseudocheiridae > Pseudochirops > Pseudochirops corinnae. The sequence continues at coordinate 115,033,255 of CM053592.1, read as the reverse complement.
CCATTCATTCTAATTCTATACAACATGACTAATGTGAAAATATGTTTAATAAGAATGTATATGTAGAATGTATATCAGATTGCATGCCATCTTGTTGGAGGGAGGAGAAGAGGAAGGCAGAAAATAAACAAAGGTTTGAGAAATTTGATTTCAAGTCTCTCCTACAGATCATACTGTAGAGATTAGTTGGCTAAGGGAGAGGTGGTCTTTTTGTATCTTTTTTTACCCATGATGATGGGTGGGTAGGACGATCTGTGTGTAACCTCAAACCTCAATTTGTTGGCATCAGGGTTGGGACAGATGTAGTATCCCCACCAACATATCAGGCCCCTGTGTAACAACTAAAAAAATAACAGGCATGGCAGGGAAATTTGGGTGGTATTGTGAAAGCTTTAGCCATCAACAAAAACAGAGTTCTGTGTAAGCATATTGCAATATGAGGGTAGACAAGTTGGTGGCTTTCTCCCCATTGACTGATTCACTATGTACGTAATAATATATTCCAAAGGTTGCTGCACCAGGGCAATCTCATCTCTTATGATACCCCTCTGAAGCTATAGTATGTTTCTCTAATCTACTTTCCATCTTATATCTCTCTTCTTTGTCCATACTTTCCTGTTGCCCTGTTAAGTTTCATGTATTTCACAGTAGATGCTTGTATTTTTCAAAAAAATCTTGTCTTTCATTTTACCTCAACAGAGGAGCTGTACGATGTAATGGTAAGTAAATCAGATTTGGAATGAGAAGATGTGTGTTGGAATCTCAGGTCGTCTACTTGTTTGTGTATGAGTAATGTGAACCACTCATTCTGAACTTGTTTGCTAGGAAATTTGTAAGTTCTCCTCCTTCTCTAAATCTAGGATCCTATGAACACTCCAAAAAGGAGTTAAGATTCCATTGGTTTGTGATGAATATGGAGAAGCATGGAAAAAGCTATATGAACTGATGCAGAATGAAGTAAGCAGAGCTAAGAAAACAATATCCACAATGACTACAACAATATAAACAGAAAGAACAATTCCATGCCAGAAAATCAGCATTCACTAATGATATGGCATTGGGCAATTGAACCTCTCTTTTTTCATTTGTAACATCGAAATAACAATATCTTACAAGCCTATTTTCACAAAGTGATTATGCTTAATGCTACCTAAATGTGAGTAAAGTGGTACGTTGGGAAGTATGATAGGTTTTAGAATCAGAGGGCCTGTCTTCTAAAAATGAGCTGCATCATTTATTACATGTGTGGCCAATAGGAAGATTTCTTAATGTCTATGTGTCCATTTCCTCTCCTGAAAAACAATAAAGGTGACCTAGATGACCTTTAAGATTTTTTACAGCTCTAAATCTAGGGTCCTATGTGGCAGAGTGCTCAGAGCATTAGTCAGGAAGACATGGGTTCAGATATCACCATCAACACTTACTGACTGTGCAACCATAAGCAAATCGCTTTATTGCTCAGGGGCTAAATTTCCTAAGTGATTGGTGGTATTTAACTCACTCGTTTCTTATAAAGCTAAAATAAGTTTATACAAAATACTTCCAAAATCTAAAAATGTTATGTAGACATTCATTGGTAGACATTCACATAATAATGGGGCTCACTGAAATTAACAAGTCTGGTCCTCAGACATGGACTCAGTTTCTTTCTCTGGATGTAGATGGCATTTTCCATCATGAGTCTTTTGGAGTTGTTTTAGGTCCTTGCATTTCTGAGAAGAGCTGAGTCTATCAAAGTCAGTCATCACACAACATAGCTGTTACTATGTTCAATCTTCTCCTGGTTCTTTGAGCTTGGGTTCTACTGGAATAGTCTTTCATAATACAAGATAGCCTATTCTTCACTACAACTTGGATTATACCTTTATGTTATGGTTAGTATATTCAAAACTAGCTAAATGTGTTCAAAGAGATTTTATTCCCTTGAAAAATTAGTTCCTGCTAGCAGAAGTCACTTTTTGTTAGTTACCTCTGGAAATAGCAAAGTTATGGGTACTGAATGTTCAATGTGTAGTGAATAGCCTATGTTCCAGAGTTAGAGAGAATAGCATTAGGTTTAAATGTTCTACTTACAAATAAAAAAGAACAAATGGATAAACCAACAAACAAATTAAAAGATAAAACTGAGCAAACTAATATTTACATAATACAATAGAAGTATATCAAACTCTCCCTGCCTAGGCAAAACATTATTATGGGGAAAGAAGGATTTTGATCAGCCTCTGTCTTCTTAGTCAGTGAATTTTGTTTAATTGGGATTCAGGGGTTACATGAACGGGAAAAAATGATAAGAGGGCCATGATCCCTTTACAAACATCTTGAATTGACTAAATAATCTCAGAGATAATCTGAGTACTCTCATTTAGCTAATTGAAAGACTTTAACACTTAATGTGACCTGCTTCATGCTCACCTCTCAGACTTGATTCAAAAAGTAAAGTGCTACCTGGTATGTATATATAACAATAATGGTTCTGGAAATTTTGGATTCTGGTTCACATAGAATGGGAAGAATGACTTGGTTAAAAAAAAAAGTAGAAATAGTGAACGTTATTCAAAAGACTTAACATGGCTACATAGCTCTTCTTTCATTCTTAGGTCCTGGAATCTTCTTTTAATCAACAACTTATTAATATTCACACACTACTGGAACTATAACCTCCTCAATTTTCAGATGAGGAACTTACGCTTAGACAGGTAAATTACTTGTTCAAAGCCACATAGGTAATATGACAGATCTGGGCCCACAAATTGTCTCTGGCCCACAAATCAGTATTTTTTTTCCACTATACCATGCTAAGGCCCAACAAAAGTGACCTACCCAAGGTTGCAGAGTTAATCAATGGCATAACTGGGATTCATACCCATTTCTCCTAGTCCAGAGTTCTTTCTACTTCCTCATGTTATTTGATTGTACATAGTTGTTTGTTTTCTGTCTTCAGTTACTTGAGAGAGATTCTGACTTCTTCACTATACCAGATAAAATGTTAGTCTTGTGGGGGTGGGTAGGGGGGTGGGTAGGTGGTGTAGTGAATAGAACACTGGCCCTGGAGTCAGGAGGACCCGAGTTCAAATCTGGCCTCAGACACTTAACACTTACTAGCCATGTGACCTTGGGCAAGTCACTTAACCCCAATTTCCCTGCCCCCTCCAAAAAAGAAAAAAAAGTTAGTCTTGGTCTTTCAGCCTACCCCTAATTATCTTCCCAATAATATTGCGCCCTATCATCTTCATGGCCAAATATAAAACCCTCAAACTCTTTTATAACCTGGTCCCTCCTAATTTCCAGTCTTATCATATTTTACTTACTCATATGTAATCAGATCTCACTGATCCTAATACAAGACATTTCATCTCAGAACTTAGGGCATTTTTACTTGCTATCCCTCAAGCTTGGAATTATCTCTTTCCCCATCTCCCCCTTCTAACTTCCTTGGATTCCTTCAAGATGCAGCTAAAATTCCACCTTCTACAAGAAGCCTTTCCTAATTCCCCTGAATTCTAGTGCTTTCCCTATAATTATCTCTAGTTCATCAGATAGATAGATAGATAGATAGATAGATAGATAGATAGATAGATAGACAGAGACAGAGAGACAGACAGATATATCTTGTTTGTACACAGCTGCTTGCATGTTGTCTTCCTCATTAGACTATGAGCTCCTTGAAAGCAGAGTTTGTTCTTGCCTTTCTTTGTATCTTCAGTGTTTATAAGAGCACCTGGCACATAGTAGATGCTAAGTAAATTCCTGATGACTAACTGAATTTCACCTTGCCGTCTGGTTCTAATAGTAAGAGGCCATGGTCATTTGTTTTTCTTTTCTTAATATAGCATCCATGGTGGTTGTTGTTTGGTCAAGGCTTTCAGAAAGTCTGGGAATTCTTAAATTATCTATCCTCCACTGATTTGCTAAGTTATTTGCTTTAAATAGTAGATAATTTATATATTCTTCTAAATTTTCAGTCTTTTCATTCTGTTCTAACATTTCTTATTGTCACATGGAATTATTGAACTCGGTTTGCCCCATATTCTTTTAGGGATCCATTACTTTTGTTATATTTTCTACCTTCTATTTTAAGTTACTTATTCTATTTCCAATTTTTGCCCCAAAATATAATTTTGGTGTGTCTTGTTTCATTTCTCCTAAAAAAAAATCTTAGAGTCCTTGTAACCAAGTCATTTTTTTCTCCTGAAGATCTACTTGTACTAGCTGTGGAGTTAGTAAATCTTTTTCTGGGTTTACCTTTTGAGTTTTGCTTAACTCATAGTATATCTTCCTTGTATTTGGAGTTTTCTTCTGCTTAATAATATTTCCACACTTGGTGTCTTCTTTGAGAATTTGTGGCAGGGATAGGTTTGTTTGTTGCTGTCCCTTCTGTACTCTGTATTCCAAGGCCACTATAGTCCCACCTGGGGTGGCTAGAACCATGTTCTGTCTCCCACTATAATCCCTGGATTCTGCCTCTATTCTTGGTGACTGAAAGCAAGTATTGGTCTCAAGATATCTGTCGCATTCTCCTTTGCATAATTTCCAATCAGAGGTTGGCTCCATTTCCCTACTATGAAACTGATTGATACCAATAAGATGTTAAATCCTTATATTTTCTGAAAGGGATCCAGGCACTAAATTGGAGCTTTTTATTGCTGTGACTTCAAGAAAAATGCTGGCTTTAGGGATCCTTGGGGGTTCTCTTTGTCCAGCATTTTACTGGCTTTGCCTCCTGCTCATGGTTCCAATGCCCCAAGGCATGCATCACTTGGCCCTGTCTTGTGCAGTGTGACTTATTATGGCTGGCATTGTCTCTTGATAATGCTCTGACAAATCTTGGCCAAGACCCTCCTGGCTTCAGATGCCATTTTTCAGAGCTTATACTATGCCCTGTCACATTCTCTCTCCAAATGTCTCCAGGCTACTGGTCATCATCTCATGTGGTCCAACAAATGAAAGCATTGTGGTATTTCATTTCATTCTTATCAGATCATTGTTCCATCTAGTGTCCTTGTAGATCTTTCTTAGAATATTAGTTGACAAGTGGGGGTCCTCTAGAACCTTTCAAATCACCATCTTAACTAGAAATTTGATCTGTGTACCTTTTCATTTATCTTTGCTACATGTCTTCTTAGATTTAACCCAATGTTCGAACCAGCCAAAAACTGCTTTGGATGCTGATTCTGTAATACAGACTGTCGGCTAACCCTCCCCAAATTATGGCACCTGTAAATTTTATAAGCAGGCTATGGTCTTTCTAAATGATTCTTACTTTATATGCATAGATGAGCCACCAGATACTGGAGGCTCTCTCTTAGGGGAAAGTGTGGGAATAAGGAAGAACAATAAGTAGCCTATATATTTTAAATACTGTATATTCTCCTACCCCTAGACCTGAACCTCCAAAGAAAGAAGAAAGAGACTGATGTGCCCAAAAACTTTTCTGACAGCCCTATTTTGTAATGACAAAGAATTGGAAACTAAAGGGGTCTCACCAATTAAGAATGGCTGAACAATGTATTATACATACATACATGCCATTTTTCCATAGAAATTAATGAAAGTATGGTTTCAGAGGAACCTAGAAAGACTTATAGAAAGAAGAGTGAAATGAACAGAATGAAGAGGACAAGTCGTTGCAGTAACAACAATGCAAAGGAAAACAATTGAGACTTCAGAACTCTGATTGTTGCAATGACCAAGTATAATTTCAAAGTTCTGATGAAGAAACATTTCTGCCTCCTGGCAGACAGGCAGTGAAATCAAGATGCAGAATTAAATATACATTTTTGGACATGGCCAATGTGGGAATTTTGACTCATATACAGAGTACGTTATTATTACAAGAGTTTTGCTTTTTCTCTTTTTTTCCAATGTGAGGTGGGAGAGAAAAGGGATCTAGGCATAAAGTTCTTCCCACAAAAAAAAGAGAGAGAAAACAAGAACAGAAGGAATTAGGCATGCAGTACAGCTTTGAAAATTACATGTCAAATTTACTATGTACTTCAAAAGAAAAAACTCTATATAATAGAGATTCACAGTTTTATGTGAAATTCTCTCCTTCTGTTATACAATATATATGGAAAAGCTTGTTATATTTGGCATTTGTTAAGTTCTGAACAAACAAAAATAAAAGGCAAAAATAAGGCAAATAAGAAAAAAATGAAAAGTACCTTTTTTTTTAAAGGTTCATTGGTTGAGATTCCTTTGGCAAAGTCTTTATATTTTGGGGGCTTTTTAAATTACCTTCGGAAAGAATCTATTTTGACAAAAATAAAAGCAGAACAAATAAGTTTTCAGTTTTAAATGAGAGAAAAAAAAAGACTGGGGCTAAATACTATCTATCACTCTTCACAAGGAACACAATTTGATTTGTATTACAACCAAAATCTTTGAACAGCAAGGTGTTTCTCAAAAACAATTTTACTATAATTTTAAAGGTTTATGACACATATAATAGAATAAAAGTATATTGAAGCATATCATTCCTTGGGTAAAACAGGTTGACAGTTCCACTACTTCTCCTAGACCAGGCAGCTTTTCAGCAGGAACTTCTCTGCCTTGCTATGCTTTGTACACATAGTTCATACATCATTCTACATCTCATTCACAACTGAGTATCCGCACACAAGTAAAATGCAAACAGATGTGTTTAAACTGTGAGATATAGGCAATGTCAAAATAAACCCACATTTTGGACTTGTTTGTGGCGCAAAATTGTGCTTTCAGGAACAGATGAAGTAATCCATCCATTGCCGCATGTTTACATTTCAACACCAAAGTGCACACTCAGCAAATTTGAGAACAACTGTTCAAATAAAATCTTGGTAACATTTTAATTGTGTCCATAAAGAAAGAGGAAAACAAAAGAAGAAAGAATTGTTACTGTTTCTCCATAAAGTTTCTCACATATTCAGCCTGCTCTTCCTGTATCTTGGGAGGGAAGACAGTTAATCAAAGTTAGCATCCCTAGATAACCTTTCCTAGGCTTACACAGAAGTCCAGAGAAACAAAACCCTGGAATTTAGACCTGGAGGGGACCTTTGAGATCAGATAATCCAGCCTCTTCCTTTTCTCAAGTAAGGAAACTGATATTAGAAGGTGCAGAAAATATTTTTCTGTCTTTTACCAGGCACCATGAATAGGACTGCAAAATAAATAAATCAGTAAGCATGTATTAAGTGCTTATTGTATGCTAACAGGGATCAAAGAAAAGTTAAAACAAAAAAACAGTTCCAGCTCACAAAAGACTGTAAATGAGGAGGCCACATGTAAATAAACAAGTACAAAAATGATACATGCAAAGTATAAAGAGAGAAAGGCTCAATGGGCAGAGGGTTAAGGGGAAAACACTGAATAAAGTAGCATTTGAGGTAAGTCTTGAAAAAGTAGAGACAATCAAGATGGAAAGATAAGGAGGGAAAGCAACCTAGGCATGAGGGACCATTGCAAAGGCACAAAAATGGGAAATGGATATTAATAAATTGGAACAAATTTACTCAAGATATAAAAATTAGGTATTTGAAATTTGTAACATCCCATGTGAAGATGAAAGCTAATATACTTTAAATTATAGATTTTAGAAATAAAAATTCCAACTATCTAATTGTTTTGCTCAGGGTCAGAAATAAAACCCAGGTGAACCCAGAAATGATAAGATAAAGGTTCATCCCATATTTCTGATTCTCATACTTAAAGCCTCAGTTTCCAAATGACATGCCATAAGGGGACTTACATCTTCTATCATTGAATTTTGAGCAATGTACCTAGGCTAGAATTTTCATGCTACCTGATCTGATATCTCATTGTAATGCCCAAAGAAACTCACTGTATTTCAGGTATAACTTCAAAATTTGCTATTTGAATGTTGTTCATAATTATTTTAGGACCAGTGACGTTTGATAACAGGTTAAAATTCTTGTTAAAAGCAATGAGGAAGGAAGAACAGAAGGGAGAGATGGAGGGAGGGAAAAGTGGGGAGAGGAAGAAAAGAGGAGGAAGCTGAGAGGAGGAAAAGAAGGAGGACGTACCAAGGGTAAAGAAAAAACAATCCAAAAATCGTACTTATAAAAATGTTATTAAGATCTATTTTCTTCCATAGCCCTAATTGTCATCATATCATAAAGACCCCATTTTAAAAAATATCACTGATCTCTTCTTCCCAGAAAGTATTTTGTTAATCAAATGAAACAATTAAATAAGAAACCTATGCATAGGGAAGTTAGATGGTACAGTGGATAGAGCACTGGACTTGGAATCAAGAAGACTCATCTTAATTAGTTCAAATTCAATTTCAGAAACTTACTAGCTGTATGACCCTGGGCAAGTCACTTAACCTTGTTTGCTTCAATTTCCTCATCTGTAAAATGAGATGGAAAAGGAAATGGCAAACCACTCCAGTATCTTTGCCAAGAAAACTCCAAAAGAGGTCACAGAGAGTTAGAAAAAATAACTGAACAACAACAAAAATGTGTGTGTATATATTTATACACACACACACACACACACACACACGCATGCGCACACACACACACACACACACACACAGCCCAATCTAGGTGCAGTTTCAATTTGAATGACAAGTGTAGTCTTCAAGAGCAAAAGGCCCTATAAGAAATTAATAAGGTAGGAGTGGGGAGTGAGGAAGGTGGCACTGTCATGAAGCAAGCACCATAGACAGATTATCCTCCCCCCCCCCCCCCATCAGCAGCAATCAGTAACGGCTGTGGCCTCTTTCAGTATTAATGTCTGAAATTCTGGGAAGTTACAAAAGAAACAGACTCACAGACTGCATTGAGCACCACAAGAAGAAAGATGGCCACATACAGAATGTGTATGGAAACGATAAATGTGGGACCTGGAAGATGCTTTGCATTAGTACATTTTACCCTAATAATCACACTAGAAGCAATGTCCTCTTTAAGCAATGGAGACAAGAAGAAATGACAGAAATAGTCAGCTATTAAGAACAAGTGTCATATCAGGGACTTTAGGCCAGGAATACATGACTTTAATAGATGAGGGAAAAGGTTGAAAGAAGAAAACCTCCATCAAAAGATGATGTTATGAAAGCAATAAATGTTGGATCACATACACTGTAAGTATGTGCCAGTTTAAAAACAAAATATAAAAAATAAGATAAATTAATATTGCTTCATTGCCCACCCTCATTCTTCAATGAAGGTATTGACAACATGGAAATATTATTGCTTCCATGTCATTCAAGTCTTCAAAGGTCTCAGATTTGTAATTGGATAAGAAGTATTTGACAGAAGCATTTTGGCAGCACAAGATAATAGTTATGGGAGGGAGGAGAGGCATTTGCCTGAAATGCAATATAAGAACTTGTCTAGACATTATTTTCTCTGAGTAGCTCCTAATTTCATGAGCAATGAAGTTGCCCTTGGCAACTCAGTGAAAGTTAGCTTATCTCCCTGAGTTTCACATATGGTATCTAGTCAAGTCTCTGCATGAAATTTGTATTGTCTTGCTAAAAGAACAGATATCCACATTCTGTTCTCATATATCAGATTAAGTGCCAAAGCTAATACATAAGGGCGACAAAAAATGAGCTGGAGTTTTTTTTAGCATTTGAAAATCAGAATTAGAATTTGAAATTAATGTCTGCCTATATCATTACTATTTATTAATTTTTTCACACTAGGTGCTGTAACAACTGCCTAAGAATGATTGGAGGGGTCACACTGAGATAGGATGGAAATTATAATCACAGAGAATGTCTACAACTAGTAATTTCTCTGTCACTGTACTTTTTATTGTATATAGGTTGTAAGACTTTGACAGGAAGGTACATTTTACATTTGGGGAAAATCTGGTATTAAAAAAAGACTGTGTTTGAAAGTCTCTTCTAAAAGGTTCAGAAAAGTAGAAAAGAAATATTTGGGTGAAGTGGGCATTAAAGTCATTTGTAGAAATTGTTTGGCTCCTACTAACCCAGCTGCTAGTGCTTTCCCCTCCAAAATGACGTATTTGTTTTGTATATTTTATGTGCATGGCGTTGGCATCAGAAAAGCTTTAGTTCAAATACTGCCTCTGATGCTCATTAGCTATGTGTACAGTTAATAAATTACTTCTCATCCCTGAGACTCGGTTTTTTCATCTTTAAAATGAGGAGTTTGGACTTGACTGCTTACAATCAAGGAAGGGAACAGTAAGCATTTCTCATGGACTAATGGTAATGGTAATGTGCTAAGACCTTGGGGATGCAAGGGAAGAGTAAAACACTATCCCTGCCCTCCAGGAATTTACATTCTAAAAGGGGAAAAAACATGTAAAAAAAAAAATGGGTCTCTACAAGACACACTCAAAGCATATAGAGGAGAAGGCATTAATAGCTGGAATCCCATTTTAGTTCCCTCCTAGCACTAAATCTAAACTCTTATAGGCTTGTACTGTATTTCCCAATAGAATATAAGCTCTTTGAAGACAGGAATTGATTCATTTTGGTCTTTGATTCCTCAAGGTGCATTGCCTAGGATATAATAGGTACTTAATAGATGCCAATTACTATAAATCTCAGTCATTCTTGGAAGATGAACTGAGTAACTTATTTAAAATAAGAAGAAATCCTGTGTCTATACCTGAGGACCCTGGATGATAAGGGTAAAAGGGTAGGGGGTCAACTATAGGGCTGGGTGGGAGGAGGAAATTGATAACTAACACATCTCTTCTCTTTTAAACTATTTTAGCACATCTATCCCAGAAATATAGTACAGGCATGCCTCACTTTATTACATTTCACTTTATTATACTTTACAGATATTGTGGTTTTTTTACAAATTGAAGATTAGTGGCAATCCTGCCTGGAGCAAGTCTATCAGTAACATTTTTCCCAATACCATGTGCTCACATAGTGTCTTTGTGAAATTTTGATCATTCTCACAATATTTCAAACTTATTCATTATTATTATTCATTATTCAATCAATAATCTCTGATGTTACTATTGTAACTGTTTTGGGGAGCAATAAACCACACCCTTATTAAACTGAGAACTTAATCAATAAGTGTTATGTGTGTTCTGACTGCTCTACCCAAACAGCCATTCCCCTCTTTAGGCCTCCCTATTCCCTGAGACACAACAATATTGTAATTAGGCCAATTAGTAACCCTACAATGGCCTCTAAGTGTTCAATGAAAGGAAATCAATTGATGGGGCAAACTATACTGTTGCCTTATTTTAAGAAATTGCTATAGCCACCCCAACCTTCAGCAACCACCACAACGTCAGCAGTCAGCAGCCATCAACATTGAGGCAAGACCCTTCATCGGCAAAAAGATTATGACTAAATGAAGATTCAGATGATGGTTAACATTTTTTAGCTATAATGTATTATTTAATTAAGGGATTACATAGGGTTTTTTGGAAATAATATTATTACACACTTAATAGACTATGGTAGAGAATAAAAATAATTTTTACATGCACTGGTAAACCAAAACCTTCATGTGACTTGCTTTCTTGCAATATTTGCTTTATTGCAGTGGTCTGCCATCAAACCCACAATATCTCAGAGGTATGTCTATACTCGAGATTTAGGGAGAGAAATTCCTGAAAGTTAGGAACTGTTTGTCTCTGTACCCCTAAAAATTCAAATTTTTGAATTAACAACAAATGTTTGTTAAATTGAATTAAATTAGACCCACACCCTTTATCACAGTATATTTGAGGATGAAAAAAATTTCAGAGAAATAGAGGAAAGAAACTCTTATATAGCACTAAAGAAGAGCCCCATCTTGGAACATTAGTGCATTTGTCTAAACTTAGAAAGCTAACAACCCATGTTTTCCAAGGTAGCAATGTTACTGATTTGCTTCTCAATGCATTGAAGATACACACTTGAGCTTATAAAGCATTATGAATTTTGGACCTTGGTTACCTTGGAGATTATCTCTATTGCTATACAACAAGCAGCTGAGATCAAGAAGGGTACTTGATCTGGAGACTAATGGTCCCCTGGCTGACAATGAAGAAAAAAGAAAGCTATGTATTCTCTCTACAAGGAGCCATACACTTGAAATTTACTCCCTACCTATGTCCCAGTTAATTGACCTTGAAGATATAAGGCTTTCTCAAGACCAAGTTCTTTCTAATTTTTAGGTGGGTTTTAAAAAGAAAAAAAAGCCTCTACGTCATCTTTGCATCTTAATAACTAATACTTTCCCCTGGGTTTCATTTTGGGGGTGATTTAGGTTTGTTCATGTGGGTTATTTTGCCGTTTGTCTTTCTTTAAGCTTTTAGGAAGTGGCAATTAGAAAGGAATATTTGAAGAAAAAGAGTAAGGTCAGAAAAAATATAGCAACTTTTTAAAAAGTATGGATAATAAAGAGCTGAAAAAAGCTAATTTGGGGAGAATGGCTGTATTAAATACATAGTTCCTGTGAGAGGGATCAGCTGCTATAGGATTTGAAAAGACATTTGAGTAACTACCTTGCAATAAAAGAATCTATAAAAATAAGATAGAAGATAAATACTGATAAACATGTTACCTTGTAATTAAGGCTTTTTTCATTAAAAAGATAAATGGTGGCATCTGAGAAGTTATCAATTTACTGGCCCATATTTTGAGTATATGCATAATGTGTGGATGCTTGCTTCACAACAAATCCAAAGTTGGCAAAGGGGGATGCCACCTTGGTTCCCAAGAAACCCATGTACCACTCTGTTCAGAATAAAAGATACCAGTTTTATTCTCACTTTGGAGATCCAAAGCACTTTAAATTCTCTATGGCTACATATAAGGGGAAAGGCTAGGAGGGAAAAGGAGAATCATATAAGATAATGATGAAGTCATGGGACCTTTGGTTTGAGTGAAGATTGAAGGCGAAGAGGAAGGAAAATGAGCTCCAATATCCGTTCTGTGAAAAGTTAAGACCAAAACAGTGAGATGGAGGTTATGATTAGAAGATAATCTGGTATGACAATAAAAGCACCAGAGTTGAGAAATCTGGGTTTGAAGCCCTGGCGTGACACATTAAAACTTAGTGAACATACCAAAACACATAACCTCTCTGGTCCTCAGTTTCTTCTAACAAATGCTTGCACTAGAGCAAATAAGAATTCATATTTAGATAGTACTCTTAACATTACTCAGTAGGGTATAGTGGTTAGAGAGTCAGCCTTGGTACCAGGAAAACTTCAGACACCTAGTGATTGTGTGACCTGTGGCCTCTCAGTGCCCTAGGCAAATCTTGAAGGTTCTAGATTGTAGAGAAGAGAGCCTCTGAGGTCAATTCCAAGTCTAACTCTATGCTCTGACCACGTGCACTGATCCAGGGAGTTTCGTTCCTAGGCACTCCCTTTAACAATGAACTCACATTGTTCAGTCCCTATCCTTAGTTCTTGCAGATTTCCAAAGTAATTTCTTCACCACAGGCTTATCAAGTAATTAGCTTAAATATCATGAGCCATGTTTCCAGAGGAAACTCAACCTCAGAGAAGATAAATTACCTATCTATAGTCATAGAACTGGTAACTAATTTTTCCGAACAGATATTCAAACCTAGCACTCTTGAGGCCAACTCTTGCATTATTTCCCCTACTCAGCCACCTCTCAAAGTTGTCATGAAGAAAGTGCTTTGTGAACCTTAAAGTGTTATGCAAATCTGAGTTGTTATTGTTATGAAAAGAGATGACTTTCAAACCTAATGATAAAGGCTTGAAATTGCCTATGACATCAGCCTTCACCCAGTCTCTGTAGGCCACAAGAACTAACCTATTAGGAATTATCTTATTTATAAGGCTCCTAATGGTAGAAAGATCCATTTTTCAAGTTTAGAATTGCCGGAATAAGCCCTTTCCTATGCAGGAATTTTCATTAGGTAAAGAAAATACATACTGCTTTCAGCAATCTAAAAATGTCTACTGCCAAAGAAACCACGCATTCTATGAGTAGATGGATCAACAGTGACACCCAGTGGGCAAAGGAATTTCTACAAAGCCAGACAGTTTTCAGCATATCTATTCTTTCCCTTTTGTCTTAGTGGGATTTGCTAGCAGAAGACCTCTTGAGCCTAGTTCGATTATTTATTTTTAAAGCATCAAATAGCCTTTCCTGTTCCTCTTTAAAAAATCTCTCTCCTCATGTACACAAATCATGTATAGTGCCCAATGGGAAGATTCAGATTGTATAAAAGTAGTGCTTGAAACTGATTTCTATTTTAAAGCAGATGATAGCTATTAGGAATAAAATCTGTGGGCCCAGGGTTTTTGGCAAGATCCTGTGAAAGAAACAGAAGATAACGAAAACAGAACATAAAATCCGAAGTCAAACAATCACAGTAAACAAAGATAACAAGCCTGCATTCATTTGGAAAGTGTGAGTCAGGGTGTCTCTCTAAAACTCCATAATTAGGATTCAGGGAAAGGGCTACAGTGTCATTATGACTTTTCCAAGTGCCATAAACATAAATGCTTCTGAAGAGAGGGGGGTGGGCAATTCTGTTGCAGAGGGGATGACTAAAGACTAAAAGTCTTTTATAGGAAAGAGTATAATTACAGCCAAGGTCAAATTATACCTTTCCAGGTAAAACTCAAGGCTATAACAACATTCCTAATAAGAAAGATTCAATAAGGGTGGGGAAATAACAAGAATCACAGCATTTTTAAAAGAATTAATCCTGTATTTTTTCATAATTTTGTTATCCACTAGGAGAAAATTGCTAAAAAAAAAAAAAAAAAAAAAAGATATTCTAGTAGGGAAAAAAAGAGTGAGGACATAACACTGGGGCTGGGAGGGGTGAAGGGAAGCTGGCTGAAAAGACAAAGCAAGAATAGCTCCAAAGAGAATTGAAAGTAAAACAGAAATTGAAAAAACTCTACAAAAATAAAGGCAGTACATAAGACTATGCTGGGAGGAAAACAGCCTATATTTTCTAGGTCATATGCTGAGTGCTTATGTTTTTAAAGAACTATTTTATTTTCTCATCCCAAAATACTATGCTCTTCTGAACTGTGACTAGGGCAAGGCAGCTGGAACTTTGACTAGGGGTACAGAAATTTAGAGGTTGCTGACAGGAAAGGTATTCCTTCAGCAGGTTGAACCAGCTAAGTTTTGAACCAGGGTAAAAAAAATAGTAAAAATAGAATGCACCCAGATGGTATGCTCCCTCATATCCATACCCCATCACTCCTTAGGTGACTGTTTCTCCAGACTGGCACCATCTTACTCCCTCCCTGGGCTTCCCAATCTGAAATTTTTAGGTATTACTTGGTCAAAAACAGATTTTAGGGTGACCTTTGATTTTGTCCCAAATACTGTTCATCATAACTTTAGTGCGCATTACCACTAACCTCTATTCATGTTAACTCCCATACACATGTCCCTACCTAATTTGTTCTTCCTTCTCTGCCTAATCTAGCTAATCCCACCCAGAATGCCAAGGACTTTGTCTACCACCTGCTCTGTTGTCCGTCTCTGACTTCTCCAGCCCACAGTATACTAAACCTTTCCCTTGAGTATCTATTGCATTATGGTCAATTTCACTCATTTCTTCCTGTGTTTGATTTCCCTTAATATATATAGATTCTGAGACCCTAGAGAGCAATGAATTTTTCTTTTCCTTTGCTAGGTCCCTCGGAAATAGTTGATGCTTAATAAATACTTTAAACAAATAACAGAAGAAGCATGCCTTATTTTTAAGCTGGGAAAATGTTGATCATCCATTTATAATTCTACTGAAGGGTTCTAAGAGGTCAAATTAAATAACGGAAAGTTATATAAGTATTTACATTACATAATCAAATTATGCAATTACATAACAGAAAGACCTGCATTCAAACCCTAGCTCTAACAGTTACCAGTTGTGCGATCAAAGCTAAGTGACATACTCTGGGAACCACAGTTTCCCCACCTATAACCTGGGATAATAATATTTATACCACCTACATGTGGGATCATTGTGAGGAAAGTGTTTTGCTAATTTAAAATACTATATAAATCTGACTTTTTGCTACAGTTACAATAGTCTAGAGAAAACTAGCAAATGGCCCCAAGGAATTGGAACTGCATCAGGAGTCAGTCTAAAGTTACACACAAATTCCATGAGGGCAGAGATCCACCTACTAGTGCTTAGTACAGGATTCTATATAGAGCAGTGACTTCACTATTTGACTACTGTTGAATAATTAACAAAGGGATAGACCAGAAACCAAAATAGCTTGATCCAATACTGACTCTATTAACTCCATAACCCTTGGACTAATATCTCTTTGGCCTCAGTTTTCTCACCTATAAAATGGAGATAACAGAAGTACAGTTACTTCCTCATGAGGCTGCTGTGCTTTGTAAACTGTAAAATACCACATAAATGTAAGATATAATCATTTTTAAAAACACAACAAATAATTATAATAAGCCTGGTGAACAGATAAATAAATTGGATAAGGGATGCAAAGAACCTGTGTCTGAAGCCTGGCTCACTACTTAGTAACTATGTGAATTTCAGCAAGCATCTTAATGTGTTTGCTTCTCTATTTCCTCAACTATGATATGAAGAGGTCAGCTTAGATTATCTCTAAAGTCCCTTCCAACTCTAAATCTGTGATCCCGTGATTCTATCAAATGCCTACAATATAAAGAACACCGTGCTTTGGAACTGAGAAAAACACAAAGATTAAAGAGGTGGTCCCTCCATGTGGAGCTCACAATCAATGAAGACTAGTTATGGTCATTGTTGATGATGGTTTTGGTGGTAGGAAAGGAAAAGACATAACAAAAACACAAATAAACATAATATTAAATGATCTGTGATAAGTTCATAAAGGAGATCTAAACTCAAAGCTATGCAAGTTCCAAGGCATAAAGCTTGGATCATTTACTCACTGGAGGTTTGAAAGGTAGAGGGAAGCACCCTTTCTTGGTCTCTAAATCAGCCTGGCTCTCTGGGATGAAACATCTGTCATAACCAGATGACTAATTACCTGATCTCTGCCTCTTCTGTTGCTACCTTCTTTGTTCTAGCACCTACATCGTTTTTTTTTTACTCTTTCCTAATATATAATTAAAGCTCACTACCTTTCTATTGTGTTTATTTAATAGATAAAAGAAAAGAGAAAATTTCAGAAATCAACTTTCTCTTCAAAGGTTCTTAACTTTTTTGTGTCATTGACCCCTTTGACAATCTAGTAAAGCCTATGGAACCCTTAGCCAATAATTTTTAATGCATAAATTAAAATAGATAAAATTACAAAGAAAACCAATTATATTGAAATACATTTAACAAAGTTTTTTTAAAAAGTTCACTGACCCCACATTAACAACCTCTGATGTAAGTTGTCAGAAATGCAAATTAAAGAATTCTCCCCAATCCAGACAATCCTAATCCCTCATTTCTAATTTAAGTTCTAAGGTTTAGTCTGGTCCCAGAGTATCTGCCTCTCATATGACCTCAAACAAGAATGTCATTTCTCTAGTCTAAGTTTTAAATTTCAAACTTTGTAAGCAATCTGACTCTCTCATCTCCCCCCTATCTTTAGCCTACCACACATGAAAGACCTGATCTAGCCCTTGATTCCATAAACTTCTCAGTCTCATAAGCTCAGAAAAGCAATAGGGTACTAACCTTCATTTCTTTGGGAATACTTCAATTCAAGCTGGGATCCAAATATACCAATCTACTAGACTAGAATCTATACTCTGAACTCACTTAGGTCAGAAAGAGCAAGTCTTTGAAACCTTGGTTATACCAGTGCCATTTCCTAAGGAAAGTCTTTTTCAACCCCCAATAGAGTTTTCTCTACTTCTCAAATTCATATTTATCTGCCTGAATATTGTTTCCCCTCAATAGAATGTAAATTCTGGGAGGACTTGTGTCCTCAGTGCCTTGCTCCTTGTAACTACTTTAAAAATACTTGTTAGCTAGGATCATACTAAATTGAATTGGATTACTGTCATTCATTTACTAATAAAATTGAATCATTTTTCCTATCATCATTCATGGTAATAAAGAAGAGACATAATTACTTTTAAAAATAATAATAATACCCAAGCAAAAGTATTTTTCAGTCACTCACCAAACATGATAAAGTAAGTATTTTCTTCAGAGTTCTCATGTGGGATGGAAATTAGGAGTTTGGTTCTCGACATGCTTTAAAATTACTGAGTTCCCCTTACTCTATGTTAGTAGCACTCATTGATCCGGTATAGCTTTTGAAACCCCTGTCTTTTTTGGGGGGAGGAACTTCCAAGATGAAAGCTTCCACAGAAGTAAAAAATATTACTAGTGAATGTTTGAACTTCAGTCTTAACACCTAATCTGAAAAACCAAGCCCACATTTGTGCTGTGTGCCCAACACCATGGTGTATACTGGTTCATTGGTTTGCCACTGAGAGGAAGCAACTGTCCTCTATTAAATCAGTACTGTCTGTATACTGGGAATGCAGCAATTTGGAAGAGACAAACAGTGCAGCTTTTATCTGCTCAAAAATACTGCCTACAAAATTGCCTTGAACATTTGTACTTATTTAGTTGGAAAAGAGAATATTGACTATGCGACTCAGCATCACCAAGAATATATAAATAAAAAGACTGTCTTTTCATTACTTTGCTACCTCAATAAATAAATAGCAAATTTGGTTCATTGCCACAGTCAATGGGCAGTGTAGGTTCTTTGGAAACCACAATAAAGCATCAATAGTATATTGATTTCAAATTCAAGTGTCATGTGAAACCCTATTCCACTTATCCAGCAGTCTGTTGTAGTCCTTCCTGTACTACTAAATTTCATATCTATTGAACAATTGATACTAAGAAAACATTAAGAATAAATAACCTACACAACTGTGATACAGAATCACAATTTTTAAATGGCAACAGTTCTTAAATAGAAGAATTCTATTCTGTTTTTTTTTTATTCTAAAAATTAGAATTGAGTTTCCCCAGGTTCTGCGTGGAATTGAGATATGATGAAAAGAGTGCTGTATTTATAGTCGTAGGGCCTGGGTTCAAACATTTGCTATGCCTTTTAGCTCTTGTTGACGTTAGTTCAGTCAATTGACCTCTATGTGCTTTAATTTTATCATATGAAAAGTGAAATTGGACTAGAGGACATTGAAACTCCCTCCTTAAATCTGTCATTTAATTGCATGTCTAAATAATAATTTGAAAGTAATTTTTCAACCATGAATGGAAATGTATTCTTCATTTACAAATTTTATGAAACTAGCCAACAAGTCGAAATAGTGGGTAGAATGCTGGGTCTGGGGTCAGGAAGATTCAGGTTCAAATCCATCCTCCGATACTTGCTATGTGCTGCATGCTCTCTCTCATTCGCCTATAAGAGATGTATGTAATGAAATCATGGTTCTTCTGTTTGTTCTGTGCACACATTTTCTGATGCATGTATAAAAGGGATTGTTACATGTAATTATGTTCAACTCAATGGGAGAAAAAAAGAGAATGTTTATTGAAATATGGCAAACCAGAAACAAAACCAGAATAGTTCATCCAGTTTGTGAGTTGTAAAACAAGCCATTTGGCCCTAGAAGAACATTGAGAAATCTCAAGAAAGAGCAGATAGAAAAAGAAATAGACACCTTAATTTGAAGTACTTGATATTAAAGGATTTAGAGGTTATCCTGACTAAACCTCATTTTACAGATCAGGAAATGAGGAGCCAGAGAAGTTAAGTGATGACCTGAGTGACAAAAGTGACAAAGCAAAGTATGACAGAATCAGAAAAGTTTGGCAATGTCAAATGGCCCAGAGTTTCAGGCAAAGCTTGTACTTCTCCCTTTACACAGAGTTGTAGCACCTTAGATTTGAAAGGGACTTTTATGACATTCTAGTTAATCCAAACTATGATGTTCAATCATTTTCCAGACATGTTTGACTTTTCAGGACCCCATTTGGGGTTTTCTTGTCAAAGATACTGGAACAGTTTGCCATTTCCTTCTCCAAGTTATTTTACAGATGAGGAAACTAAGGCAAATAGGGTTAAGTGACTTGGCCCAGGTGGCCTAGCTAGTAAGTGTCCGAGGCTGGATTTGAACTCAGGTCTTCCTAACTCCAGGCCTGGTGTTCTCTATCCACTATCCCACCTACCTGCCTAAATATAACCTATACCTGAATGAGAATCCCTTCTAAATTCTTGATGAGTTTACATTCTAATGGAAGAAGACAACATCTAAAAGGGAGTTTGACTTGGGAGCATAGTGTGAAGTCCAGAAAATCAGGAACAAGACCAAGAGGGAAATGAAATCACAGCATCCTGGACCTTTATACAAAAACAGATGTTGCAGGAAGAACTCAAATGAGAGAAATGGGGGGGAGGGGGAGGAAGGCGGGTTTCAAGGGATATTTCAGGTCAAACAGGCCACAGGGGTGCTCTGCTTTTTCAGGGAGAGGAATCTCCAGAGAGTGAGGAAAGTTCAAGGATGAAAAAGCAGGAAAGATGCGCTTTTCAAACCTAGAAAGTTAGGAATAGGAGCAGGGGGAGAATGAATTGGGTGGAGTGGAAAAGATAGCAAAGTCTAAACTGCTCAAGATCTTAGGACAACAGAGAAGGATTCTGTCAAATTTTATTATACAATGGAAAGGGAAACACAAGGAATAAGCCTTTATATAGCACCTACTGTGTACCTGGCACTGTGCTAAGTGCTTTAGAAATATTATTTCATTCGATCCTCACAGCAACCCTGGGAGGAAGATGCTATTATTACCTCTATTTTACAAATGAGGAAACTGAGACAAATTAAGTGACTTGCCCAGGGCCACACAGCTAGTAAGTGTTTGAGGCTGAATTTGAACTCACGTCTTCTTAACTCCAGGGCCAACACTACAACCACTGCACCTACTACCCGCCTCAAATGGTGGCATTTACTTTAATTCAACAGGGATTTATTGGTTTTATATGCAAGGCAGCAAATTCAAAATTAAGGAGACAAAGACACAGTCTGTGCCCTCACCAGGTTCAAATGTTACCAGAAGACGTTACATTTTACTGTAGGAAACGTGAGATGGAGGTAGGGACCTTGCAAGAAATTTCCAGGCTGCAAATATTGAAAGGGGAGTTCTGCGCAGAGATGACCTATCACTTCTTATCTTCCTTTCTTCTAAGGATATTCATTGTCATCTGTCAAGCACACAAATACACACAGTCTTATTCGCTATTTCTTTGTGCTAGTTCTATGTTCCATGTTCCACTTGCCTCATTTTCAGCCCCTTCTGGAAGGCTGTGGGCTCATCTTTGGCAGCAGCTGTTTCCCATCATATGAAAGTGACCCACAGAATGTCAGGTGAATTTCACAGGTGCGCTTTTGCCTGATCTTTCTTCCAGGTTAACACACACACACACACACACACACACACACACACTCACACACACACACACACACACACACACACACCCTTACAAGAACAGAAAAAAGGGAATCCCGCCTTTTCAATGTAGCCTTTCTCATTATGAACGTCCTTGACTTTGTCACCATTTAGCTAACATGTGTAATTACCTCCCTTGCAAGGAGGAGGAACAGCTCTCAGAAGTGATAAAAAATATCATTTGATATTCTCAGGCAATGAACCTATTTAATCATGTTAACCTCACAGAGTATAAAAAATAGGAAATCAGAAATTGCCTAAATATAAAATGGATTATGTAGAAAGTGTCTTGGGAGCCATTTTTAGAAATTTCATGATTTTTGTTGTGTTTCAACTTCTCTCTGGGAAAGAAAGTGAAAGCCCCATATTTCTAATGACTGATTTTGGCACCTTTTATACCTGTCTTCCTCTTTGGCAGAGGAGGGTAATTATGGGTGAGGAATATATTGTATAAACTATCATACAGAGTTGATATTTGGGTTGATTCCATTGAACTGCTTTTCCTTTCTTTTTAAGTCTTTATTACAAGAGATAGTTCTCTGTTAAAGAATGGGAAAAGGGAATACTTGAAAGGGAAGGTCACATAAAAACAAGAGAGTTCAATAAAATAAGATTTTAAAAACTAAATTATAGCTAACATTCAAACATATAAAATATATGTGAAAACAAATTATATGTGATAAAAGCTGAAAAAATATATCCAATGACTGGTGAATGAACAAACATATTTTGGTATGTGAATATAATGGACCAATAGAAATATAATGGACCAAATGGAATGACATATATGATTCATAAAAAAATTGGGATGAAATGTCTGAAATGATAGAGAGTAAACAGAATGACATACACCATGAATAAAACAATGTAAATAACATAATGAGGCAAAATGGATGTAAAACAGACAATATTGGCATATTGCTTTCAAAAGTAAAGCACACATCCTTTCTGTGAACAAATGATAAAATACAAAAAGTACAAAATGATTTGTAATCTGTCATAGTCATACTAGAGAGGGATAATGTAGGAGGAGTATATAATTGGGGCAGTATGTGTTAGAAAGTGTCTGTTGTATCAAAACAATGAGTCTGTTTAAAAATCATAACCAATTCTACTCAAGTCACTGTGGTAGGCACCTTACAAAGCATTACTTCTAATGGGCAAGAAAGACTGGAAAAAAATTGAAATATAAGAAGAAAACAGGTTCAAAACCTTGACAGGTTAAAAATAACTGATGGGAACCTGGGAGCTGGTGTGCTCTTTCTCTAGGACGAAAAAAAAAAAAAGGGCTGGACTCACAAGAAGTTTCTCCGTGGGAAGCAGAGTCAGGATGTTTGTGATCATGTCAATTCAAACTAAATCTTCATTTTGTTTCTGTTTTCCATGGTGTTTTGAATCATCACATTTGAGATCCAGCTGAGTCCAGTCAGGCTTGCACAGCTGAATACGCCTGCCAGGCAAGCATAAGTATTTCCTATATTTCGTAGGAGTGGTTGAAAAGGTTACTGTATTAGAATGGTTGATTCTAATTGTTGATTCAAACCTCTTCCCCCTGGTTTGAAGCTAGCATGAGGTATTTCTGAAGACAAAGTGATCTGGCATTAAGAAATGTTGGAATAGGTGCTTTTAGGAATAAATTGTCAATTATGTCTTACTGAAATGCTATTTTCAGTGATTTTGACCAATGTACCTTTTAATGCTTGTAGTCTATGCCACTTTGTTTCCAAAAAAAAAAAAAGTTAATGTCAGCCATCCTTTTGTTCCCCATCAAAATCCCAAATATTAATTACATCCAAGATTAAGTAGAATGTCCCACAGAATCTTCCAGTTCAATTTCTTCATTTTTTTTTCAAGTCTGACCTCAGGCTCCTCTTCTCATGTCTCTCAACTCCAGCATGTTGGTGTTGGCATGGAGTCAACCCCAGTAAGAAATGGGTATAAAAAGTAGTGCAAGCAGGGATGGGCAAAACAGTGGGCCAAGCATGAGGTTGTTGACAACCACAGAGTTAGAGAAGGAGTCATGTTGTCAATGATGTCAGCAGACAGAAAGAATAGCAAGAGATTTCAAGCCAATTTGATATATAGTAAAGTAGGCAGACTAGTACAGAAGGAAGAAAACAAAGCATCTGGATGTGCTGGGGTCAGGGAAAGCAAGGACATACAAATGCAACAGATGTTCAAAACTAATTCAATCCAATTCAGCTCAATTCGGTAGGCATATATTAAGCAGTCACTACATGCCAGGCACTGTGGTAGGTTCTAGGAATATAAAGACAAAAATATCATTTCTAACCATTACATTCTATTGGGAGATATAACACGTAGACAGATAAGTAAATACAAAGCAAATACTCAGTAATGTTTTAAAAACAATGAATATCCCAGGAATTCCACGATAAAACATAATATGCCACCTCAGGGCAGAGGCAAAGAACTCAGACACAATGTTGCATCCACTGTCAGTTGTAGTCACTGTGTGGAATACTGAATTTGCTTGGTTGTTTTTCTTTATTCTTCATTGAGTCCAAATGGAGGCAGTGGGTAATGTGTAATTATCATGATATACAGACAAAGCTCATAGAGAAAATATATGATTTTTAAACAAACAAAATTCAGAAATTGATTGGATATGGCTAGTAAGGGGGCCATCGAGGTTCTGCAAAGGAGTGACTGGAATATAGTAGTGCTCCTAATACCATAAATTAACAAATTGCCAGGACCAGGGTATGTTTTAACATAGCTTTGTTTAGCAGCATCCTGATGCCTATCAGTCAGGCCCTCTTATTCCATCAGACTCCAGGACCAGCTATGGAGTCAGAAAGCAAGGTCTAAAATCCCAGCTTTGAAACTTACATCTTTACTCAAACCTTTTCATCTTTCTGGGACTCACTCAGTAGACCTGGAAAAAAAAACGGAAGTTCTGCTAACTTTGTTTTTAACAGTATTTCAATAACTATGTCAATATTTCTAGTTTCCTTTATATGCCTATGTCTTTTTAACTTTCTACATTTAAAAACACTATTCTGAGGAATCCAGGGGCTTTATCCGACTACGAAAGGGGGTCATGCCCTGGAACAGATTAAGAACCCTTAGACTAAAAGATCTATAAAGTGACTTCCAGTGCTAAATATGATTAATTTGCAAAACATAAAATATCTGCATTGTCCCCCCCCAAAAAAAGTAGAGCTTAATGTATTAATTCATTCATTTATTTATTACAGATAAGGTTTTGAAAATGGTCCAATTTGACTAATTCTGGAAAGTAATTCAGAAATATGTAAAAATAGTTACTAAACTATTCCTAATCTCCAACTGATCCCACTAGAGGGTTTAATTATACCCCAAAGAGGTTACTGACATGAATTAAAGTCCTATCTTTACAAAAGTATTTATAGTAGTATTCATAATAGAACTGGAAACAAACCATGTACTCAATAATTGGGGAAAAGCTGAACAAATTGTAGGAGACAAATGGAATGGAATATCATTGTACCATAAGGAACAATTAATATGAAGGAACTAAAGCAATATGGAGGAACTTGTATAAAGAAATAGAGCAAACAAAGCAAGACCGAAATAACAATAGACACAACGCAGCTACGAAAGTGAAGTCAACTTTAAACAGCAACAACACAGGGGTGTGGGGCTGAATACTGATTTGTTAAAGTTAAATCTGGTCATTTCAGCTTCCAAAACATCTTCTACATCCTAGATCACAGAACACTGTAGAAGTTCACAGGGAACAGAGATAAGCAGAACAGTTTCAAAAGTAAAATACTAAATTTAATAGATTTAAAAAAAAATAAGTCATAGATAACAGAGATTTGTGTTTTTATAAATCTTCTTTTTCTTTTTTTATGGAGAAAAAGTCTTATTTTTAGTGTTTGTCAAATCAAAAAGAGTAGCACAGGCTAGAAAAAAAATGCATACTTAAAACAAAAGCAAGCATTATGTGTAATGGTAAAGCACAGGAAGTTTTCCCAGGGCAAACAGTGGTAAAGTAAGGATGTCTTCTTTCTCAACTATCATTTCACGTACAATAACACTAAGACGAAAGAATAAAGTTAAAGGTATAACTATCAACAAAGAGGAGACAATATTATCTTTTTTTTCTTTTGCAAACAGCATGCTGTGTACTTAGCAAAGCCCCAAGAATTAGTAGGGAAACTAATTTAGACAATTAGTTTCAATAACGAATCAGGAGACATAATAAATTCACAAAGATCATCAGCATTTCTATACAATATTAGCCAAAGCTAGGAAGAAATAACAAGAGAAAATCCACTCAAAATAGCTACAAAATGAGAGGAGGAGAAGATCAGATACATTTATGTTCTCATGGTGAGGGGGGGGGAGATTCTTGACAAAAGAAAGACAAGACACAATCATAGAAAATAAATTATGTATTTTGGTTACATAAAATTGAAGATCTTTTTCATTAGCAAAATCAACTAATACTGAATAAGAAAATAAACTCTTGAGGAGGACAACATTTGTATGAAAAATAACCGATAAAAAGACTGATACCCAAAATAATAGGGCATTTACACAAATACGTAATTCCAAGAGTTACTCTCCAATTATTAGATAAGTATTCAAAGGACATCAATAACATTTTAAACAGAGAATTTATAACTACAAAGTATGGCATGTAAGCATGTTCAAAGTCACTAATAGTAAGAGACATGAAAATTAAAATAATTATGGGTCTGCACATCACTGTGGAAACTGAAAAATATGACAAAAACACAAGAACAGTGAACATTGAGAAGTCTAAGTCAGGCTTTGAGAAGTCAATAATGCTAATGTGCTCTTGGCAGTTGTGAAGCAGTCAATCCATTCTGAATATTAATTTGAAATTATGCAAAAATGTGACTAAATTTGTCCAGGCCCTTTACTCAGTTATCCTATTACTGGGTACAGAACCCCCCCCCCAAAAAAAAGTAATTAAAAAAAAAAACACAGAAGCAAAGGTCCAGTATATATCACAATATTCAGAGAAGCCTTCTTTGAGTCAGTAAAGAATTAGGGATAAAACAGATGCCTATTGATTGGGAAGTAACTGGGCAGGGGGAAGGGGACTGTGACTAGTAAGATTAATAATATTAATAAAACAACCATAGCTAACATTTATATTGAGCTTATTACATGCCAGGCACTGTGCTAGGCACTTAACAATCATTATCTCATTTGAGCCTTGAGAGAACCCTAGGAGGTAGGTGCTATTATATTCCCCAATTTGAGGAAACTGAGGCACATAAAGTCCAAGTGACTTGGCCAGTGCCACACAGCTGTCAGAGGTGACATATCAACTCAGGTCTCCCGTATGCGAGGAGTCCATCCACTGTGCCAGCTAGTTGCCTCATGTGAATGTAATGAGAGATTATTGAGCCATAAAGAATGACGAATATGTTATATTCTAAGAAACATGAGAAACTAAGTATGAACTAATGCATAGTGGAGTAAACAGAACCCAAAAGACATTAGGTACAATTACTAAAATGACATAAAGGAAAGGATCACCAAAATGAAACGAAGCCCTGAATAATTAAAAAAAGGACAAATAAAATGATGGTCGTGAAGAACAGAAAGTGAAATATGTTTCCTTTCTCTTAGTGGGGAGTTGGGATAAGTCTTTGGGCAGAATATTGAATACATTGTTAGATATGGTCTTTGCATCAGCTGCTTCCACTTAATTCTCTTTCTTTGTTACAAGGAATTGTTATTTTAAGGGGCAGAGACTCCCCCCTACACACACACACACACACACACATACATACACACACACACACACACACACATACACTCACACACACACGCACGCACACACACACACACATACATACACACACACACACACACACACATTTTATAAATGACTGATGTCATGACGAAAATGTTTTTAAGCTTTCTTGAGAAAAATATAACACGAAAGCATCAAACTTAAAAGTAATTATCAAATGTAGTATAACTCTGAAATTCCTTTTCTTAAAAACAAATATAAAATTGGACAGATTGGTAGAAAGATTTTTAAAAGGTAGGGGAAGTAAAGAAATCATTAAGATTTTTTTTTAAATAGATATCAAGGTTTCTTTTAAAAATTAAACTTCTTGCAGAGCATGGGGGATTTAGTTTATTTTTAGTTCAAAGTCTGTTATGAAGGAAGAATTCCAGGGAAGAGAAATATAAATGGCAGCAGCAGACCTTCAAAGCTCTACAGAAGTATAGCACCTTCAGGGATTACAGTTGTCTCTTCTGCCTCCAGATTTCAATCAATTTAGCAGCTCAGGTTTTCAACTATCTGAATACAACTCATCAATATAACAGATAACTAACCTAAGCTGAACACTGGAAAAGGAAGTAAAAGTTAATAGTTAAGCTATTCAATATCATTTTATATCCCAGGAAACACCAAAAGCCAGGAGATAAGAAATATTAGTTCTTATAACTAATATTGATGATGAGTTATTAATAACTAATTCTGATGACTTAAGAATTTTAGTTCTTTGGAGGAAATTTGACTAATATTTCTGAAATTTCTATAAGTCCAATGAGATCATTCACTATTTCTAAAAACAAACTCTTTTTCACAAATAAAATCCAAATTAGGTCCTAAAAAATTAATATATTTTTGTTTTCATTTCTGAAACCCAGGCTCTATATTGGTGCTATTATGTTATCATCTACTGGACTGGGTTGCTCTTTATTATTTTTTTTTTTTGGTGGAATACCTAAAAATGGTCGAGAATGATCTTGGTCCCAGAAAAAATACTTCTTCCCTCAGTAGAAAAGGAACAACACACTGGTTGCAGAGTTCTATCCTTCAAGGCTAGATGTGGTCTATGGTCTGATTTTGCATAAATTTGTCTTTGTTCCAAGTATAACTGATGACCCAACATCTCCAAAGGTCTCTAGGCAGCTTGGTGGCATAGTGGATAGAGTGCTGATCCTGGAGTCAGAAAGACTGGAGTTTGAATTCTGCCTCATATACTTGCTAACTTTGAGAATCTGGGCAAGTCACTTAATCTCTCTTTCAGTTTTCTCCTCTATTAAATGAAGACTTTGGACATGATGGCCTCTAAGCTTCCTTCTACCTCCAAATGTCTGATCCTATAGCACCCATGACCGGGCCTTGTCCTGGGGACTTGAACCCAGGATTAATTACTCTTGGATAATTCCTTCAACCTGGATTAACCCAGAAAAATCTCCAAATAAAACTTAGGGAAGGCTCATGTCTAATGTGGTTATTAGGTATGAGACAATCTTTATTTCACTCCACCAAAATGTAGAAAGTGGTAAGAATTCAATGGCATTTGGGAAAATATACTGAAATAAAATATTCAAGTATTAGTCTATCAATTTTCCCCCCAAAAAAGGAACCGATCATGACTTTCTTTCATTCTAGTGAATCCTTCTTTATCAGAGAATCAGAGAGAATCTTTCCAAGATTCATAAAACCACCATGGAGCTTTCAACATTTTCAAAAGATGAATTTGTTTTGGAGGGTCCTGAGCAAGGTCTTACTGGGATTGCACTGCCCAAGTAACTAACTCACTGACTTTCCTATGTAAGCAAGATGTTTTATACCAACCACATGAACTATTCTTTGCTTTCTCCAAGGAGCATGCAATATCAGGAAATTTCTCTCTAGAAGTTACCATTCTCAAACTATCAAACTCAGGAATAGTTCAATTTTGGTCTATCATCCAGGAAACACTCAAACACTTCTCTACAGAGAAGGTTGGGGTTCCAGTACAATGTCTTTGAATTACCATCTCAGACTATATAAAAGCATATTTTCCATGTCCTCAAACAGCAAAGAAACAAAGAGTTGGGTTGGATTGCCTTTACAGGCCAGGAAGAGGGGTGATCTTTAATCATCCAATTACTACATGTCCCATTAGCTATCTTCAAACAATGATCTGGCATGTCATTAATTTTATTAAGGAACTCATCTTCATTTGATCAAGGACTCTCTTGATCCGTCATACGGGAGGAAGGATTTTGGAGTAGAAATGAATCTATACCAGGAAATGTCTGTGTTGTAAAAACCAAAGGCATAAATAAAACTTAAAAGAAAATAAAGAAAAGTTTTAGAGAAAATAATTTAAATAAAGGAAAACATAAAACTACTACTTTAACAATCAAAATGTTGGGGAATCATTATCCTTTCATGGCAAGTTCCTTTATGTTTCTAATGGAAAATCAATCCATTTGTAAACATTTAAGGTAAGATAAAATATTGTAATATGATTAAAAGAAAAAAGTATCTAGTAATTCTCTTTCTATCATAAACATTTATGTCTCCCCTGCTTTCATCCCACTCTCTCCAATGTAATGAATGTACATTAGTATAATTCTCAACGTGAAGAGTTTGGAGTCTTAGGAACTCTCAAATACTGAAACTGGGGATTCTGGTTAGGCTAAATAATTCCACTTATGTACACATACCCTCAAGATAGCTTCACTCTACCTCATTTTCCAAAAATTGTGAGACTGTGTGTCCAGTTTAAAGATAAAGCACTATGGATATTCAGAATGTGCCATTTCATATTTTTACTTAAGATCCTCATTCTGTTTTTTTTTTTTAAAATAAACATAACTATACCCGGAGTTTCCCAACATCCAGTTGAGGATGAACAATTTTCTAAAAACAAATCAAAACACACTCAAATCCTTGAGATTACCAGGTATTTAGAAGACAGGGAGAAAGATGTCTAGAGGACAAGAGAGAAGAGGATACTATATGGCTAAAATCACAGCAACACCAATGGCAAAGTTCCTTATCTCATTTGGAATCATAGTAAAACACAGGGAGAAGGCCTTAATGTCAGTAACCAGATTGCGTATGATAATAACAACAGTTTATAGAACTGGAGATACCACAGTTGCAGAAGAAAAGAATGGAGTCGAGGTTTGGAAGAGTAGAAATGGGATAACTGTGTAAGTATCTGGAGGAGGATCATGCAGAAGATGACAGCTTCATTCTGTTTGGCCCAAGCACAGAGTTAAGGAATGATACATTGAAGTTGCAAAAAGATGTATTTAGACTTAATATGAGGAAACTTTCCAACAATTCAAGCTGTTCCAAGGTGGAACAGGTTGCTTTGGAAAAGAGTGAGTCATGCCTCACTAGGAGTTTTTAAGCAGAGGTCAAACACTTGCTGGGATATCATTGTAGGGGGGACATCTCAGTGAAACATACACTGGACTGGTGTGTCATCTAATGCTTAGATCTTTATGATTCTGCATAATAGCATGCTGTGTGTAAGAACACTGAAATACCTTAATGATTAGCTCTTTTTCTCCCATCGGGAGAAGCTTTTACTTTTTTTTTTAGTATTTTTATTTTAGGTTACTTCCCTTTTCTGTCATCTTCACTCTCCACTCTCTCACCCACCCACTACTTCCATCTGCTATTTGACTCCCTCAGCTGGATGCAATGTGACCCAGCATACTATAGCAATATACTGTTTGAATAGCATGTTACTACTGACAATGCCTGCCTTCTGCTCTGCCCTAGAGCAACTGGAAAATTTTCTTTTGAAATTATGTTCTTAAAGGTTCTATGCCTTTTTTATGGTAGAATGTAAAAGGAAGGAAGGAAGGAGAAAAAAAGAAAGAGAAAGAAAGTGAATAACAAATTGATCAAGTTTTATCTGTTTTATTTACACTGTCTTGGTAAACATTTCAGAAAAAAAAAAGTTCTGAATAAGTCAAGTGAGAGAAAGGTTCTAGTTGATCTCTTCAATTTTTTTCTCTTTCCTTTCATTAATAGCTATGAAAAGACCCCAGTTTTTACCTTAATGGGCTGCTGAAGTAGGAGAGCTGATAGTTCAATGTTTGTACAAAAGTATATTATCTACCTCATCATCAAGTTATTGGTTATCCTTCTTCCATATGGCAAGTAGTGCTGCTCTATTCTCCCACAGAGGGAGAAAGGGTACTGAACAGTATGGAGTTCCCCAACCTTCTGACATCAGTGAACTTAACTAGGCAAGCTTGTGCCTAGGTCTTTGCAGGCCTTTTTCACTTCTTGGTTCCTTTTCAGCACAGGTTGCTATTCAAATAACCCCAGGTTGTAGGTGACCTTATGAGTTTGAAAAGTATGGAGGTTTACAAGTGTATCGATGGAACCAGGGAGATTTGTTGCAGCCTCAATAGGGGCAAAGGTGGTTGATTATGGAAAGAGCTGAGCAGAAAGTTCAAAGAGGTTGGTTTGAGGTAGAACGATAGTATGGAACTGAGGCAACATGTAAAATGTCTCATTACCAGTCTCACCAACTGTGCTATATTCTGATGAAGTTTAAATGTTAGCCTCCAAGCAGATTATAACTAGTTTAAAGTTAAATCACTAAATCCTGTTAAGTTACCAAATCCTCTTAATGCTCCCCGTGAGTCTTTATTGTTCAGCATTCTTTTTGTCTGGGAATGCATTACTTGTCTCCTACCAGATTCACATTGTACATGGGAACCTTTTCTTACTTTTCTCCTTTGAAGTATCTCTACTTTTGTGACCCATAATTTAATTTCTATAATTAAAATTGGCCTTAGAGTAGCTGGGGTGTTAGGTTTAACAGGTTATTAAACTGTGAGAAAGAGGGAACACACAGTAATCCAGTTAAATTTCCTTAAAACTAAGGAAAAAGGGGAAAAGAATACAACATTTATATAATGCCTACTATGTGTCGGGCACTGTGCTAAGTACTCTACAAATATTATCTCATGGGGCAGCTAGGTGGCACAGTGAACAGAGCACCAGCCCTGGAGTCAGGAGGACCTGAGTTCAAATCTGACCTCAGACACTTAACGCTAACTAGCCATGTGACCTTGGGCAAGTCATTTAACCCCAAGTGCCCTGCCTTCCCCTCTGCAAAAGAAAAAAAAGCAAATATTATCTCACTTGATAATCACAGCAACTCTGGGACAAAAGTGCTATTATTATTCCCATTTTACAGACAAGGAAACCCAGGTAGGCAAACGTTAAATTATGTGTCCAGATAACATATCTAATATAATATGAGTGGATTTGAACTCAAGTCTTCCTGGCCTAAGGCCTACAGCTCTACCCACTATACTACCCAGATGCCTAGAAATGGATCTGGAAATGACAGAAAAAATTATGATTAAATCAGGTAATCTCAGATAGAGTGCCAAAATATGAAACTTCAAGCAAAATATGAACTTCCCTATTTGAACCACAGGATTCTGACATGTAATTCTCCAGTTTTGCAGAAAGCTTTTCCTGATCCTCTTTACTGCTAGTACCTCCCCTTATGAATATCTCCAACTTTTCCCTTATGTCTTCTGTTTGTACACACTTTACATAGTGCATATGTACCACTACTCTCCTTAGACTGTGAGCTCCTTGAAAGCTGGATTAGAGCCTGGCACAGAGTAGGCACTTAATAAATGCAAATGCTTGTTGGCTTATTGTCTTGATCAAAAACAAATTAAAATGATCTCTTAGTTGGAGCATGTTTCAGTAGTTTTTCAGTCATGTATAATTTTTCCTGATCCCATTTGGCAAAGATACTGGAATGGCTCACCATTTCCTTCTCCAGCTCATTTTACAGATAAGAAACTAAGGTCAAGTGAGAGTCAATTGACTTGCCCAATTCCACACACTTAGTAAGTGTGAGCAGCCAGATTTGAACTCATGAAACTGAGTCTTCCTAACTCCAGGCCCCGGCATACCTCACTACCCATCTGGAGTGTACTAAAGAGGCTTCCTTTCTGTGATGTTTTTCAAGAGGTAAATACAGCCTTTAAAATAATCTATAAAATGAATGTGATAATTTGGCAGCAAATGCCCATGACAATGTGACTCTATGACTAAAAGGGCCCCATCTCTTCCTCTCTTCCATCCCTCCCACTTTGAAATCCGCATTTCTTCCATGTCCTGAGTCTAAAACTGCATTTGTTTTTCTAAAGTTAAAAAACAAACATGTAACACCCCACGATTTTCAGAAGGAAACAATTCCAGTGTGACTCAGTGTCGTAGTTGTAACACTTTCCTACCCTTTTGAACACTTAGTAATTTTCTGAAAAAGAGAATACATTCAAGTATGAAAAATATACGTGCCCATCCCTACTTATGGTGCAGGAGATGGCAGATGCCAAGGGTGTCATTATCATGACCTAAGACTCCATAA
This sequence comes from Pseudochirops corinnae, assembly GCA_028646515.1. NCBI lineage: Eukaryota > Metazoa > Chordata > Mammalia > Diprotodontia > Pseudocheiridae > Pseudochirops > Pseudochirops corinnae. The sequence goes on along the minus strand of CM053592.1, from coordinate 114,999,774 downwards.
TTTACGCTATAACCACAGCTACAGCAATCATTCACAAAGCTTCTTTCCTCCCTTTTCCCCTGAAAAGAGAAAGGCCCATGTCCTAATTCCAAGTTTCCCAGTAAAAGTATAAGCCCCACCTAACTTGAAGCTTATGCAGTTTTAATGCTTCTCTATTTTATTTTCCAATATACTTTGGATTAAATATTAATTTTGGGGAAAAGGTACCATTGTAGCATAAAATATAGCTTTCTAGAAACAAAAGCATCAACAGTGACTAAAAGAAGCTGGCTGGTGTGCCAGAAAGGGATTTTAATAACAGTGTCATGGTCACAGAAGCCAACTGTTTAAAAATTAATTTCTACTCTGAAAGTGTTACTGGCATCACCAGGAGTTTGCAGAACATATTCTCTCATTACCAGATCTGCTCCTTGGAGCATAAAATCCAAATGTTCTAAGAAAAGGAAAAAGAGTCTTTTGAACCCTGGGAAAAAAATGTAAGAAAATAACTGGGAAATAGACACAAGAGAACTGAAAGTACTGATTTTGATGCAAAGAAATGTTTCTAAGTCAGAAGCTACCTGTTGGTTTGTTTGGTTCTTTTTTTGCAAAGACTGATTTGCCCTTTCTCCTCCAGGATGCAAGCACAGTGACCACTCACAGGCCTGATCTCATTACTGCTCATGGAAGCTTTGATCTGCTCCGTCTCTGATCTGGACCAGTTTGTTACTTGTTTAAGGAGTCACACCACACTGGTGCTGGACTTTGTATGACTGCCTAAATCAGCTTTAGCCATACTGCATCTCAGCTCTTGAGGTCAATTGATTCACCAGCCTCAGTCTCCCCAGAAGCAGGGATGACATGCCCATGCAAACATGGCTGGCACTATTCTAAGTTTTGAAGATTATTGAAGGATTATTTCTAATAAAGGTATGGGAATTATAAGGTGGTATATACTCATTAAAAGATAAGGATTGTTCTGTTATATATTTTCAGATAAGAAATACCTTTTATGTCCTGGAACTATAAGTGAGGGGATTTACTGACATCAGTTTCTTCACCTATATAAAAAAGAGGTTTGAGTGGGTGATCTCAAAGACTCGTTCCAAATCAAATGACCTATGACTTCCAAGGGCAGTTTTTAGAGATGAATGGAATGCTCTAAATTAGTAGCTTTTTTGCTCTGGGTTCATAAAGGTCCATCCAGCATAGCCATAAACTAGACACTGTTGATATCACTGCTTCCCATTCTCTGCTATGAAAAGAGGCAAAAAAATATCCAATAAAACGATTTTCCCCAATGCTAAGAAAACAAGTAGGCTAATAAGATCCAGGGGCTGCACAATATTTGTTTGTGGTATTTCAATGTCCTTTATATCTCAATGTATTGCTATTTCTTGGACTTTCTATAGTCTATCTCAGGCTATAACTATCATCAAAAAATGTTTTTGGGCTGTCCAGCATGTGTGTGTGTGTGTGTGTGTGTGTATACGCACATATACCTACATATATATGTATATATATATATATATATATATATATATATATGCATAGCACTGTGTTAAAGGTTACAAGAATATTTATATAAGTCCTATCAACATGAAATGTAGAGATTAAAAAGGTAATTTTAATGCCCTATTTTGTGAAATCTGCTATACTGCATAATACATATTTCACTTAATTTTAATACAAAAAATTTTTGATTGATTGATTCTTCAAGAGACTTCCATGTCTCTTTCCAGCCATTGCATTTTCAAAAATCTCTCAAAGCTGTCATTTCCATTCATTCATTTTAGATTTCTGAACTATTAAGCATGACAAAATGATACTGTCTTCACCTTTACAAAAACTGAGACATTTGCCCATCTTTTGAACCTTAGCACCTCTTCTGTTCCCCATGACTTGTCAAAGATCACTGATAATAGTTTAACAACCACTTCTAAAAGTTCTTTCGGTATCTGTTCATTCAGACAACTTGAGCTCACCATCATAGTTGTCCTAAAAAGACTGAGGAGATGCCTGAAGTAGAAGAAACTTAAAATAATCTAGAGCACCCCTCATGAATGAGGAAAAAGGACAGACTTGGCCCAAGGGCATAATATTAGCAGCAGAAGTGAGGATAGAACCTAGTTCTCCCGATGACCTCTTTCTACTGCATCATGTTTCTTATTTTGATTTCTCCAAATAATTTTGGATTTTTAAAATTATAATGAAGAGAAAGGAGAAATAACAAGCATTTACTTAGTCTATTATATGCCAAGCATTGCTAAATAAACCCTTTGCAAATATCATCTCATGTGGTCCTTACAAGGACCCTAGAAAACAGATGCTATTCTTATCCCCATTGTACAGGTGAGGAAATAGAGGCAGACAGCGGTTAAGTAATTTGCCCAGAGTCACACAGCTTATAAGTGTCAGAGGCCTGGTTTGAATTCAGTAACAGAGTAATAATTCCATAAGGTCATAGACGTCAAGAATCCAAGTAGACTCTTATCACTAAATAGTGGCATGAGCTGGGGCAAGACAATGGCCTTCTTTGGATCTGAGTTTCTTCATCTATAGAAGGAGGGTTTTGACTAGTTTCCAGCCCTAAAATGTTATGTATTCTCTTTCTCTCAGTGTGAATTCCTTTCTGTCAATCATAACATGTTCAGCCTCACATATTTATACTAGAAAAACTCTAGTTTCTAGTAGACAACTAAGAGCTGTGTATGGGAAAGAAGACGAAAAAGAATGAAAAACCACTAACTTCCATTCTTAAGATCAATATGTACCTTTACATAGAGCTTTTGAAGGAACTTTGGTTCTTGCCTCATTCAAAGATTTCTTCCCATGTCCTGCCACCTCCCAAAAAGCGGAAGTGAAAATATTTTCAACAAGAGGGACAAAAGAGTTATAGCATAATGAATACTAGACTTTGAACATCCTGAATCTAGATCATGATAATAAGGCAGTACAACATGCATTGCACCCTATGCTTTGGGAGAATATATTCCAAAGAGTTCAAAGAAAGTAGACGTGGGATCCCATTTTCTAAATTTTCACAGAAATTTGAATGGAATTCTGACAATATTAGCATAAATTATGCTAATCACAAACTAAAGGGTGACATAAATAAAGAGATCAATACAAACTCACTGAACAACTCAAATTCCTAAGAAATATACAGAAAATTGAAATAAGGACAAGTAGATATAAGTATATGCGATGGTAATAGGAATTTGAAGATCTTCCCTGCCCTAACTTAAAAGACTGAATGTAATCACATGGAACCTGTGGTGAGAGAGGTTTACTGAAAGGGTGGAGGAGGAAGGGATGGAACAGAACCCAGAGCAAGCTAGGAGTCAGAACAATTAGATGGAGGGAGGAGAGAGGATGCAGGCAAGCAGACAGATGGGCTTGTGAGTGTTTGTTTATGGGAAGGCTCTGGGATGGTGTTGCTCTCTGCACTGTTTTGTATATAGATTTCTTTGTTGCTATGATGAATTTAGCTGTCTGGTATCTGAATAAATGTTTTGTCTCTGTCTTCTATATGGAAAGTCTGTTATATATTGCTATTCAGAACTATGCCAGCATATTCATGGTTGCTCTTGGTGCTGTGTATATTGCCTTAGCAATACAGGAAAGAAGGAAGGAAGGAAGGAAGGAAGGAAGGAAGGAAGGAAGGAAGGAAGGAAGGGAGGGAGGAAGGAAAATTGACTTTTTTAAAATGTTAGAAATTAGAAAACCCAGAACAAACTAAAGTTTACAATCAGTCAATTGCAAATGGATCAATCAATAAGCATTTATTATGTACTATATGCCAGCCATTTCCCTGGGGAGACAAAGACAAAAGTGAAAATTTTTTTACTCTCAGGAAGGTAACATTAAAGTTATTTCATTTTTTATTTGTTTTTAAGCTATTTTGGAAGCCAGAGGAAGATCAGAGAAAGAACAGGACAATTTTTTTGGACTAGATGAGTACAAGATCATGTAGACTGAAAACAGGACTATTTAACTCATGCTTCTGTGTTCCCTACCAAGATGAGTGTTCCTCAAATAAGATATTGAAACTCAAGATAAGTGAGGAAATTGTGAAGAGCTATCTGACTGTCCTCAATGAGCTCAAGTCATTTTCTCTGAATGAACTCCAACCCATGATACTGCAAGAACTTGGAGATGGGATTGCTGATCTATAACCAATGACATTTGAAAAATCATGGAGAATAAGAAATGTGCCAAAGTTGCAGAAGTGGATAAAGTTCTCAATTTTTATAATGGGAGAAAAGGCAGTATATTTAAAATATTTGCCAGCTAAATAATATAAATGCAAATAATGCTAAAAGGGCATTGAATTCTGAGTAACTGTAATAACTAATCTTGTTGCTGGAGAACAGATATTGAAATACATCTCTCCTTAGCAGCAGGGGCAGCTATATGTATAGAAGGTCGTATACATTTTCCAACATGGTCCTTGAAACTGTTTTGCTGTACTGTTTTTATTTGTTATAAAGGAAAGTTTAATGCTGGTAATAGGGGCATCAATAAATCCTGTATACATATGCATACAGGAATGAATATACACATGTGTATATATACATTTGTATATGTATACACATATGCAAAAATACATTTTGTATATAATAATAGGAGCTAACATGAATATAGCACTAACTTGTGTGCAAAGCACCTTTAATTATATAAATAATAATGAAAATGATTACAATAATAGCAACAGCTAATGTTTATATAGAACTCTCTGTGTTTCAACCTCTATGCTAAGTGATTGACAATTATTATCTCATTTGATCCTCATCACTCTGGGAGGTAGATGGTATTATTAAGATACTATTATTAAACTCATTTTAAAGATGAGGAAACTGAGACAGAGGTTAAATAACTTGCCTGGGGTCATACAACTAGTAAGTGTTTGAGGCTGGATTTGAACACGTCTTCCTGAGTGCAGGCCTAACATTCTATCTACTACACCATCTATCTGCTGTACATACACACACACACACACACACACACACACACACACACACACACACACACACTCCAGAATCTTGACTTAATAACTGGCCAAATTATTGAACAAATGGTTTCTTAACACTTAGAAAATCAATTAATGCCAAAGAGATGGTGTACCTGGATTTCAGCAAAAGAATTTGGCAAGTAGCTAATGATATATCCTCTTAGACAAGACAAAGAGATTGGGACCACCCATTGACCATGTCCTTTTGTCCTGTTGGGACCTCAAAGTCAACTTGTCCACAAACAATCACTTCATCCTATCCCCTACTTCTCCCTCACTCCAACTCCCAGCTACCAGAGCCTGTCAACTCCAAGTCATCTTTGCTTCTTTCCTCTTCATCATTGCTACCTCCCTACACAATCAGTCATCAATTCCTGTTAATCCTACTTATACAAAAGGTCTCTTGTTCCATCATCTCCTTTCCATTCCCCCTGTAGCTATCCCAGTTCAGGCCCTATCACCAATTAACCAAACTGTAGTCACAAGTCTCCTAATTTGTCTCCAATCCTGTTCAAATGTTATTTTCCTTTGCACACATCACCGATCCCTTTCATATTACTTTACTTGAAAACCTTCATTGGCTCCCATTTACTATCTAATGACATATAAAATTCTGATTTTGATATGTAAGACCATCCAACATGTGACTGCAAATTCCCTTCCCATCCTTACCTCATACTCCTCCTATTCACACATTTTGCTCCAGCCAGACGGGGCTACGTTTTGTCACCCATTTACATTTTGTCATTTCCTTTCTCAGTGCCTTTGTTTACATAATCTCCAACACCACAACAGTCACTTTGCCTATCTCCTATAAATTTATCCCTTCTTTTAAAGCTCAATTCATTTACCATCACTTCCATGACTAATAGGGATCTTTTTCCACTCAAATTTCCCAAAACACTTTAGCTAGACTTCTTTGCACATCTTCCCTGTAAGACATTTATTTGTGCCATCCACATCTGTTTGTAAATTATTTTAAAGCAGTTTGTGGCATATTTTATTCCCCTTTTGGCACTACATATAGTACCATGCACAAAGCAAATGCGTATGACTTGTTGTTGTATGACAACACAACATTCAGCACATATCACTTGACTGGACAAACATTATTCTTTTGTAGACTAATATCAGTAAGGAAGGAAGTTTCAAGGAAAGTGCTACAAACCTATAGTCTTGGGCCTTCACCTTTTCAAAATTTTTTATCAATAGAATAATTACCAAATTTGGAGACCGAATTCTGGTCTGGGAATGAGAACTGAAAGGCTGGGTGACAGAACCGACATCTAAAAAGGTCTTAACAGGCTAGAGCTATGGGCCTAATGCAATTACATTTAATAGAAATAAATGTAAAGTCTCATGCCTGTTATAAAAAAAAATCTCCTTATTTTTACAGAATAGGGGAAATGTGGCTGGACAATAAAGAAGTATATATAGTGAACCGCAAATTCAATGAGTTCACACAACATGACAATATGACATGTCATAACATAACTGAATAACATGACAACCAAAAAAGTGAATGTGGCCTAAGGCTTCATTAACAAAAGTGTGATTTAAAAGAGATTAGTTTGCCACTATACTTTGCCCTGCCTAGTCTAATATGTGAAATACCATGTTTACTTTTGAGTATCACATTTTAGATAAAACATTCACACACTAAGGAATGTCCAGAAAAAGGTCATCATGTTGGTAAGCAGAACTGAAACTGTGCCACATCAGGATCATTTGAAGAGATGTTTAGCCTGGAGAAAAGAATAAGCGGGAGCATGAAAGCAATTGAAGTATTGTCATACAAAAAACAAATAGCTCACTTTGTTCAGCCCTTGAGAGCTGAACTGGGAGTACTGAAAAGGAACAGAGTAGCTCAATACAAAGAAAAAACTTCCTAACAAAGAAAACTGCTCAGAATAGGAATAGGCAGCCTTGGATGATAGACTCCCCTAATACAAGGTATCCCTGAGAACTATTCGTCAGGGAGGACTGTAGGGAGATTTCCTGCTCAGTTGGGGATTTAACTAGATAACCTTGAAAATGTCTTCCAGCTCCAAGATCCTAAGATTCTATGTTTAAATTTTTGTTCAGATTCTTCCAAGCTGAGTCTGATTCTATTTTGTCCATATCAGCTTTCAAATTTCTTTTTTTGTTACATTTGTTGGATTATGTGTGTGTGTGCACTTACACACACACACGAGGGAGAATTAATAACTAAGATTATTTCTATATCTTTTCACTCTATCACCTAGACAAAATTCTGATTAAGTCAAAAATCTTTTTCAAGACAAACTTGTGGTTGACTTGGCACATTTAATCTTCCCTGAAATCAGTTCATTTCCTCAAGGCCAGCACTTGCTTTGTTATTGTTTTAAAAATAGCAGTGTTGGTTTTTTTAATGTCTCTCCCTGTGATACACCATTCACAATCAGCAGTATTTAGATTGCCCAAGTTATACTTCAGGTAGAAGAATAATCACTTTCAGATCTCCACAGCTATACTAATCCTTAATAAAATACCAATCTGTTGAATGGTCACTACAAATAGTCTGTGTCAAGACTGAAGTATAAAGGCAGCTGATTGTTTAACACAGGTTACACAGCATAGATGAGAGGCCCTATCTGGATCACCTTCTTTACACTTTATAGACATACATACACATATAATAAGCATATAAGTGTAATTTATACCAAATCTACAAAGTATAAATCACTTAAAAAAAAATAAGATTAAAAACTATAAAGAAGTTTACCAAATGAAGCCTAGCAAACAACTGCTATAAGCAGCTGTTACATACAGAGAGCCTCACTGCATGATTGAATATTGTGAACATGTCCCAAGCTGCCCTGACATACAGAGCAAGAAATGTGACTTCACACAGGATAGAAAAGCAAGTCACCTCATGACTCACTACCACCCCTTTCCATATTCATATTCCTCTCTCCCTTCCCCTCAAACCACATTATATATACCAACATTTTTGTTTCACTCAATCGTGATGGTTAATAAATTCAATTTGTAATTTTGAATTCAGATTTTTCTGGGGGTGAAGAGTAACATAGAATTTATTATACACCTTAAAAAAGGGGGTTCATGAAGTGGAGATTCACTGGTTCATAGATATTCTTTTTGTGTTCTGCTATCTGTATGTAAATGGCCTTTTTTAGGTATTTAAGTTAAGAATAAAAAATTGATGCTGAAAAAAAAAACTAAAAACCCCCAAAGTAATGAGGTTTCAATGAGCAAAAAAAAAAAAGTGGAAACTATATGGATTATTAGAAAAGGACTACCCAGTTTCATACATGAAAGTAAATTTCATGCATGATTGCCTCACAGTTGGTAGATTATGTAGTCTAACCCATTCATGTGAGATTAGAAATCTATGGGCCACAGACAGTACAAATTTTTTTTTAATTATCTAAAAGGACAAGAAATTTCTGCCACAAAACGTTAACTGAACAGTATACTACATACTGACTACCTCTCAAGGCTATTGTGGAAAAACTACTTTGCAAATCATTTAAAAGCACTATTTAAATTCCTACTAAAGTTTTTAATAGCAGTTCTGAGATATACATGTGGATGTTTGTACATGCATGTGCCTTACATAGATATTTATATATAGTTTGTAGTAGATTAGAGCCAGCATGAACTGAATCAGAAGAGGCAAGTGTCAAATTTTCACTGTCTAAATATTTTAAAAATACCTCAGAAATTGCCGAGCCCTATAAATCAAGGCTTAATTTATTATCTTGTTTATTGCCTAGACTTAAGATGGACAAAATACTAATAATGTAAATTGATCTTAAAAGTGTATTGTACATAATTTTTTCCATTGTTCCAATTTTTAAACATTTTCCAGCATATTTCAGGATACCTATTTTTGGATTTTTTTTAAGCCTTAAGGCAAATATCAAATTGTAGCTTCAGAGATGGAAGGGAACTCAGAGATCATCTAACAGAACTTTATTTTTAAAAAACTAATTAACACAATCAGGATAACACAAGACCTAGCAGCTTCTACATTAAGGGATGGAAGGGCTTGGAAGGATTAAAACCAAGAATCACCTACGCAGCAAAACTGAGTATAATGCTTCAGGTGAATATGGTCATTCAATGAAACAGAGGATTTTCAAGCATTCTTTGATGAAAAAACCAGAGTTTCAATGCCTTTCAAATACAAGAAGCAAGAGGATCATGAGAAGGTAAACCAGAAAAAGAAATCATAAAGAACTTATTAAAGTTGAACTATTTACATTCCTACATGGAAAAACAATAATTGTAACTCATAAGACTTTCCTCAGTATGAGGATAGTTGAAGGGAATATATATGTATACATATATGTACATGCATACATAGACAGAGGACACAGAATGAGTTGAACACGACAGGATGACATCTAAAAAATAAAATTAAGAGGTGAGAGAGGAATTTATTGGGAAAAGGAGAAAGGGAGAGATAGATTAGGGTAAATTATCTCATATAAAATAGGCAAGAGAAAACTGTTAAAATGGAGGGGAAGAGCAGGAAGGTGAAAGAGAATGAGACAACCTTACTCTCATTGAATTTGGCTTAAGGAGGGAACAACATACACACTCAAGTGGGTATCTTACCCTACAGGAAAGTAGAGTGGAAGGAGATAAGAAGGGGGATGATAGAAGAGAGGAAAGACTAGGGGAGAGGGTAGTTAGAAGCAAACACTTTTGAAAAGGGAAAGCATCAAAGGAGAAAATAGAATAAATGGGGTGAGGGATAAGATGAAGGGAAATATAGTTAGCTTTTCACAATATAACTACTATGAAAATGTTTTGCATAACTACACATGTACAACCTATATTGAATTGCTTATCTTCCCAGTGGGGGTGGGTGAGGGGGGAAGAAGGGAAAAAAATCTGAAACTCAAAGTTTTAAAAACAAATGTTTTGGGTTATTTTTATTGTTTTTTTACATGCAACAGGGAAATATGATATACAGGCATTGGGGTACAGAAATCCATCTTGCCCTACTAGAAAATTAGGTAAGGGATGGCGGAGGATATAAGAGAGAACAGATTGGGGGAAGAGGTATTCAATAGGCTTGCTATTTGGGGGTGGGGGTAGGGAAAAGGTGGGGAGAAAAATTTGTAATTCAAAATCTTGTGGAAATGAATGTTGAAAACTAAAAATAAATAAATTGGAAATAAAACAATAAAATTAATGAGAATTATTTTCTCTTTCACTTCCCCCCAAACAAAAAGAAAAAAAATGTTTTGGCAAAAATGCATTGTCACGCAAAACAAATCCCCACATCAGCCATGTCCAAAAAGCATATCCCTCATTCTACATCCCATCACTGTCAGCAAATAACAAGCTCCGGAATTATGGTTGAACAGATTATAGTTCTTCGGCTTTTCAAAGACGTTTATCTTTGTAATATTGCTGTCATTGTCCTGCTTACTTCCCTCTGTATCAGTTCATACAAGTCTTTCCAGGTTTTTCTCCATTTTCATCATTTTTATGTCACAATAGCATTATATTAATAACACTCATTTTTATTCAAATACTCTCTAGTTGAAGGGTTCTAGTTCTTTGCCACCACAAAAAGAGTAGCCATGAATAGGTTTTATCTTTTTGTGGTATAGACTTAGCAGTGATATTGATGTATCAAAGGGTATACAAGTTTATTAACTTTGGGGGGGCCCTCATTTTAAAGACATGGAAAAGCTCTCAAATGTAGTGTCAGAGGTGGGATCTGAATCTATTTCTTCTTTCTCCATACAAGATATCTTGCCATTGTACAATTCTGCTTCTGTACCAGATTCCCACCAGCCACTATGTAGCACTCCAGTGAGTTGTAAGGGGAAGGGAAGGAAAAAGTCACCAGTGAACACCAGCTTCAGTATGCCAAAGGTATGACACCTTTGCCTTAGATAGAGGCACCACAGTTACATAAGAGGAGATTCAAAAAATAAAAGTTTCAGCTTGGAAGGAATATTTTCAAAAATACATTGGCATATCCATATACCTGCTCTCTAAACTACCCTCAAAAATAAAGTCGCATAGCCTTTAATTCTACATACTGCT
>CM053592.1:114958601-114988224 GCA_028646515.1 Pseudochirops corinnae | reverse complement strand
CCTGAAAACAATCGCTCAGTCCCCCTGCTTTTTGCAGGCCGAGGGCGGGAAGCTACAACGCGGAGGCGGGTGCAAAACCTCCGCCTTTTGCTTTTCCGCTCTGGAGACCTTTCAGCCGGACGCTTATCTCCCTCTTTCACAATCCCCCCTCCTCGCAGCTGGTTTCCCGCCCGGCCGCCTCCGGGGCACAGCCGTGGCTTCAGGCCAGGCTGGTTTCGGTTCGCAGTGCTGATATGGTTCCTCGTAGCCGAGCTGACTTTAGTGGGAAGTATCTTTGTGTGCGATTTGAAGTTCTAGGTTGGTCCAGAGTCCTATTCCATGGGTATTTTGGGGTGGCTATGTGAGAGCTGCGATATATTGCTGCTGCTACACCGCCATCTTGGCTCCACCCCCCTCTCCTTCTATTTGTATAATGAATTCCTACCTTTCCATTAAGATTAGCTTAATTTCCGTCTTGGTAACTCCTATTTGATGTTACGTTTTAGAGACCTATGTTTATTTTATCCCCCTGCCAGACAATTAGCTCATTAGTGGTAAAAACCATGACTTCTCTAAAATATTACCTCTTCAGCATCTAGCACAGGATCCTGCACATAATAGACATTTAATAAACTCTAGTCATTCCTTGTTATTTTCCAGATCAGCTATAAAATCCTGTTTAGCTCTTAAAGCCCTTCATAACCTGGTCCTTTCCCTTTTTTTCAAATCTTCCTACACACTCTGTGATCCAATGACACTGCCCTCCCTGCTCTTCCCTGCCCAAGTCTAAGCATTTTCACTGGCTGTCCTCCATGCCTGGAAGTCTTGGCCCCTTCTTCTCCATCTCCCACCTTCCCTGGCTTTCTTCACATCTCAGATAAAGTTTGACCTTCTGGAGGAGACTTCCCCGATTCCCCTTGACGCTAGTGCCTTCCTTCTGTTGAATGTCTCCAATTCTTCTTTCTGTCTAGTTTGTCTGTGGTTGTTTGCATGTTGTCTCCTTCTTTAATGTGCAAGCTCCTTGAGGGGAGGGACTTTTGTTTGTATTTCCAGTACTTAGCATGGTGTTTGGTACAGAGTAGGCACTTAATAATTGCTTATTGACCTGTTGAATTTGTCAGTGACAGATACAACTTTCATTCTCTTTCCCATATATTTCTGAAAATACCAAAGGAAGTTGTGAAAAGAAAATAATATGTGTATATGGATGGGGGAAAAAAGAATTATGAAGACTCTGACATCTGAAGACTGTCAGAAAACAGCTGGAAATATTTTTTTTCTTCTGAGAAAACAAATGCAAAGAGAGATGGGTATATTGGATTTGGCCTATAATTGTGTTAAGGTCCCTGAAGGTTAATGTCCGGCACATTAAGCATGTTATAATTGAACTGTTGAGAAACAAATTAAAATTTTAATGAACTCTCTTCCCTTTGGAGGTAAACTTAGGGCTCTTATTACCAGCACTGCTAGAGCCCATGATACTATTGTCTAATCAGCACTTAATGGGTCACTCTCTGTGCTTCTAATTTCACATAATTAATGTGCTTGTAAAATGAAAACTTGTAAATGTTTTCTGGTCATATTAAAACATGCTGGAAAATGTAGGTAGGCTACTCTGGTATTTTCTTTTGGTCCTTTTAGGTTTTCAATTTCTAAATTTCCCACAGATAGCTATAATAAATTCTATTGTGTGAACATGCTTGAGGTCTCTGCCTCTGTGAAGGCCTCTTGAGATACCCTGGTGAAAGCCAATGAGAGCAAATGGCTTTTAAGGGGTGGAAATTCAGACACCTTCTTTTCCTGATCAAATGAGTTGTCAAAGAAGTGACAAGAAAAAAGACGAGTAAATAGCAACTAACTCCTTTGAGAGAAGCTGGCTTTGTCAAGGAACAAAATGACCAATCATGATCTCCTGAGACCCAAGTGTGGCTTTGGCTCTTGATCAAAACAGTAAAAAGAGGTAGGGGAATGAAGGGCACTAAAGGGCTCCATTTTTCAGACAATTTGTAAATATACACTTAACTCTAAATGGGAAATCCTTGTCCAGTAATTAATGAATTGGCATTCTACTGATGGAACTGAGCCATATCATTATTTACATCCTCAGATAGATGAAGGCAGAAGGTATAAGGCAATTCTGGCCAAATGAAAGGATGGCTCCCAGGCTTCTTGTAATCCACACTCCCTTCTCACATCTGCCTCTAGGAACCTCTAGCTTCCTTCAGAGCTCAGCTAAAGTATCATCTCTTACAGGTGGCCTCTCCTAATAATCCCCAGTAACTAGGGTTTACCCCCTGCCCTCATTACCTTGTATTTGTCTTATATGTACTTTTGTGTATATATTTTAAAAATCTGCTTTTAAATGTACATGTTATTTCAATAGACTGTAAGCTTCTTGAGGGCAGGGACTTTTAATTTTGCCTTTGCACCCTTGGCTCCTAGTATGGTCCTAGCTGATAGTATGTTTGATTGATTGAGAGGCAAATAAATGAGCTGATAAAATTAGTTTCATCATGTTCCCAAAGACAATAAGAAACATTAACATATGACAAGCTAATCATGTGTTTCTTATAAGAATAAAATAAAAGAATGTTGTGAAGATAGATGTAACTTTTGCACCAACATCTTTTATAGAGAAAAGTTTCATTTATCTTAGCATTCAGCAACAAATCATCTAGTTCATTCTCAGTCCTGGGCCAGTGTGCCAGCCCAACTGCCCATTTCCACAATGGCCTGGAGAAGTCAGGGCTTTAGAGACTTCCCTTTCTGTGAGCTTAGCATCCTTCCTGCTACTGCTCCCCACCTGCCTGGTGTAGGCAAAGGGGAAAACAGAAAAGTGAAGTAGATGACTCCCAAATCTTTACATTCTCCACAATGATCACTAAGAATTAGAAGAATGGAAGAAAAGGATAGGGTTGCCACACTACTCCTCCTCTGATCATGGGGAAGGATGGCAAAAAAAAAAATCCTGGAGTTGATAGGGAGCCATTGCAGTTTACAAGGTAGGCGGGAGTGACATGGTCATTATCTGTACTTTGGGAAAATCACTTTGGCAGCTGAAGAGGTGATAGAATAGAGTGAGGAGAGACTTGTCCCAGGGAGACCAATTAGAAGGCTATTGCAGTAGTCTAGGAGTAAGGTGATGCAGCCCTGCTCAAGGTTAATGGTGAAAAAATAGCCCCCAAAAGGAGGAAGAGCTAAGATGGTGGAGTAAAAGCAGGAACTTGCTTGAGCTCATCCCCCAATCATCTCTAATACCTGTAAAAAATGACTCTAAACAAATTTTAGAGCTACAGATCCCACAAAATGACAGTGTAATTCATCTCCAACTGAACACAGCCTGGCAAGCTGAACGGAAAGGTCTGTCACACCAGGCTGGGAGTGAAGTGCTGGCAAAGACCAGTGGTACAGACCAGCTGGAGCAGACCCCAGGGTACTGAATCACTGGCAGCTGTGGCAGTTTCCAGAATTCTCAACCCACAAATGCCAAAGAGAAAGTAAAAGGTCAGTGGGGAAACCCTGTTGGACTTGGGTGAGAAAAAAGCATGGTCCAGGCCCCTCCCACCAGGGCAGCAGAGGTAGAAGGCTGTGTCAGAAGCAATAGCAGAAGCAGCAGCTGCAGGGGCTGCTTCCAGAACTCCAAGTCCACAGATGGTAGGCGGACCAAGTGTCTGATCAGAGAGCAATTGCAGGAATCTCTTTGCTGATGCTGATGCAGATTTCTCTTGCTTTGCCCTGCTTGGATCTAGGTTGCAATCTTGGGTGGCGGTCTGGGGGTGAGAAGGAACTCTGGTGTGGCCTAGTTTGTGGTGGCTGCAGAGAGGGAGTATTCCTCACAGTTCTGAGGCAGGTACCTAAAAGTAGCTCTGACAATAGCTGCACAAAACCCCAGAAATTTGGGACACAGCACTCTCTACTCTGGAAGCAAAGTTCTACCATGGCAAAGAGCTCAAAAGTCAAGTAATTGACTGGAAAAACGAGCAAACAGAGGAAAAAAAAATCAGACTATAAAATCTTTCTTTGGTGACAAAGACTAACAAATCATACAACCAGAAGAAAATAACAAAGTCAAAACTCCTGCATCAGAAGCCTCCAAGAAAAATATGAATTGGGCACAAGCCAAAATCCAAAAGGATTTTGAAAATCAAGTAAGACAAATAAAGGAAAAATTGAGACGAGAAATGAGAGTGTGATGCAAGAAAATCATGAAAAACAAGTCAACAGCTTGCTAAAGGAGATCCCAAAAAATACTGAAGAAAATAACACCTTTAATAGATTAACTCTAATGGCAAAAGAGGTCCAAAAAGTCAGTGAGGAGAAGAATGCCTTAAAAATAGCCCAAAATAAAACTTATTGCCCAACATTTCTTTATCAATGACTTTGAAATCTCTTCATTTGGATCCTAACATCTCAACCCCTGGTTGAGATTTGTTCATTTGTATCTACTTATATACAAAAACCCATTAAATTCTTCAATCAGTATATATTAAAAGGAGTGGGAGTAATCTTATCCAGGAGTTCTTAACCTTTTGGGGGTCATGAAGATCTTTGGCAGTCTAGCCTCTGGACTCCCCAGAATTATATTTTTAAATGTAGAAAAGAAAATGCATAGGATAACAAAGAATTTATAATGAAATACAGGAATCGAAATATTAAAAAAAGCAAGAACAACAACAACAAAATAGTTCATGGACCTCAGGTTAAGAACCCCTATAAGGGAAAAGTTTTAATTTGACTAAAACATAGAATATGTGATAAAGAGTCATGTGAGAGAAAATTAGAAGCTATTTGGATCCAGATCCAAATACTAAGGATTTAATTAACAGTTTCTAAATAGCATGAATATTTGTGGAAACCATTTACCCATATTTTTTAAAATTAGGTAGATAGTGCGAATGGATAAATTTCACAATCTTTTGTAACATATGTCTTAAGAAAATTGAAATAAGTAGGAAAACTGACATTTTATAAGATTACTTTCCATTTTTAACAAAATGAAGAATTAAGTTGCTGTTTAATGACCTAATCTATGTTTTAAACAAATTCCACTGTGAAATCCAGCATCATGATTTCTAATGCAGAAACTAATTATCTTGATAATTAGCTTTTACAAAGATACATATTTTTCTTATGACATCTTTTTTTATTTGAGCCCCCCTCCCCAGTTTGTATTCTTGTCTGAAAAAAATGGCTGAAGGGAAAGTGATGCCCTTTCTCTCTGAGAACAGACTGAAGAACTCAATGGAGGAACTTAATTTGAATCGTTGTTGCTTTGGCCACATGAAGTCATATTTGACAAATCTGGTCAAGAAGCATTGCTTTGTCATCTTTTAGATAATAACTCTTAGTCATCTAGTACTTTGAGAAACAGTATAGCCTCCATGACTCAACATTTCCTTTTTTGGGAAACAAATGAGGCAGTGTACCCTAGCGCATGGATAGTTGGTGTCAGGACCACTAAGACCTGGGCTCAAGTCTTACTTTTACCATAGACTGGCTGTGTGACCTTGGCCAAGTCACTTACCCTCAATGCTCTACACAAATCTCTATAATTACAAGTTACAAAGAAGGCACCGATTTGCACTGGGGGAGTTTCTTTATTTGGGAGGTTTTTCTACCAATGAGCTCATAGGTACAGTCCCTATTAGCTTCCTGTTATCACACTGGATAACTTTTAAGGCATCTATAGATAAGACTGGATTAGATTTAAATTCTTCTATTAGACTGTTAGCCTCTTGAGGGAGGGACTGTCTTTTGTCTCCTTTTGTGTCCCCAGAATAGTGCCTGGTACCTAGTAGGCACTTAATAAATGTTTATTGATTGAGTGAAGTACAAACATTCATATAATATGTATTTATATATTCTCATTTGACCCACACATAATGGAATTATTCTTAGCACCATGTTAGAAATGAGGGAATTTAGGCTTATAGAAGTTAAGTTACCTAAAGTCACATTAAATGCTATTAAATGTAAGAATTAGAACTCTAACTGAAATCTGGATTCCAATTCCAATGCTCCTTCTATTCTTTCCCTCTGTTATTTAGGTCCTGAAGTAATATTAGAAAGATGAAATTGTTCATTTGTATCTATTCATATATAAAGACCCATTAAATTGTTCAATCAGTATATATTAAAAGGTGAGGTATTTTTTAAAGCTTCTTTATTTTTCCAATAATTGTTGATTGTTATTAACAGTAACTGGGTCCCACCAATTACCATTACAACCCACTGCGGATAGACTGGAAATGAATGACAGGATGAATAAAGAACATTTTATATTCTGAATAGTACTGTACTCCATAGGTTGGATCGATATGGAAGGATGGGAAGATGGTAACATTGTCCCCAAACATTAATTTTGCTTTCTCAGAGCAAGCTCAGTAATTGTACAGCAATAGCATAGGTTTGTCATCCCTATGTAAGTCTAGGGGTACACTGACCTTTTGCTGAAAATCCAAGATGATAGATCTTGTCAGAAGGTGTTCAGAGAAGAGTTATACCATCTGATTTCTCATTAATGAGAGTTTGGAATCCACATTATGCAATCACTTCCATAAGACAGCTAAGTCTGTTTCTTCAGGTTGTGTATATGCCACTATAGATTAAAATACTATTAAATTATTGTCATCCTGCTATAACGTCTGCTGCCTTCTCCTCACCAGCCACAGGGCTCACCTGGATGGGGCTGGTAGCAGAGCTGTAAATGGCATGTTGCCCCAGGGCGTTCAAATTTAGAGCACAGCATCATGCACCCAATAAAGTATGGGTAGGAGGTCAAGGGAGGGAAGAGCAGCCTGCTGGCTAAATGGGTGCTGTTGCCATAGGCGCTGCCTTCCTCCCTACTCCTTCCTTTCCCACCTAGAAAAAAGTTTTTTTGTGAGCACAGTAAGTACCATTTTTCTTAGCATAGTTTGTGCTGCCCACATGCAAATATTTCTAGGAGAAGATCTGCTAAGGGCTCATGAGTAGTTGTTGAATGAATGAATATTTAACAACCTGTCAGTAATAGCTATTGTGTTTTCCTCCGGTTTTTATATGATGAAATTGTATGAAAATGATCCCTGGTCTCATTGGCCTCATACTCCAAATTAAATACACACTTATCTGCAAATACCTTCAGGCAATGAGGACCAAAGACATTGAGAGTGAATCCCTGGTGGCCTTGTCCACTTTCCGGTGTTTAATTTATTTGCCTACAGGGTAACAGAATGGAAATATTTTATTTAATAAGATTTAGAGCAGGAAGAGACCTTTGAGATCATCTAGTCTTTTCCTGTAGTTTAGTAGATGAAGAAACTGAGTCTCAGAGCAGTAAACAGACCTTTAGGTGTGGAGGCCCTTGAACTGACTCAAATTCTAGGGTTCTTTTTGTTAGGCCATGCTGCTTCCTGGCTACAGAGATGGAGGCTCTGTGTGTAAATCCTGAAGTTGTGATTTCCTTCTTTTTTTTTTTTTGCTTTTTGGAGGGCAGGGCAATTGTGGTTAAGTGACTTGCCCAAAGTCACAGGGCTAGTGAGTGTCTGAAGCTGGATTTGAACTCATGTCCTTCTGACTCCAGGGCTGGTGCTGTATTCACTGCACCACCTAGTCACCCTGAAGTTGTGATTTCTTATGTTGCCATGGATAAACCATATTTTTAAGCCTCAGTTTTGTCACCTTTACAATGGGAATATAAATCCTGCTACTGCCTACCTCACTGGTTCTTATGAAAGTACTCTGTCAAACAAAGCTCTATGTAACTGTGCATTTTTAATCATAAAATGCTATCAAAACACAATGATTCTTCTTACAAATGACCAGAGAGACCCACAGATGAACAAAGGGACCTGGTTCCAACTTCTGTCTCAGCTGCTAGTTATGACTGTGACTTTGTACATCTTACTTTACATTTTGGGACCACGATTCTGTCCTCTCTGAAATGAGAATATAATACTGTTCAGTCTTTCTCACAAGGGGTGCTTGTGAGAGTCAAGTGAAGTTGTACTGTGAACATATTTTACGCACTACTTGGGCTATATTAATCTGAATTCATGCTCAGATCTGTTATTGTTCATGATGATATGAGCCTGGCTAGGCTGCACAGTGGATATTATGCTGGGCCTAGAGTTAAGAAGACCTGAATTCAAATCCAGCCTTAGACACCTGACTAGCTGTGTGACTGAGCATGTCACGTAGATGATGTCTGCTTCAGTTTCTTTATCTGTAGAGTGGTAACCTGTTTCCCTGGGGTGGTTGTGAGGATAAAATGAGTTAACTTTGTAAAGCACTTTGCAAATCTTAAAAGTACAATATAATTGCTGGCTATTATTAATTACATTCATTGTTAAATTTAATTAATGGGCAGCTAGGTGGTGCAGGGAATAGAACACAGACCCTGGAGTCAGGAGGACCTGAGTTCAAATGTGGTCTCAGACACTTACTAGCTATATGACCCTGAGCAAGTCACTTAACTTCAATTGCCACCAAAAAAATATTAATAATAATATTATTATCTGCTGGCTATATAAGTGTGACACAATCAAAAGAACCTTCAGTTTGGAGTCAGAGAATATTGATTCAGATTTCACCTGTGCCACTTACTGCCTGTGTGGCTTTGGATAAATCAGTCTTTTTTTGGATCTCAACTTTTGTGGACCTCATCTCTACAATGAAGGGCTAGACTAGATGGCCTCTAAAGGTATCATCTGATTCTGAATCAACATTCCTGCAGAGGAGAGAAGAGGAAGGGAATAAACATTTGTGCAATTGCTATTTTGTGCCAAGGTACAGGGCTAAGTGCTTTACGGATATTATCTCATTTGATCCTTACAACAACCCTGAGAGGGAGATGCTATTTTTATCTCCATTTTACAGATGAGGAAACTGAGGCAAACAGATTGAGTGACTTGCCCAGGGCCACACAGCTAGTAAGTGTTTGAAGCTGGATATGAAACCAAGTCTTCCTGATGCCAGGCCCAGCACTTCATCCACCGATCCAGAAGCTGCTAAATTGTCCATTATCCAAAACTCTGTATACTGTCCACAATCTTTTCTCACCATCTCTGTTATATATGCCACTCCTGACCTTCTGGGGAGTTCTTCATTTGTCATGGAAGCCTACAGAGAACCTCATAAATGATCTCTGCTTAAATACCAAGAAATATTTAATCGTGGTTAAAGACCATCACCTTAGAAAAGGCTCATTGATTCAAATCTTTAGCAGTCAGGAGGAAAGAAAGGCTGGTAGTGGGGGTGGAATTCTCTTTCTTTGTAATTACCATATCTTGCAGAATATGTGAAAAAAATCACAAAAATCTCTCTTCCTTTCCTCACTATGAGTGCCTGAGATGTTGTTCATCATAGACACTCACTGAGACCTCTGTCTGTCACCCTCCATTTGGCGTTAAAATGTTCAATAGATTCCCTGGGCCCTTTTTGAAATCTTTTTTTAGATCTTCTTCTCTAGGACTGCTGGAAATATCCTGTTTTCAGAAGCATCTGACAAGGTCACATTCACACTACACTGTCTCCCTGTCATTTAAACGTTTGTTTGTCAGGACAGTAGACCCAGACTCCATCTAGGTTACTAGGGACTTTTTGAATTCATATGAGGCCTGTGCTGCCCAGGTCACAAACTGGTAGTTGGCAGATTAAATTTGTGTGCGTGATTTTTATACATATTTAAACATGTAGGTATGCATATGGGTGCATATATTGCAGTCTAGGGCATATGCATATAAAATACATATTCAAATTCATGTGTACATTATTTTTTAAAGCCCCCTACACAGTAATACTTATTTTGCTACCTCCTTTAATGAGAAACTGGAGGCCAAGTCATCATGAGCTCTCTTTTTCCTCGATTTCAATCCTAAAAAATCTTTCATTATCTTTCCCAGTTTTCTCCTCCTCTACACCAGCCTCTGATCAAAAGGTGGTTTTTCTCCTTGCCAAGGCCTGTTACTTACTCTATTTGATGTCATTCCTGTCTGACTTTTCTGGGTCAGAGACAGGAAAAGTCCCCTCAGTGGGGATGGGAATTGGGTGAGTAGGTACCTAGGTAGGTCATCTGGTGGCAACTAATTGGTTACAAGCATTTATTGAATGGGCAGGGTAGGAGGCAGGTAGGTGGGTCAGTGGATAGAGTACTGGACCTGGAATCAGGAAGACCTGTCTGACCTCAGACACTTATTAACTATGTAACCCTGGACAAGTTACTTAACCTCTATTTGCCTTAATCCACTAGAGAAGGAAATGGCAAACCATTCCACTATCTTTGCCAAGAAAATGCCATATGGGGCCATTGAAGAGTTGGGCATGATTGAACAACAGTGATGGGCAGGTTAAGAAGTAGAAAAGCATAGTAAGCAGGCCAACTTTGGAGTCAGGAAAGCCTGGGTTCAAGTGATACTTTTGACATACAGGCTGTTGTAATGGTAATTAATTTGAGTTTGAAGACCTCTTTTTGTATTGGCAAGTAAGCAGGTACTTAGCACCTTGTTTCAAGTTAAGCAAAGGTAGCAGGTACTTAGCACTTAGTAATTGATCAAGCTACTGTTGGGGAAACAGAAGGTATGAACTCCTGTCTCCTGTTACTGACATGACAGGAAGGGGTTGGCTGAAACAGGAAGCTAATGCTGTCTGTATGTAAGAAAAGCCCTAGAGAGGCACAGTCAGAATTTCTTGGGACAAGAATCTGGTGGCAGAAGCTGAATTTACTGAGAACTTGTGGTGGCTTCTTCTGAAGAGGAGCCCAGGAAGCTGAAGAGAAGGCCAGGAGCCCAGGGGGCTGAAAAGGAAAGCCCCTCCCCCAGGCCTGAGAGAATGATTTTGATTTTGAAAATCTGGGTGGAGTGACTTTGATTCTGGGAGCCGGCTGAGATTTCTTCTGGGTCTGAGGGCCAGCCAAATTGCCCAAGGACTGAGGAAGCATGACTGGGATGCAGGGATTTTGTCTGTTTGTGGTTTGGTTGAGACTTGAATTCCCAGAAACAGAAATTGTGAAGGATTTGAGATGGACTGAACCCTATGAACTTCATTGTGGAGCAGGACTTACACAGAGAGCTGGACAAGGACCTCGTGGCTATCTGCCTCTGAATCCAGGTGACTGTTTGGTAGATTCAGGTAGGAGCTGGGACCATGGAAGGGGATCCAGGGAACCTGAAAAACCACCCAGAGTCAAGCTGAAAGAAGACTTTACTATGATCCTGTATACTGACTGATGAAATTATAGTTTACTAGTGGCCTGGGGGTGGAGGGTCTGTGTATTTTCTAATGATTGTACTTACTGATTAATGATACTTAGTAATTGATTGCTGAATAAGTGACTGATTGAATTAACTTAATTGCCCCAGGGAAGACTTAGACTATTGTACTTGGAGATGACTGAATGACTGAATAAGGAGGCAAACCTCCTTAGGGATACCAGATGATTGTTCTTTGTTCTTTGTGGCCGCTATGGTGGAAACTATGTGGCCATTTTAATGATGAGCTGTTGTGAATACTATATTTTGATTATCTGTGATAAGTTGTAATATTGTGAATGCTGTACCTTGATTTTCTGTGAATGTTTTGCTTTGATTTGTTATGGAATTAATAGAATGTTCACTGTACTGTGTAATCAGAACCTTAAAAGCTGTTCACAGTAGCATTCTTCTGGAAAGCTGCTCATGCATGGCATTACAGCTGTGTAGCCCTGTGCAAGTTACTTAAGTTTTCAGTGATTTGAGAAACTTTCCAAGAATAAAAGACTAGTTGCTGATCAGTTTGGTAGAGTTTATTCTGTGCTGTGTGTTCCTGTGGGGTGGAACCTTTTCTCCATTGGTTGCTACTTGAGGGTGGGCTATGGGAGAAGTGTTAATCTCTTTTAATGAAAGCAGAGATTGCAAGCCTGGGATCTGCAAAGATATTCTGGTCTGTTCCTTTGGCTCTGTGGAGTCAGCATTAATTCAATGAGAAAAATGTCTCCCAAGGCTGAAATCTGCAAAGCCATTCAGATTTGCTGACTAAACCCAGAAAGAACTCTCTACTTGCTTCTCCCTCTTCTAATCTCTAGCTTCCTTCTATGCTCAGCTCCTGTGTCACTTTCTAGAGAAGCATGTCCTGATTTGTAATGATTAGTGGTCTTCCCCATCTCATGTTAACTTGTAATTATTTATTTGTGTACCTGTTTGGATTTTCCTGTAGGATGTTAGCAGGAAATTTTTCAAGCTTGTCAATTCAATTCATTAAACATTTATTAATTACCTACTATTTGTCTTAAGTGCTGGGGATATGTTGTTGTTGTTAAGTTGTTTTTTTCAGTTGTATCAGACTCTCCATGATCTCATTTGGGGTTTTCTTGGCAAAGAGATAGACGTGGTTTGCCATTTCCTTCTTCAGCTCATTTTACAGATGAGAAAACTGAGGCAAACAAGGTTAAATGACTGGCCCAGAGTCACACAGCTAGTAAGTGTCTGAAGCCAGATTTAAACTCAGCAAAATGAGTCTTCCTGGCTCAGAGTTCTGTCCACTGAGCCATCTACCTGCTTGGGATATAAATAAGAAAAAGTTAAAAATAGGAATATAAATATAAAGATATTATATAAATAATAAATAAATAAAAGATAGAAATAGGGGAAAAAAAGAAAGATAGACCTCAGTACGGGAAGGCAACACACAATAGGAGGATGAAAAGTAGGGATTGGAGGTTGGGAAAGAGGGCCACCAGTGGAGTCAAAACCAAGCAGAAATGCCAATAGAAAATGAAGTTACGTGGAAAGTTCTGAACTTTTTGAGGACTCTATAAAGGAAGGCTTTGGTAGGAGTTTATTGGTCTGTCCTCCAGCCCTCTAATCAGAGGAGAGAGGCAACTGAGGGAGGTGAGGTGTAGAGTATAAAAAACAGACTTAATCATCATGTTGATGGGGTTTCAGGTGATCTGTGTATCCTAGGTGGTAGAGTTTCAGTTCCCTACCTTGTTTCAGTCTTTAGCCCAGAAGAATCTCCCTAGTTTCTAAATTATCATTAACTCTGTTCTACCTTTATCATCAGCTTCTCCTTGCATCCTAGTTCTTCTTGCCCCGTCCTGACAAATTGCCCCAAACCCTTGTGTCATCATCTATCCCATTTCTCTTCTAAAACCCCTCTCCCAGCCTCCTTCCTGACTCTCTGTATTTCTTCTACTTCCTTGATGACAGCCTTCTCATCTGGGAGATGCCTCTGAGCCTGAATGTCTCTTACCTGATTGATGGATTCTTCCTCGAGACTACCATTTCATGAAATTCCTAGGCTATCTATGCTCACTTTTTTCTTGCCTCCATTCCTGACTCTCTGGACTCTTCTACTTCATTTCAGAAACCTTAACCATGTGGGTACCTTTCCCTTGCCTTCCCAAATATTGCCTCCCTTTCCAGCTTTATGTGTAGTCTTCCTCTTTGAGATGGTACAGTGGCTAGAGCACCAGGCCTAGAGTCAGGAAAACCTAACTTCAAATCCAGCCTCAGACACTTACTAGTTGTATAACCCTGGGTAAGTCACTTAAGCCTGTTTGCCTCAATTTCCTCATCTGTAAAATGAGCTAGAGAAGGAAATGGCAAATTACTCCAGTATCTTTGCCAAGAAAACCCAAATGGGGTCACAAAGAGCCAGACGCAACTGAAAATGACTGAGCATGTTCTCCACTAGAATAAAAATATTCTCCTTGAGAATAGGGAATGCCTTTTTGGCTTATATTTCTTTTTGTTGATGTTAGTACAGTTCCTAGCATATAGAAAGTACTTAATAAATTCTCTGTCCAACCCTGTCCCCATAATCCATTCTTCCTGAAGCTCAGGTTGATGAATGGAAAAGGACAAAAAGCAAAACACGCAAACTATTCATAGGTGCTTAACTATGTGGTGGTCACAGCTCATAGTAACAACAACCAGTACTGTTCAATTTACATAACCTTTCCAAATAGTAAGGCCATGGTCTCTATGATGAATGGAACAGAATATCAATGAGCGAAGCCGGATGAATGGGGGGGAAGCAAAAACAGGAAGACCAACCTGGTGTGTATGGGCAGCATTCAGAAAGAGACAGAACCTCACAGCCTAGGTGTCATGGGACCCATGAAGTGAGAAGGAGAAGTCTCCATGTCCTGCTGAGCATGGCTAGGCTATCAGCAAACATATAGACAAGTACAGCAAGACGAACATGGGTCAAGAGGCAGAAGACTCGAGTCCTGGATGCGTTTGTGCCGGCATAGCCAGTGTGACCCTGGCAATTAACTTAATTTCTCTGGATTCCTCTATTACGGAATGAATGGGTTAGATCAGAGGCCTTTAAACTAAGCTCCATGAACTTGTTTTAAAAAAAAATTGATTTATTTCAATATAATAGGTTTGCTTTGTAATCATTTAAATTTTATTTTATGCATTTAAAAACATTTCGAGTCCATGGCTTTCACCAGACTGTTAAAAGGCTATATGCTATCACACACACACACACACACATACACACACACACACACACACACACACACACACACACACACACAATGAAGAACTCCTATTCTATATGGCCTCTGAAAATGTCTCTTTAGATCTGATTCAACAATAGGCTATTTACTAACTCTTACCTCAGCAAGTAGCTAATGTAACTTGAAACTTGTCCCAGATTGTAGTACTTTCCCTCCTAACTTTCCTCTTACCCATATTCCTCTATTAAATTGTACCCATCCCATTTCCCATTCCCTCTGGGCCCTGATCGCCACTTTCTAAGTTAATTTTGCTAATGGCTTAATGCTACTCCAACCAACTCTTTTTGCAGGGTGGAAGGCAGGGCAGTTGGGGTTAAGTGACTTGCCCAAGGTCACACAGGTAGTAACTGTTAAGTGTCTGAGATCACGTTTGAACTCAGGTCCTCCTGACTCCAGGGCTGGTGCTCAATTCCATATGCCACTTAGCTGCCCCTTCACTGTGCCACCTAGCTGCCCTGCCCCTATGTTTGCATTTTTACAGGGACTTTCTTTTTCTGGAGACAAAACACTTTAATACTACAGTGGAGAAAAATTTAAATTGTACTGACTGATGTGAGAGATATCTGGGACATCTTTTTTGACAACATTTTTGACACCCTTTCTACACACCATGTAGGTAGCTCATAAGGTAGGTGAAAGACTTGAAGGATTCATTACTTGGATGGACTTAGGGGCAAGGAAGGCAAAGATGTCAGATGGATAGTATGCAAAGAAAATACAAGACTGTATCACTGAGTGTTGTAGCAGCTGCTATGAAAAGCATTTGCATAAGCATATAGAAACAATAAGTTTCCACCCTTTCTTATCAACAGTAAAGTTTGATGAGAGAAGACAATGATCACAGCAGCATCAGCAGCCTTGTTGATATGCAGCAGGGGGTTAATATGAAACCCCCCTTTCATATGTTTAGCACATCTGTAGGAAAAACAGCTGGCATTATGGCAGACCACGGTGAAGTGCAATAAAGTTTTCGTCTCGACCCAAGCAAAATTAGAGATGTCAACCAAATGTTTGCTATTAATCTGTACTGCCTGATTTGCATCTTACTCTACCACATGTTGTTGTTTTTCTCTATTGGCATTGCTTAATGATGATAATTTAATATTTACTGAACATCAGTAGTGTATAAAATGCAATAAAGAACAGAGAGAGAGAAGGTCCATGTTAGAGGAGTTTTAATTAATGCTGAAATAGTAAGTAGAAAAAAATAGTTAGGACAGAGAGGAGAGGACATAGTAGCCTCATTAGAATCAAGTCCAGCATGACTGGGAGAGATGCTACAGGCACCATCTTTGCCCTCTGATCCCTAAGTGCTCCAGCAATGCTACCACTGTTGTGGTTTCTTTTTGGAGATAACTCCCTCCTATTATAGGAGCTCTATAGGTTGAAGCCGTCTCATAAGGGTTAGCAGATGGGACCTAATTACTGGTAGTTCTCATTCCTGTAATCTGGTCTTTTCTAGTGCTAACGGGTTTTTTTTTGTGTTTTTTTTTTTTGAGTGCCGTGATTTGAGGAGAGAATATACTTAGCAGGACCTTGTCATTCTGGGGGCTCCATTACTGCAGCTCTTCCTTCTCTTTAGCAAGAATTCCATTTGGGATAAAGGTGTTGATATCACTGACCCAGAACACTGTGGTCTTCTGTGGTTTGTTCTGTTTTGGGTTTCAGATGATCTACGTCTGTTATCAGAGTTTGAAAGATGAAGATTACATTTGAAAGACTTAGGACCTCCTAGGAGAGTAACTCTATTCCTTAAAGCAGCCTATTTTCCTTTTAGATGAATCTAATTGTTAAGGGGATTTTGCTCATAACGAGCTGAATTTTGTCATCCAGCAATCACCCAATCCTGCCACAAAGTACATTCCTGGAAACCATCTGTAATTCAATAAGCATTTAATGAATTCCTCCTTGGTGCCACCAGGTATTGGCTAGGTTCTGGGGATGCAAAGGAAAATAAAACAATCCCTGTCCTTGAGGATTTTACATTCAAATAACAGAATTGCAAGGCTAAATATTGCCAGCTTCTTCACCAGATCCTGAGATCTCAAATTGATTAGACATCTTGGTTGGCCATCTCAGTATGTTCTCCAGCTTGCCAAATTCTTTCCTAAAATGTAGTCCTGAGAAATGGACACAATACTAGAGGTTTGTTCTGATCTCAGTAGAATACAGAAAGATTTTACCTTCACTCCTAATATATATGTATGTTTTTATCTATGCAGCCTATGATTGGCACCTAAGAAGAGACCATGTAGTGCAGTGGATAGAGAGTTGATCTCAGTACTAGGTAGTCCTGGGTTTATCTCTGTCATATACTGGCTGTGTGACCCTGGACAATTCATTTAACCTCTCTGCTCTTAGAAAATGTCTAAACTAAAAGATGGAGAAAATTTGCTTACCTGAATTGATAGAGGGAGTTTCCTTATCTGGTGAGTTCTCTCTAACAATGAAATCATAGGTATCATTTGTATCCCTGTCTCTTGCCTTGAGAATACATTAATTTTGCCTTGCCCAAAATACAGCTGACATGTGGTTGAGCTTATAATCCACTAAGATCTCTAGGAGTACTTCACTGAACTACTTTCTAGTAACATCATTCTCATCCTGTGTCTTTGTAATATATTTTTTTCAGCCTATGTGGAGAATTCCATGTTTATCCTTATTAAATTTTAGTCCATGGTTTGAGACTGAAAAATCTTTTTCAGATCTCGACTCTATCATCCAATTTCCTTTAATAGATTCTTGTCACTTAAAGATTTGAGAAATATATATGCCATCCACGCCTTAATTCAAATTACTGATAAATAATTTGAAGTGAAAAGGCCAAGAATCCTCTGCAGTTCCCCTCGAGATCTCCCACTAGATTGACATTCATCCATTAATCAACACTTTCAGACCTGTAATCCTACCAGGGCCAACAAACTTTGCTGCACTATCATCCAGTCAGCACATCTACATCTTCTTTACAGGGATATCAAGAAACTTGGTCAAATGCCTTGCTGAAATTCAAGCATAATATGTGAAACACTCCCATCTCTCCCTCATATGTGGTCCTTTAAAAATCAAGTTCAGTAAAAAGTACTTTGGGGTCAGCAATCCCTTAAAGCCAAGCTCATAAGTCCTCACAACTGTGTTTCTATTATTAGACCAACCTACTTAGAGAAAGGATATTTAATTAAAAAACAACAAAATAAATGACAAGAGAAATCTTCCATGCATAAAAGATTGCACACTCCCCAAAGTTTATGTACCACTTCTGGGGGAGAGGGAAAATTCAAGAAACATGTGGTCAGGGAAGACACATGACCAGAGAAAATATAAAACTGGTTTCCCATATTGCAGGGCAATCAGTGATGTCATCATGGTGATGGCACTATCTGAGGATGTCATCAGCTTTCTGGACTGTGCTATGGTCCACTGCTACTCTGTTTTCTCTATTTCTTATATCCATGGTCTGCTTGGAAATCTGGATTCAAATCATAGCTCTAATAATTACTACTTGTATGACCTTGGGAAAGTTGCTTAACCTCACTGGGTCTCAGTTGCCTTATCAGTGAAATAAGGGAGTGCATGAGATGGTTTCTGTGGCTCCAGATCTAGGATTCTATGATCTCTGCTGAGAAGGTTCCTCCTGAAAGTCTGCTCACTTCACTCAGCATCAGTTCATGTAAGTCTTCCTTCCTTCCTTCCTTCCTTCCTTCCTTCCTTCCTTCCTTCCTTCCTTCCTTCCTTTCTTCCTTCCTTCCTTCCTTCCTTTCTTCCTTTCTTCCTTCATTTCTTCCTTTCTTAACAATATTTTGATTTTTCCAATTACACATAAAGACAATTTTAACATTCCTTTAAAAATTTTTTTGAGTTTCAAATTTTCTCCCTCCCTCCTCTCCTCCTGCCTCCCTAAGATGGTAAGCAATTTGAAATAGTTTATATATGTGGAACCATGTAAAACTTATTTCCATGTTAGTCATGTTGAAAAGGAAGAAACAGACCAAAAGAAAAAAAAAGATGAAGAAAATAAAGTGAAAATAGTATGCTTTGATCTGCATTCAGACTCCATCGATTCTTTCTCTGAATGTGTATAAAATTTTCCATCATGAGTCCTTTGGAATTATCTTCGATTATTGTACTACTGAGAAGCATTGATTCATAGTTGATCATCACACAATGTTGCTATTACTATGTACCATGTTCTCCTGGTTCTGCTCACTTCACTCAGCATCAGTTCATGTAAGTATTTCCAGGTTCTTCTGAAATCCATCTGCTCATCATTTCTTATAGCATAGTAGTATTCAATTACATTCATATACCACAACTTGTTCAACCATTCCCCAATTTATGGGCATCCTCTCAATTTCTAATTCTTTGCCACTATGATTATTTATTCATTATTTTTGTACATGTAGGTCCTTTCCCCCCCCCTTTTTAAAAAATCTTTCTTTATCTCTTTGAGATGCAGACCTAGTATTGGTATTGCTGGATCAAAGAGTATGCACAGTTTTATAGCCCTTTGGACATGGTTCCAAATTGCTCTCCAGAATGGTTGGATCAATTCATAACTCCACCAATAATTCATTAGTGTTTTAATTTTTCCACCTCCTCTCCAACATTTATCATTTTCCTTTCCTGCCATACTAGCCAATCTTATAGGTGTGAAGTGGTGCCTCAGAATTGTTTTTATTTGCATTTATCTAATCAATAATGATTTAGAGCCTTCTTACATGCCTATAGATAGCTTTGACTTCTTTTTTAAAGCTTTTATTTAGAATTTTATTTTTCCCCAGTTACATATAAAAACAATTTTTAACATTTGTTTTTAAAACTTTTGAGCTCCAAATGCTCTGCCTTCCTTCCTATCACCGCCCCCCCCCCCCATTGAGAAGGCAAGCAATTTGATGTAGGCTATACATGGGTGGTCATACAAAACATATCCATAATAGTTATATTATTAAAGAAAACATATATAAGAAAAAACTCAAGAAAAACAAAGAAAAATTTTAAGTATGTTTCAATCTATATTCAGACAATATCAGTTCTTTCTCTGGAAATGGATAAGATTTTTCATCATAAGTTCTTCAGAGATGTCTTGGATCATTGTATTGCTGAGAATAGCTAAGTCATTCACAGCTGATCATCTTACATTATTGGTATTACTTTGTACATAGTACATTTCACTTTGGCATCAGCCCATGTGAGTCTTTCCAGATTTTTCTGAGAGCATCCTGCTCATCATTTCTTATAGTACAATACTACATACCATGGCTTGTTCAGCCATTCCCCAGTTAATGGGCACCCCCTCAACTTCTAATTTTTTGCCCCTAGAAAAGAGCTGCTGTAAATATTTTTGTAAATATAGGTCCTTTTCCTTTTTTTTTTAAATATCTTTTGGGATACACATCTAGTAGTGTTATTGCTAAGTCAAAGGGTATATGCATGCTTTGATAGCCCTTTGGACATAGTTCCAAACTGCTCTACAGAATGGTTGAATCAGTTTACAACTCCACTAACAGTGCATTAAAGTCTCATTTTTCCAACATCCTCTCCTACATTTGTCTGTCCTAATAAAGCCAGTCTAATAGGTATGAGGTAGTACCTCAGAATTATTTTAATTTGCATTTCTCCAATCAATAGTGAGTTAAAGTATTTTTTCATATGTATAGAGAGCTTTGATTTCTTCATCTAAAATTGTACATATCCTTTGACCATTTATCAATTGGGGAAGGGCTTATATTATTATAAATTTGACTCCTTTCTCTGTAGATTTGAGAAATGAGGCCTTCATCGGAGACATTTTTATAAAAATCGTTTCCCATTTTTCTGCTTTCTTTCTAGTCTTGGTTGCATTGATTTTATTTTGCACTATTGTTTTCTGCTACCATCCACTGGTCTTGTAATGCTATGCAGCCCCTTATGATCTACTCTGTGTACAGGGGAGGGAATAAGATGGAGGGAAAGTCACAGATAGTAATCATAACTGTGAATGTGAATGGGATGAACTCTCCCATAAAACAGAGGTGGATCACTGAATCCTTGACTGGGCATAGACCTAGGGCTCTTGCAGCCCCACTCAGCCAGTCAGACTGCAAAAGTTTCCAGGTTTAGTATAACTCTCTTTTGACCTACTTTTTTCCTTCTACCTCATGGAATCCCTCAACATAAACTCATTTGTATTATAGTATGAAATCCTTTGAGCTCCTCTCATTTCCCTGGGTTCCAAGCCTGTGTCCTTCTCACATCATTTTAGGGACTCACCTACTAGGACTAGTTGGAGGCAGTCCACTCCTTTCGATACTTCCATAATGCTATTGTTTGTTATACATATCATTTTGGAAGCAAGGCCTAAAGGGTAAGAGCCACTTTTTTAATCCAGTTCAGCAACAAATCTACACCAAGATGGTGGAAACTTAATCAATATAACTAAAAGTTGGGATAAGAATTCTTTGAAATTATAAAGCCTACATTTAAAATGAGTCATAACATCAACTACCATTTAGTAAAATTTAGTCATCATGTCAGTTAACATTTATTAAGCACCTTATTTATGCAGGGCATTGTGCTAAGAGCAGAATACAAAAAAAAAGTCACTGCTTTCCAGGAGTTCACAGTCTAAGGGGGTGGGGAGAGGGGAATAAACAAGGTATATAAATGATAAATTTAGGATGACCTCAAAGGGAAGGCTTTAATAATAAGGACACTTGTAAAGACTTCTTGAGGAAGAGAAGATGTCTGCTGAAACTTGAAGAATGCCAGGGAATTAAGAAGGAAGAAACAAAGCAAGAGAATATTCCAGGCATAAGGGATAGCCAGTGAAATATTTGGGACTCAAGAAATGGCATGTCTTGAGCAAGGAATGGCAAGAAGATCAGTGTCAATGGATCTTAAGAGTACATGGAAGGGAGTAAGGTATAAGAAGACTGGAAAAGGAATAGGTTATGATAGGCTGTAAAAACCAGAGGAATTTATGTTTAATCCCAGAGGCTATAGGAAGCTACTGGAATTTGTTGAATGGGGATAGAGGTTGAACATGGTCAGACCTGCACTTTAGGAGATCATTTGACAGCCCAGTGGACAATGATTTGGAGTAGGTAGAGGTTTGAGGTAAGGAGACCTAACACCAGACAAAGGTAAGTTTGAGGCGAGGAAGGCTTGCAAGGAAGATGTTTACAGTGTCAGAGGTTGTTGGACTAGGTCAGGAGTCCCTATCCTGGCCTTGGTTACCTTAAAAAAATAATACCTTTAAGTATAATTGGCTTATTTGTAATCCCGATGTTTTATTTTATTCATTATTCTGTGAAGGAATCCTTAAGCTTTATCAGTCTGCCAGAGGGGTCCATAATACAAAAAAGATTAAGAACCCCTGATCTATGATCCATAAGGTCCCTTACATATCTAAATGCTGTGGTCCTATGGTTTTATCTATGACAAGAACGATTGTCATATATATTATTCTTCTGAACAGAGGTTTCAGAGACCACATAGTTATACTTTATTCATAAAACATTCCTTTTTTTTTAATCAGGGGAAAAGATGATCCAGTGTAGTGAAATTTCTAGATAACTGAAACCCATGATATGTGTTGAAATATGTTTAAACACCAGAACAAAATTGTCTGCTAAAAACATTTTGAGCTAAAAAGGCAGCATTCCTACGCAGCATTTTTACACATGGTAACTAGCTGTCAAACTTTCATGATTTTGTATTTCATAGCTTGTGGCTTATCTGTAAGACAAATGCTGTTATGTGTGTGGCATATTATTATACTTTTAATACAAGCACGTTCTCTTGATAAAGTCGAATTGTAATTATAGAATAGTCACCAGTATTGGTTTCCAGGTATTCTAGAAAATATTAACCCTGTTAATCCTTGAATGAAATCTGCTCACAAAGGCTTATTTTTTTTTTCTGTCTCTGTAGCATGCTGATATTTTCTCCTGTTTTCCCATATTTGTAACAAATCATACAGGGGGACTTACTAAGCCTACAGTAATGAGGTCTTATGCAAAGTTTGCTCATCTATTACAAACTCAGTCCATTGGAGAAAAAAGCATTGGGGATAATTTCATGGTCAGAAAGAATTATTATACCACAAGCAACTATCTCCCTGCCATTTCCTTTTGCAGGCCCATGGGGATTTTCCATTTCATATAAATTAGAAATAAAGAAATAAGACATCCAGGAATATTTTTAAACTTGCTAGTGATTTTTTGAAGGAGAAAAAATAGCAATTGACAAGTGAAGATAGGCACCTCACCATATGGATTCTAATGTTTTAATTATTTTGTTCTTTTTCTTTTTAGAGCAACTTTTAGTGGTAACAATTTTTCAACTAATTAAAGACCAGCTGCTACTTAGCAAGCTAGAAACCCAATTAGGAATCTGGAACCTGCTAACCAACCTTTACTGCCAGCCAGCTTGCTGAATCACCTCCTGTCACTGGCACAGAAGTCATCCTTTTGGTAGAAAGCAAGTTGTTATCACTGTAACTGGATCTCTAGAATGTTTCTCTTTGAGAGGGGTTGAATAATCTGACATCATGTTCAATCTTATTTTTAGATGAGTCATTTATAAAGGATTTCCTTCAAAAACAAGCAAACAGCAAAATAGAATTAATGGCAGCTATGATGAAAGTTTCGGGGAGAATAATATTCATACTGTAGGGAGAAACAAGCCCACTCTAACAGCTCATATTTAGTAATCCATAACAAAATGATATGCTTTAAGACAGTAGAGTCAAATTTTTGATTAATGCTGTGTGTGTGTGTGTGTGTGTGTATGTGTGTGTAAGTGTATGCTCACAAGGAAATGGTAGGAAAATTCATGTGACAGTTAAACTTGTTTATTCATTAGTGAAGCTAATTATAGGAGGAGTGGTCAACTCAAAATACTTATATTAATCAATGATCTAATTGAGTTTTCCTTCTAATGACACATTGCAATCCATTCCTTCCTTCCCAGTTTGTTCAACTCTTGTCCATATCCTCCCATCAGTTCCCCTCATGATGCCCACCAATGTTCTGGGGCCTTCCTTGGCATTAGGGGATATCAGTGCAGTGCTCAGGATAGCCCCTTGTCCCATTTCTCACCCTCTACACATAACCATTCCTTTCTTTTTTGCTCATTATTCAAGGTTGTTGCTTGTTGTTGTTCATTTGTTTTGTTTTGTGGTCAGCCTGATGAAGGACTTTTAAGAGGCATCTTCTTGTGGGCATCTTGTTCAAAAGGCAAAAGACATTTGATTTAAGTTTCAGTGACTGGGATTTCTTCTGTAATGAGTCATTTGCTTTGGAGCTGGGTATTGGTGCCTCCTGGAGAACAGGAATTACTTAAAGGTATTTTTCCCAGGAAAAATTATTTGGCTCAGTGGTTCAATAAGCATTTATTAAGAACTTACTAAGTGCTAGGTACCATGCTAATGTCAACATGGGCTCTGTAATGACTATTCTGTTTGTTAGAACTTCCCTTCTTCACAGGGGTGCAGGACAATGGGGCAACATAACAACCAGCCAAGTAGAAGAATTTCTGATGCTCAGAGCTGCTTGACATACCAGTGATCCTTTGCAAGTGAACTCTAGTCAAATCTGGAGATGCCTGTAGCTGCCAGAAATCACAGAACGAGCCTTGATCATCTTAAGGTCAACCTTGAGCAACAGCTGCAGACTTGAGACCTGGCTTGAGATGTCCTCCTCCCCTTAACCTCTGCTCCCTATTTGAAAACCTTTAGAAACTATTGCTATCTTGCTATATTCTCCCCTCTCCTCCCCTCCCCTCCTCTTTTCTCCTCTCCTCTCCTCTCCCACAGTCAGTACAAGTTTCTTCTCTTGCAAGTTCTTCTCAGACAATAAATGCTTTTGTGATCTGTGATCAGACTCTCTTTCATTTAGAGACCCTTTTAGGCCTGGGGTCTTTTGTTAATACCAAGTACTGGTGGAACAAGGAAAGGCAGAAACTAAACCAAAGCAAAACAAAATCCTACCCTCAAGAAACTAGCTGTCAAATTGTAGGTAACAATAGGCAAACTGTTATGCATGAACAAGATACCTACCCCACAAAGTGGAAACAATGAAAAGAAAAAAGGCACTAGCATTAAGAATTAGGAAAGGCAAATCTCAGGCATGGGTGACAGTCAGCCTTTAGATAAGAGTGTCTTAATGGAGGAACAACAAGGAGGTCAGTATCACTGGATTACAAGATGCATGGAGGAGAATAAGGCACAAGAATACTGGCAAGGTAGGAAGGGCCTAGGTTATGAAGGGCTTCAGAGGCCAGAGAATACTATATTAGACTTGTGGGAAGAGTTATCTCTTTGGGTTGGCCCCTAAAAGTGAACTGACAGAATGTTTTTTTTTTTTCTTTTCCCCTTCTGACTTTCTTCTTGAAAAATCCTGACAGTAAAGGTAGCTGTGTGTTGGGGATGGGGGGGAGGGGGGAATGTTGATAGGAGGGCATGTTTAGCAGTATAGTAATATAACTATATGTGTGCTCGCTCAGTTGGCCTGAGAGAAATTTCTGGACTCTGTTTCTTAATTTCTTAGAGGAGAGTGAATTTCTCAGGCAGTATAAATCTTGAATTGAGCCTTCTAGCCAGAGAAGGGGGGTTTTCTGGGGTTGTACCAGCCTTGAGCATCGCTTCACTGTTATGTCTGGGGGTTAAATCACTGTTCACCCCACATTCAATTCCTTTTTGAAGGGAGTCATTGGGAATGGTACTTAATTGGAGGAGTTTAGGACCCTATGGAAAAATGAGATGTGCCAGAGAGAGAGAGAATCTTGTTGGGTTTTTTTTCTTAGACTATTTTGAATTGTTTGAGTTTTCTGCATTGTTTATAAGCTCCTGTGAGCCCTCTGCATCTTCTGTATTTTTCTGTGGGGTGAAATAAAAGCTGTCCTGTATCTGATGAATGTGTTTGTTACCTTGAGTGCTTGCTCTGGATCTGGAGACCCATTTTCCTCACATCTGTGGAAACATAGACACAATCTATAGCCAGAGATTTTCCCACAGTAAACTCCAGGTGGGAAACTATGAGTGAAAGAGCATGATCTTTTAGGTTGGCCCCCAAGAATCAAATCTAGTCCATGAGAGTCCAGGATTTACATCATGGAGCCTCAGGTTACACATTTGTACAAAATGGGAATACAAAAATACATATTAAAAACAAACTTACAAAATATATTTTTTAACATGTGCATGTTTATGGCATCACTTGGAGTTCAAAATATCTAAACTTTACAGTAAGCTTCTGCAGTGAATATGTTTAGCATTGATGTTTGTGAAGGTTTTCAAATTTTATAGCTTTTCAAAAAACCTAATGGTATTTTACTGTTTTGAGCAGTTGCTGTTGTTCAAAACAGCTTCAATAGGTATGAAGCATAATTAAAATCCAATGGCCATTGATCAAATGAGGTGGTCTATTCATCTTCTTTCAATCTACTTTGCTATAAGGAGATTACAAAATGCTCTCATCTGCCCCATTCTCAGTTACTCCCCGTAATTATCAAGCACCTTAGGAAGTGGCATAAGCTCACTCAGGAAGTCAATGTTTCAGTTGTAGTGAATAAGCCTTAATGGCCTGAGGAGTTAATGCAACTGACAATGGGTGTCAGGCTTCCCACCGGGGGTATCTCAGCATCTGTGTCTTTGCCAGGACACCATTACAGCATTCTAAACACAGCAGATTCTCAAGTGCTTGTTGTTGATTGACTACCTTGCAGTCTGGCATGAATGACAATGAGTGCCCATAGGACTGTACGCTGGCCTTCAACACAAAGCCAGAACTATTGTGGCTACTTTCAAACAGCAGGATATGACTCCACTGAGACTAGAAGCTTCATGGCCTTACCCAGTGGAAAAGGTTTGAGTCTTTTGTCATGGTCTGGCCTTAGAAGTGACTTTATGATACAATTCTGGAGAGAAGCAAGTTCTGAATTATAGCTCTGGAGTAGTTTATCTCAAATATGGTTTGCTGCTGCTCCACAGCCAACAAGTGCCCTGGGGCAGATACCCGGGCCAGGTGGCCATGCTTCAGCTGTGGTTATAGCTCTTTATACTGATTGATGCTTTTGCTGGAATATTTAATTGTCCTTAATATATGATCAACAGTCAACTCCAGCTTTCAGGCAATGAATCAGGCCATGTATGATCTATTAGAGAGGCTAACTTCCCCCAAAATTTCTGACAAAGAATCTAAAAATTTAACTATAAAGATATAGAAAAAGGAACTGCATTCCCCAGCATTTCAAATTCACTTCTACAGTGATATCTGTGTTCGTGTGTTGTTGTTGTTGACATACAAGAAAATCCCAGTATTCGAAGGAACTTCAATACTAGTAAAATAGCACCTTATAATACCATCCATGGGACCCAATACTGTTAGCTCACACTAAATGCCAATTACACAATTACACACAACTTTAGACTACAAAATGTGTTGCAAAGTCAAAACTGATATCCTACTTACATACTATTACTACTTTTCAAGACTTTACAATCCTCCTTTGTGTCTTGGAAAGGCGTCTATTATATAATGCCTTTGGATTAGATATTTGCTATCCCATTGAGCTCTAAATCCTACCAACCACAAAAATCACCCAAGCTCAGGTTATTCAATTTCATTTTCACTTTTCATCTACTTCATCTGTATTCAGTAGAGACAGATATCAGGCAAGGTTAAGCCCTAATTTTGTGAAGCCTTCATGATTCTTTGTTGAGTTTTTTATATACCTACTCCAGTCTTCCACAAGGAAAGACTGAGAATTTTCCCAGCGGAGTTCACATGGTCAGCACATACAATTTCCTAGAGTGTGTGTTTTGTTACACATCCCAGCAATGTCCTTTCTACTTGGAGTGGAACCAGATGTACAACATGCGGAGATGTGCCCTTTGCAAATGTCAATGGAAACAGCTCAGGGCTACACAGCCCTTTGAGAAATTCTTCGTGCTCCCTGAGGAGCTGTAGACTCCACATTGAGAAGCATGGTTGTAGGAGGACTAGAAATTGAAAACGAGATGATAATGGTCCCTCTTTAGGTTATAATTAACTCCGTCAAGTTGGAAACTGTAGAGCCAATGATCCATATGGAACAATCAGAAAATTATTTTAAAACAACAAACTAGAAATATTTTCTTAGACTAATAAAATTATAGGTATATTCAACACTGAATAAAGAATGAAGAAAATAAAGTCTACAATGGCATCAGAAAATTTAGTAGCCTGGTATCTATAGAAAAGATCTGTAGGAAACACCAAGAAAATGCTCTTCTTACCCCCTCTGGAAGATGTATTTTAATATCATATATAATTGTATTTGATTCTTTTGAAATATTTTCCCTTGAAATTTATTAAATGTGTTAAAACAAATGGTCCTTTGGTGAATACTATATCATAAATTCTCAAAAGGAACTATAATCTCATCTAGTTGGGAGATCCCTTCAATAATAGAGTTTACAATTCTTCACTGCCCCTCTATCTTGTATGACTCTGGTTCATATCTTCCCAGAAGTTCACCACAGAAGGTCCACACAAAGAAATGAAATAAGTATCAAGACTTATAATCCCTGGAGAAGGGCAAACTAAGGAACACCAATATATAAGTTATAGGAAATGTCAAAAGAAACTTAATTCTTTCATAAACTATTTAGTATCAGTAAACAGATTTGATTTTGCAAGCATGTGGTGATAGAGTGGCAGGTCTGGAGTCAGAAAGAGTCAAACACAAATCTGGTCTGAGACACTTATTAGTAGTATGACCACAAATCATTTCATCTTTGTCTGCCTCAGTTTTCTGATCTGTGAAAATGGGGATGATAATCATAGAGATAGGGTTGTTATGAGGATCAAATGAGATAATAAAAGAAAGTGTATATGTAAAATGTAAATATAAAAATATAAAGAAAGTGTTTAGCACAATGTCTGACACATAGGTTGCTTGGTT
This sequence comes from Pseudochirops corinnae, assembly GCA_028646515.1. Classification (NCBI taxonomy): domain Eukaryota; kingdom Metazoa; phylum Chordata; class Mammalia; order Diprotodontia; family Pseudocheiridae; genus Pseudochirops; species Pseudochirops corinnae. The sequence goes on along the minus strand of CM053592.1, from coordinate 114,959,840 downwards.
GATTGTTGTTCTTCATTCTCAAAGAGGACCAAAATGACATCACTATATCGAGATCAAGTACAGTGTATTGGACTGACTGATCAGACCAAAAGAAGCTTTGAAGGCTCTATCACAAGTTGGGCACAAATAATCCATACTAACATTTGGAGTGGAGATCTCGCTGAATTGTATGTCTTATGTTTCTTTTGAGCTACTACAAATCATCTTTGCTCAGAGAGCACAGTACCTTCTTTGATGTGGGCACACCATGCTAGATGGTCCTGTGTGGGGTATGGGGGCCCCAAAAATCCTCTACCCAAAAATTAAAAACCAGAGGTGTCTCCAGGTAAGAACAGGAAATTTTTATTTGGTTCTCTCTAGAAAAGAACATCCCTTCCACCAGTGCAGACCAGTGGAATGAGGTGTGTCACAAGAGGCAAAGCCAGATTTTATACTCTAACAGAGTCAAGCCCCCTCCCACCACTGTCCCTTATTCCCATTGGCTGGGAGGTGGGTTTACAATCCGAGCTCAAAATCTTCTCCAATGACAAGGAACAAAGAAGCCTACCACAGTCTCTCAGTGGCTGGGAAGCAGGCTTGTAGTCTGGTTGCAAAAAAGACAAAGAACAAGGAAACGGTATAGCCAATCCAAGTGTATATATCCTTATCTGGCAAATGCTAAAGTGAAGAAGGGGGAAAGGTTCTAAGACAGTGGTTCTCAACCTTCCTAATGCCGTGACCCTTTAATACAGTTCCTCATGTTGTGGTGACCCCCAACCATAAAATTATTTTCATTGCTTCTTCATAACTGTAAGTTTGCTACTGTTATGAACCGTCATGTAAATATCTGATATGCAGGGTGTACTTTCATTGTTACAAGTTGAACACAACCCACAGGTTGAGAATCGCTGCTGTTCTAAGAGATTCCTAAAGGGCTTAATGCTGATTGACAGCTGGGGAAGGGGGGGAAGGGTGAAACTGAAACTTAGGCCTGTTCCCACAGGAAACCTTACTAGATTTTAGCATATGGGCTGAGAAGTTTTCACCTCTTCCACTCAATCCTGTGCTCTTATTTCCCATGTCTCACGATCAGTTCCAAAGTTCTTCAGAGAGACCTTGAGAGCATCCTGGTATCACTTCTTCTGACCTCCGTGGTAGTGTCTACCTTGTATGAATTCTCCATAAAACAGTATTTTCAGGCATTTGTATGTTTGCCATTTGAACAATATTGTCAGCCCATTGGAGGTACAGTCTCAATAG
>CM053592.1:114917312-114958101 GCA_028646515.1 Pseudochirops corinnae | reverse complement strand
TGAAACTTAGATAAACGGCAAGGTATGCTAGATGGGGGAGTGCGCCCATCCTGAAACTTAGATAAACGGCAAGGTATGCTAGATTGCGAAACTAAGGGGGCCAGTAACAAGGGCTTATCAAACAGAAGACTGCTTGCAAAACTAAGGGGGCTAGTAATAAGGGCTTAACTAACAGAAGACTGCTTGTTAGACTGTTCATGACAAAAGATTGTAACTAAATAAAGAAATTTTAGCGTTCATTAACTGAGAGGTAGAACACCTGTGAGTGACGGTGTAGATCAAGGGTACGGCCATCTCTGTGTGTAGCTGAGATGAAGTGAGGAAGTAGGTATTGGGAAATGAGTAGATTGGGAAATCGGAGTGGAGAAAAAGTATAAATATGGACTTTGATGTTGCCTTGTGTGAGGGTGGTATTGGCATAGAGAGATTGTGAGACTTTCAATGAGCAAAGGAAAGTGACTAGAGGGATGGTATACAATAGTTATCAGGATCTTGACTGTGAGATAAATTTGGATTAAAAGAGCTACAAAAGAGGAGACATAACTTGAGTGATGAGGGAGAATCTGGAAATGGCAATGGGAAACAAGAAGCATTCTGATTCCCTCATCACAACCAGTGAGTTGGAGGGCATGAATGAAAGTATAACAAGTACTGGAAAGTGTGGCCAAGGTTCATTAGTAAGAAGTCAGGGCTCAGTGAGAGCCAGAAGATGAAAGGAGTGGAACAGGGAAAAGTTTCAAATGGAAGCAAGTTTATTAACTATAAAGTACGTGTTTCTGAGAACACAGCAGAAAGGGTGGGTAGATTTGGAGGGAGGAATCTGGGATAGGGTAGTGTGGAATGGAAGGGATTAGACAATGAGGTTTATACAAAAACAGTGGAGATTCAGAATCAGTGGGATGAGAACAGAAAGATAAGGTGGAGTATGCTAACCATTGAGGAATGAGTCTGGGCAGAGTGCCATTTGGTGGAAAAAGGTCCACAGAAAGAAGTATAATGCATAGATGGCTGCCTTTGGAGTCAGGGAGGCTTGAATTTAAGTTCTACCTCTGAAACAACAATCATATAACATTGCTTAAATGTCTGCTTAGTGTCATGTTATAGTTATGATTTTCTAGTTGTATCGATTCTCCATGACCCCATGTGGGGTTTTCTTGGCCGGTATACTGGAGTGGTTTGGCACTTCCTTCTCCAGCTCATTTTACAGATGAGGAAACTGAGACAAACAGGGTTAAGTGAATTGCCCAGGATGACACAGCATATACTAGAAGAATGAATGAGACATAGAGCTTTAAACTTAGAACAAAAAAGAGCATCAATTACATAGCAGGTATCCTAAAAGGCATAGCAGATGGGGAAACAGATCTGGGTAAAGGCTACTCTTGGATCAGGCCTACTCTAATTTGCCAACTTCTGTCTTCTGTATACTCTCCTAGGCCATACCTTTTGTCTGTTCCTTTCTCCTATGAGGTAGCCCCCCTGCTCCTCACTGGACTTAACATCTCCACCTCCTAATGTTGCGGGATAGGTTTTGGTGGGATTTCTAATGAGAAATCCTTTCTAGGCTTGCATCTGAAAAGAATTACCCCCCACAGCTGGGGGAAGGGGAGAAACAGTTAAGAAATGTGGCTTTTACAACTTAACACAAAACCAAATTAAAGTTACCCCAAAATATATGACATAGGCCACCCAGCACCTCTTCACTACAAGGATGAATCTTGAATGAGGCTCTTGAACAGTACCTTGCATATGGTAGGTAAGCTGTAAATACATGCTGGCTGGTAGGAAATTGCTAATGTTGTTCAGTCATTTCAGTTATGTTGAACTCTGTGATCCCATTTGGGGTTTTCTTGGCAAAGATACTGGAGTGGTTTGCTCTTTCCTTCTCCACCTCATTTTACAGATGAGGAAGCCAAGGCAAACAGGGTTAAGTGACTTGCCTGGTCACATAGCTAATAAATGCCAGAGACCTGATTTGAACTCAGGCCCTGACCCCAGGGCTGGCACTGTAGCCACTGTGCCACCTAGCTGGGAGATTGTACCATATATTAAACAGACTTAAACATACATCAACAAAATTCATATGGAAGTTAAACTTCTGATAATCTCATTCATCCCAGAACACAGGTAAGTACAATGAAGCATATGAAAGAGGCTTCTAAGCAACCAAAATAGATGTTTTCAGTCTTTTGCATCGAAACACAGAAGCCCATATACTTTACTCTTGGAAAAGTCTTTCAAACCTATTTAGTTCTATTATATATTCAGTTTTTATTTAGTTATCAAGACTCTCAGGCTATAATTAGAAAATTAGATTAGAAAAAGTCAATTTGGGTGGATAGATGGGGAAGATTATGATAAAAGTAGCATCACTGATAGCTATGAAAAGTAAGTTATCAGCAAAGGAATAAACAGGGAAAAAATTTAAAAAGCAGACATGAGGATAAGAGGTGGTGTGGGATAATGGAAGTGCCAATCTTAAAGTCTCAAAGACCTGAGTTCTATCATTGCTCAAGTCACACTTCTCAAAACCCTAAATGACTCTCTAAAAGCTTAAGTCAGAGGAGAGTTGCCAAAGGGAGATTTCATGCTGGAAATTCTCCACAATGAAATTTAAAATCCAGATTAAAAAAAGATGGGAAAAACCCCACTAAAACGAACAAAAGTAGCAATCAAGGGCCATTTAGCATGAGAACAAAGAGCTAGAGATTACTCAGTTATCACTTCCATGTATTCTAGAACTGTATTTTTTTTTTTAAATCATATTACAGAGAAGATTTGGGGAAGATGGCAGAGTAGGTCAGAAAACTCCAAGCTCTGAAGATCTTCCCCCACAAGAGTTAAAATAGCGCCGTAGGGAGAACAAAATGTGGGTGGAGATAAACAAGGAGAGGGGCATAAGCAAGGTTCTCCCAGGACAATTTGAGAAGATCAGAAAGAAAAATGCCAGGGGGAGGTTTGGTTTCTCTGAAGAATAAACAGCTCCAGACTAGGTTCCACTTTAACAGCAAGTGGCTAGCCTCTTAAACAACAAGGAACCAACAGACACCTGGTGAGTGCCGAAGCAGTGGGGCAGAAAGCCCCTGGCTGTGGGCACTTACAGGAGGCTGGAGATTTGGCTTTGGTTTCAGGTTAGGGGGAAGACCTGAAGAGCTGGGGCAAAGGGCACCATTTCCCATACCCAGTGCTAGAAGTGACTACAAATAATTAGGATATTACCACAAAGATGCACGGATAAAGTAAAAAGAATCCATCTATAGAAACTTGTAATTGGAACAGAGATGACCAGGGTTCATCTTCAGAGGAGGAAATTGAAGTAAAGAAACCTCCAAAGAGTAACATCAAATGGTCACCTGCCCAAAAAGAATTTATGGAAGGCCTTAAAAAAGACTTTAAACATCAAGAGATGGAGGAAAACCTAAGAAAGAAAATAAGAATAATCCAAGAAAAACAGGAAGGATATGAAAGGAAAGTCAACCAATTAGAAAAGGAGATTCAGAATCTTAAGGAAGAAAATGACACCTTGAAAATTAGAATTGGGCAAAGTGAAGTCAGTGAAATTACAAGAGATCAGGAAATTATTAGACAAAATATGAATAATGAAAAAATAGAAGAGAAAGTGAAACATCTTATAAGAAAAATGACAGATTTGGAGAATAGAACAAGAAGAGAAAATACAAAAATAATTAGACTAACTAAAAGTTATGACCAAAAAATGAATCTGGATAAAATAATACAAGAAATAATTAAAGAAAATTGTCCTGAAGCATTAGAACAAAGGGGGAAAGGAGAAATAGAAAAAAATCTAGCAATTACCACTTAAAAGAGATCCTATGAGAAAAATTCATAGGAATGTCATAGTCAAATTCTGAAATCCCCAGCTCAAGGAAAAATTATTAAAAGCATCAAGATTAAAACAATTTAAATATGATGGTGCCACAATGAGAATTAAACGAGACCTAGCAGCAGAAACATTAAAGGACCATAGGTCTTAGAACACTACATATTGAAAAGCAAAAGAACTGGGGCTCCAGACAAAAATTACATACCCTGCAAAGTTAACTGTTATCTTAAACAAAAAAAAAAAAAATGGACATTTGATAAACTTCCAGGTTTTCAAGACTTTGTCAAAAAAAAAAAAAACCTGAACTTATTAGACAATTTGAAATACAAGAACCAACATAAATATAAGGTACATAACAAAGACTGATTATAAAGGATCCATAAGGACAGACTGCTTCTTATGTACGTAAAATGAAAAATTTATGTCTAAGATTCGTATTAATAATTGGGGAGTTCATAAGAAAGACTGCGGGGAATCTGGGCATGATATGAATTTAAAAAGTAAAACCATTAGGAACAGCTAAAAGGGGCAATTACTTTATACAAATGAAGTGCAAGAGGAGGAACTGATACATAGGAATTAGATGGGGGAGGAGGGCTGGTGGTTCTGGTAACCTACTTTCATTGGGAATGGGTGTAAGACAAAACGATACATACATATTTAGAAGAGTATAGAAGTCTGCTAAATTCAGAAGGAATAAAATGGCAGGGGCATAGGGAGGAGGAAGAGGACAAGGGAGGGACCTTTAGAGGGGAGGGTGAGAGAATAGATAAATAGGGGTATGGAAGGGTGTTTTAGAGTTATGGGAATGGAAGGACAGGGGAGGGATCCTTGGAGGGGAGTAGGCAAGTTATAGGAGGGCAAAGCAGTGGGTAAAAATAAAGTAGAGGAAGCAGGAGGGATAGGAAACAAGAGACATGCATACACATAAAAACAAAGATCAGGAGTAGAATAGGTTCGGGAATGTATGTCTATGTGTGTGTATATATATATATATATATATATATATATGTATATATACTCACACACACACATATATATACACATATATGTATATTTATGTATATATCTATAGCTATGGAGAAACATCTAAAATTTATTGTGGCTTTCTGGGGAGGATTTTGGAGGGAGGGGAAAAAAGAACAAAGTAAAAAAGTGCAAAGCAGAGAACAAAAGAAAACTCACAAGGAGGCAAAGATGGATCATTCTTAACACGATGAATATTATTTATCATATAGGCTTTCTTGAAATGAAAATTGTTACACATTTTGAATCCTCTCATATTCTGCTATGCACATGACATGCTTTTATTTCTTTCTAACTTCGTATTTAAGTTCCAATATTTAAGTTTATGATGCTTTTGTTGTGTTTTTTTAAAATTCTCTATTTGTGTTCTGGCGCTTGAGTCCAAAATAAAATTTTGGAAAAAAAAAATATTACAAGGACAATCCTATTCATTAAAAGAACTATGTTATGTTCAGCATTATGGGATTTACTAAAGTTGTACTTCCTGGATCCGATTCTGTTTGTTTTTTTAATCAGTATGGTTACTGTCCAGAGAACTGGAATGTCAAAACATTTGCTTGCTTCCATACATCGTCTTAGTACATGCTTTGCTAGACTAGCTTTTATGAGCTGTGGGGGCTGAAACCAGTTCTTTACCTGGTGTACCACCTTCTGGCAGTGAATCTCTTCAAACTTATCTAGTTCATTTCTTGAAGGACAGAAATGCACTCTGTTGATGGTTCCACACTTGACTGACTTTTTAGCTCGGGACCAAGACTTGCTAGTATTTCTCTGTTGGCTTAACTTCTGGGAACATAAAGCAAACTTCATCTTAAATGGCACATCAATATGATATTTCATTGGAATTGTTAGGCATGTTTTAGAAATTGTTCATGAAAATAACATTAAAACTGTGACATGATTATCTTGAAAATTATTTTTTTTGTCCTCAGTTGTTTCTGGAAAAAGTGTTACTTGATATATGCTGAAAAGGAAAAAATAAACAATGAATATAAAACCTAATTAAAGACTCCTTCACTGACTAGATGTTTAATATTAATTGGTGATGATAGTACTAAGGTAGGTGCTTAAGTTACGATAGAAACTTTTTATATTTCTTTTCCAGTTATATTCTTATATATTTGTGTGTCTGTGTGCATGTACACACATTGTTGTTGTTTGGGGGGCAGTGGTGGTGCTTTAAAAAACTGACACATGAAAAACTACTCCATGGTATATTTAATTCATTTCAACAGAAAATGATCAAGTGCTTTAAACGTGCAAGGCTCCAGGCTAGCTACGGAGGGGGATGCCAAGGTAAATAAGGTAACAAAACCACTCTCCACCTCCCAACCCAACCCACAACTTTATATACCCATTGGTGGGGTATGTATGAGAGGGGTGGGTGGATGGGTGAGGGTATTCTAGGTATAAAAGCAAAGTCATGGAGATAGGAAAGCATGGAATATTATCAAGAACTGATAGATAGTTCAGTGTGGTGGAAGTTAGTAAGAATTGAAATAAAATTTTAAAAGTATAATGGAACTAGACTGAAGGGTATTTATTTAACGTCAGGCTAAGGAGCTGGCACTTTATTCAGCAGGTAATGAATGGCTTAAGTTAATGAAAATGAGTAATGCATTTTGCAGCAAGTGAATGATGCTATCGAAGGAGCACAGATTGAGAGTTAGGAGGAACACTAGAGGCCATTTGGTGCAACACTCCTCCATTAACTCCTCCTCCTCCTGCTCATTTACACATGAAGATCTGAGGCCAAGAGAGGTTAAGTGATTTGTCCAACAGCTAGGAAGTGTCTCCAGGTTGGATTTGAATGGAGATCTTCATGACTCTGAGTCTAGCAATCTACTCTGCCATGATGTCTCACCAGAATAATGAATAAGTAGACTTAACGTGGTGTATGTTTGCAGCAATGAGACGTAAGACAGGCTGAGTCTATGAGGAGGCCATTGTTAATAATCAAGTCTGGGGCATTAAGGTCCTTAACTGGGATGGGACTGGGAAGGGTAGATGTCAATCAGACATGGCAATCGATGGTAATGGATTCCATGTGGGGCAAAAGAGAGGAAAAAGTAAAAACACAATGACTTGGACAAGTTGAGTAACAGGTAACTTTTCAAAATGTCACATATGGAACAGAGACACATTTTGAAGAAAATACTATTTATTCTGGCAATATACAACTCATACACATTTCAGTACTGAATGGTGATAAAAAATAATAGGGCAAACAAGCATCCAGTTGCATAAAATCTGATTTCTTCTCCAGATGCTTTTGACTTGACATTGAGTTCTCAGTGCAGCATTAAGGAGACATCAGGTTATATAATTTAAACAGAACAACAAAGTAATGTGCTTGAAATGAATTTTAGTGATTTTAGAAATGAAACTGTGCCTCCAGTCACTTCTATGCAATGTATATAGAAGTTTACATTTTTGAAAGACTCCCCCAGACCCCTCACCCCCTTTTTTTCATTAACAATGTCAGAATTATAAATTGTGGAAAGCTCAGCCACAGTCTGGGAACACCAGGCAACATCTGTTTCAATAAACTGGCAAACAATTTGATCTGATATCACTTCTCTATAACGGAACCATTTTCAGCTTGTGCATATCCTTCGGAAGAACTGCAGTCACATTTAAACAGATTTTTAAAAGCCTATTTTTATAGAAGTCTTAAGGCATAGTTACGAACAAATAAAAACTGGCATTTACAAAACACTTTACAAGGCACTTCACATACAGTAGAGCATTCGATTCTTACAGCAACGTAGTAGAAAAATAAAGGGGGTGATGTTTGAAGGGATGGGAGGTCACCCTTGTAAAACTTAAGTTCCAGAACAATTTGGAATGCATTAGATACTCTGGAAAGCTTCCTAAAAACAGACCAACTTCAAAACAGATCACATTCAACATGCTTCCATACTTAAAAGCAAAAACTAAAATAAAATAAAACTGATTATGAGTAGCAGTTCATGTGGATTGGTTTTTCCTTCTTACTTACCATGGTTTCTGCCAACAGAAGTTCCCAAACCTTTGTGAATACTTAGTAAACTGTCCTGCAGTTTCTCTTCCTTTTACAATTCATTTCCAATTAAAGAGCAGCTTTCTCCCTTCCTCAAGTACTATCTGCTGCCTGAAGCATTTACTTATCGTGCCCACCATTTGGGGGAAAAATAATGGTGCAATAAATCATGGAGTGCTGCCTCAGGTTCTGTACTGGCCAAAGAGTATGACCATTTTTTGATTTCCATACAGATGAACTCCAGACATTTAAGAGACAAATGGATAATAATGAGAGGGAGAATGCCAGGAAAGAAAAATACTTGGCTGTACAGATGCTTTCCAACATAAAAACTTACATCATCCATAAAGATTAGAGATCTAGAGCAGAAAGGGCATCAATGCTCATTGAACACTGACTTTTCATGTTTAAAGACCAGTAAACTCAGGGCTAGGAGTTTAAGTGACTTGTCCAAGGTCACACAAGTAGCGTCAGAGGTAGGATTTGAACCTCAATTCTCTGATTTCAGAGCCAGGGCTCTTTGTGCTGTATCATGCTTCCTTCTGGCTTGAAAATTAGTGGATAAAGGTGCTATCTTGCCACAGTCCAGGATTATATTAGGAGCTGGTGAACGTAAAGAACAAATCATACTCAGTGACCAATTCAACAGGGTGAAAGGGAACAAGAATTTATTAAGCACCTACTATGTGTCGGACTTTGTGTTAAGTGCTTTACAAATATTATCTCATTTGATCTAGAACAGAAAGGGGCCTCAATATCTTTATCCTGAGATACTGTGCATGTATATGCATACACACTTTATCAGAGTTTCTTAGATGACCACCCTTTAATTTAACAGAAGAACAGCAACAACTCGGTGACAAATTGACTTTAAGCAAGTCACATAAGATCCAAGTGCCCTAGTTTCCTAACTGGTAAAATGAGAGGGTTGGGCCAGATGAATGCTGATGTCTCTCCCAGCTCTACGACCTAGTGCTTTTCAAATGAAATATTGGCATTCAAATGAAATTACATCTCATTTTTTCAGTTTCGTTTTACCTGATGGGGAAAGGGAATCTTAATGTTTTTGTGCTTTACACACATACATACATGCACACATATGTATTCACACATATGTATTGTATATGTGTATACATGTATGCATACACACTATATATGTATGTTTGTATATACAGACACATACATACATATATTCTTTACCAGACTACAAACTGATGAGCAAGTCTTTCAGGGAGCATAAAATATATTATGCCTATTGACTACGTAAAAGCAACACACACGCACACACATTATATACACGTAATGTGTCTGTGTGTATATAGCTGTGTATACACATGTATGTGTGTTTATATACATATATGTAGGTATCTGTGCATGTATATATCTACCTCTCCCTATACAAGTCTATATAGGGGGATGGCTATAGATATAGATAGGTGTATGTGTGTATATATGCAAACACACGTGTATGCATATATATATATATATATATATATATATATCTGTGTGTACTTTAGCTATTGCTATTATATAATCAATGAGTATAATAGAATCTGTGCTCCTTTCAAGGACTGCTTATTAGTTTGTTGTCTAATGGCCTTTCAAGCCAGTTATAAAGAACAAAAGGTTAGTGGATTTAATCTATGGCTTATTTCACTCAAAACACTAAGAAAAGGGACCCAAGTTTACAACAAAGCCACTGTAGTGATCTGAATACCATTCACTGGAAAATACTGAAAAAGTGCTAGATTCACTTCTGCCACAGACTGCCACACCAAGTCCTGTTCACAGCTTCTAGTCACTATTGACCTGAAGCAGACCCCAAGCAGCTTCTGCCACACCACCGTCCTTCTAACAATCTGTGAAATCCTTTTCCTCTTTTCAGAGACTAATTCAGATTAAACCACCACATGATAACCACTAACCACAGAATATCATGTCCCTTCAAGGCTTTAGTTCTGTAAACCTAAAGTCATGCAGCAACTCAACACACAAAGTTTCTCAAAGTGCAGTATGTGTTACATATACTATCAAATTCAATAAAATCATTTTGGGAAAAAAACACATCATTTACTAAATACAGTGCATCACGAGGCCTCTGCTTTCAGAGGATTCCTCTTTTAACCAACATCTCTGATAACCAATACTACTGAAAAGAGGCCGATCCCTCAGAGGAAACCTCTGACTGTACAAAACTGAATGTTTTCATTTTATCTTTACATTAATCTATATTCACAACAGTAAATCTTACCATAGTCATTTAATGGTACCACATATACATACTTTAAACTCCTGGGCATTTTGTAGCCCTTGCAAACATGGAGATCTGTCTCTGCTATTTGGAGAGTTATCAGTGAACATATTATACATTATCTAAAGGAAACCATGTTTTCCTTTTGGCCAAATCCCTACTAGGGATCTTTGGGAAGGGTTCTTGTTCTCTGTAGAACAACACTGAGTTCCTCAATCACTTTGGATGGTAATTTGTTATCAGTTTCCAAACTCGATTTGCTACTCTTGTCCTCAGTCTTCCTCAGAATCCTGAAGTCTTTATGGGATTTGTGATGACCGTGAAGAATATCAACACCCGAGTCCTCCAGACAGTTCAAACTCCTGTGCTTTTTAGTCCGATTTCGGAGTTTGTCCTCCTTGCGTTCCAGACAATGTGCCACCATGGAGGCCCGCTCTCTTAGACTGGCTTCTATTGGCTCTTTGTCCTGCTTTTCAGGAGGCCTCAGCTTTTCAAGTCCTGTTTTTGCATTCTAAATGAAACAAAGTAGCTCACATGAAAGCAATTCTCAGTCATACAACTGTACTCTGTGATTTCAGTTCATTAGTTTTGTATGAGAAACTTAAGAATCAATTCTGCCTAAGAGGCAGGGTTTTATAGCAGGTAATGGTTTATAATTTCTATGATTTAAATTCATGGCATTAACAAAATCTTTGGCTATTTTTTAGAAGAGTAGCATGAGTGAAAGTTACATGAATTAATCTTAGAGCAACCACATTGCATTTCAAAAAATACTGACACTTGTCATGTTTGTCTTTAGGTATCTTCAAAATACATCATTTTAATATGCTATATTATTGTAATTTATAGCACACATATTTTAAAATAATTTTTAAAATCACATGTTTCCAATTTACATTAACTTTTTACTTCAATTTGACAAATATTTACTGAGGATTTACTATATGCAAAGCTGTCCTAGGTCCTGAAATATAAATAGTATTCTCCCTTTTAAGTAGTACACCATCACATGTATAAACAGGCAAAGTAATCTATACAAGTCTGAATGTAAAAAATATCATGCACATTTCTACCTGAGTATACAAAACTTTTTTTTTTCCTTTTTAGAGACAAGGGATTTTTCAAAAGTAAATTCTTACAAGTCACTTTAAAGCCCTAACTTAGCATTACTAAAGAGCTTACTTTACATAGCACACGAAACTTTAAAAAGTGTTTTACATTCTTAATTGCATATGATTTTTATTATGATCATGTAAGTTCAAGCACAGCCTTATTTTAGCCTTAGCCTAGCTAAAGAATCTGAACACTGAAACAACACACATACAGTAAGTAGTAGATTTAAGATTTAAATCTAAGTCTTCCGACTCCATCCAGTCTTCTATTAAAGCAAATTTTTTATAAACTTATCAGCATATCACAAAAGTCCCACACAAAGGCCTCAATATGGTTCAGGGTTGACCTTGGGTTCTCAAGCGCTATGCTGGCAAAGTATAAGCTTGGGCAGATTCTAACATACTGGAAAAGAGGCCTTTCTAACTACAGGCATCAATGACAAACTATGTGTGTTTTCCAAAGGTCAACCTAGATAAGTATTAAGTCATGGCTAGTAGACTGTTCACTAGCTAATGAATTATTTGGCTATGGTAGCCCATGATTTAAAATTACTAAGAATAATAAAATAATGACAAATTTAAACTTTCCCACCCTTCTGTCTGCTCATTTAGGGTGGTGACAGAATGGCAGAAATGTAGGCAAACAGTGCTAAATATCACAAGGTGTTTATATTATCTATAAATGTGAGATCAATTTTGATGAATGATAAGTATACATAATACTAGAGGAATGAAGCCACATTGACAATGACATGATCATTATAAATGAAATCAAAAGATAATGAGGAAGTTTCAGTTAAATGGAAGGCTGACTCGCAGGTTCTGCTCAGAAAGGCAGAGGCAGGGAAAAAGAGTTGGCAGAGGTGGTTTCATTATTTGTTCCATGGCAACAAGAAAGCCTTGGTCACCTCAAATTGCTGTGCCCCTGACAACCATAACTCATATGAATTAAACTACTCAGAAGATTTCATGTTGTGAATACTGTTTTCAGAAGGTGTGTTGCACAACAAGCACCACCCACCCCTGTACAAATCAGAAAAAACAAAACTTTAATAGAAAGGAAACAAATAGCTATCAAAGTGGAGTTAATTCTCAATCAGCTGTCTGTATGCAATGACTAGTTAGAACAGGGGTCCAATATAATCCCAAAGTAGAGGAATGTGAAAATATAGAGGGTAAACACCAGATGAATTTACAAATGCTCTAACCTGTATTATTTAAGTTTCTGACACTGAAAAAGTGGGAAGTGGATAAAGGAAAGCATTAATTCTTACTGTCATAATTAATTTCCCTACCAAATTTTAATCAATACACAGTAATCTGAACCAAGGAGAGGCCTAAAGAGCTCAGAAAACACATTAGTCAACAAATTAGTCTTAGACAAGTAGAATGAAGAAATATGGCAACAGAGAGCAGCACTGATATTTAACATAAACTTATTTACAAACCATTATGGGCCAGGATCATGAAAGATTGGAAACAATACTGAGAAAAGAAAACTTGAGAAAGGACTAAAAGGCTTTTGCAAATGATTTTCCACAGCAGATTATACTATAGATTCTGAATCACATAATGGATAATATGATATAAAGAATACATTTCCCTCTTCTTAGTTGTTGTTTGAACTAAATAAAAGAGGGAAATATGTTCACCAAAAATATCTGTAGGGGAGGTCTTGCACAAAGTTCATTATCAATGAAGATTCTCTATAGAGAATGAGGTCTTCATCAAACTCCAGAATTCTATACAAATTCAACAGATATGGGATGATTCGAAAGACATTGGTGCAATAATCTACATAGAAAAAAACAAGTGGATGAAGAATGCTTATTACACAGACTATGGCACACAATTGGTTGGGAAGTCTACTGAGTTTGTTCATATGTGTATATGTACACACACACACACACACACACACACACACACACACACACACACACACACACACACACCCCTTGGAAAGGCTCTGAAGATAGACAACAAATTGAGCTCAGAATTGAGTAAGAGGAATAGTACAGGCTAAAATGCTTTTAGGAAACTGAGTAGTGCTTTCAATGGTCCCAAACTCTCTCTAATACAAAAATCAAATTAAAAAATAATATATATATATATATATATATGTATGCTTAAGGTGATGTTTATATGGTTATGAATCATTAAAAACAATCTGATAAGTATCAAAATTGTTGGTAACCAAAAGGACAATGGAGAGCAACGTAAGACATATACGCACACTAGTACTGATGTCTTGTCATAAAAGACATAATCCTCTACATTTTCAAACATAAAAATTAACGGACCGGTCATGGAGAGAGAGTGGGTGCTAACAGTTACACATCTCAAATGCTATACTAGTTCCCACAGAATGTTAAAAGATCTAGAGGAGAGGATTGGAAATCTTAGGAGGATCTTCTATAAGGGAATTTATGGGAGCATATGTTTATCTCAATTAAGATATTCATGCATGCATGAGGCTCATGAAGTTTAGAAATTTCAGCAGTCTGTGAACTTCTACACTGTAACTAAATCCTACATAACAACGATTTGATCCATGTTTTGTTCTCCAGCTGGAAAGGAGAAAAAAAAGTGCCTTCATGAAAGATAGCAATGCTTCTTTGTTGATGCCCAGGGGCCATCTTTCAGGCCACTAACTTAGCTGAGAAATACCATTAGTTCCCAAAGCACTGAAACTTGAGTAGGTCACTGTAAAATGTTAAAGTGTTACCACAGCTTCCGACTGATTTCTTTACAAGGGAGACAATTTCTAAACCTAATTTCTGGTTGTAATATTTTAGCAATAGAATTCCTGAAGGTGTATTTGGGATCACCTAGCTACTTTAGAGATAAAAAATAGTGTGGCACAAGTTGTATAGTTAATGATATTATTAAAACAAAACCTAATTATCTCAAGAAATAAAAAAATTCAAAACGGTAGTATTCACTAAATTATTAACCAGGTTCTTTGCCAAATGTTAAAGTTACAGATCAGGAATGGGTTCTGTGATGTATCAGAAAATACCTCATGTTTAAAATCCTAGGTCTGCCCAGAGGTGGAAGCCTCTGTTCAAGTTTGCTGTGCAACTTTGGACAAGTCACTTGACCTCTAGGACCCTTGGGCTATTTAATCTATAAAGAGAAGCATAGAAGAGAAAATCTCTACAGTTTCCTTCCAGGTATAGCAAAATCCTATGACTCTAGATCAAGATGAATGCAAATATTTCCTGACTATTCTTTTCATGGTGCAACACTTAAAACATTTATATTTAATATTTAAGTCAATGAGCTAATTACCATTGTGAATTACACACTGCACAAGAAATGTATGTTCTAATTCAATAAAAAACATATTAAACTCCCAACCTACCTCTATATTTCTTCTGGCTTGGTTAGTATTTTTCTCATGCTGGATGGGAATTAAAGGCAAACCGCCAACTTTGGGATTTTTGGTTATAGATCGCTTACGTTCTTTTCCAGCTGGTGGCCATATATCATTATCATGCTGTGGAGACACAATTTCTGGCTGTTGGCATGGGCTTGTATTATAATACTATGTTATACGCACACAAATCGACTGACTCAACTCTTTTCCCTTATCTCCACATTAGACGATCTACTTTTTGTTAAGAATGCTATTTGTAATTATTAGGTTGATGCCACAGCCCTGTTGCTGGAGGATCTCAGACTGTTAAGTGAACTGAGCTTTAAGGTCTCTGTTCAATTTCTAAGTTGCAAACATGGGCCCTCTATACTATTTATCAAAGCTAAAAAAAATCTTTGGGGAGTAGAAAAAAAATTCTGTGTAGGAAAAGGAACATATCTGTCTTAGAGTTCTATGTCCCAGAATTGATGGAAATTTATTTTTATTCAACTAGGCCAAAGAAAAAGTTTTGGAAGGAAAGAACTTTTTACCTTAAATATCACAAACGAGTATCAGATACACGCTTCCTTTACTTATAATCACTTTACATTTTTATTACTTAATTGCATTTTGTGTAAATAATATCTTCTAATTAGATAATTTTACTAAAAATCACTGAAAATCTGGTAAATATTTCCAAAAATTTACTGACTCCACACTGAACAATGCACTAAAATAAACCATTTTACAACATTTAAAACGTCACAGTGGATTAAGATAAACAAAAACTCTTAACATATTATGACATAATATGCAAATAACATTAAGCATTGAAATAACGCTTTTCCCTTTATGAAAGAATCTAAATTTTTAGAACAAAAAAATAGGATAAGAAATTAACAATGGCAACCAATAAAAATATATTTTAAGTGCGCAAATATGCTCTTTTGAAAAGAAGGTTCTGTAAAACTAAATGGTTAAATATTTATTCCTTATTTACATTATTAAAAAAAAGGCAACAGATCCTTACTCTTTATCATGATGAATATGGTGCTCATTTTAAGAAAAGTTGAGGAAAAAAAATCTCAAAATTTGTAATCTTGATTAAATTTAATGTTTGCATAAAGTGTGCCCTAAATTTTGGGTATCCATAATCTGTTATAAGCACAAACATCCAACTTCTCCTTCCTAGCCTCAATATGTACTCTTTACCCTCATTTTCTTTAAATATTTAACTTTAGACAAACCTATAACATGCCTATTTGAGGAATGTTTTAAAAGTGCTATGTTATTTCTATGGCTAGATACTCCTAACATGGAAAGCTTCCACTGGGAACTCTATAGAGTAATGATGACACTTTGGGGGCACTATTGCATAATAGAAGTGCTAAAAGATAACTTAAGAACCCATAAGAGTCAATGTCTTTTAAAAGTACTTAATTCATTTCCAGGAAAAACAAACACTGAGAAGACTTGGTGGATGTCTCTCAATGGACTGAACTCAGAAGAAGAACTAAAACACAGTAAATGTATTAAGAGTTTGACTTCATGTTAGCAAGACCTAGTTCAAGTCCCAATTCTGTTCACTTGACCAATTAATAGCATTATCTAACATCTACTATGTATCAGATACCAAATTAGGGAAACAAGTTTAAAAAATAAAATTATGCCTACTTGCAAGGAGTTAACATTCTAATGGAATAGACAAAAAGTACATATCTAACTAAATACAGAATGAATATGATTAGAATAAACACCAAATAGTTAAATATAAGATGGTCTGGGAGAGAGGTCAACAGCAGTTGAGGGTAGATCAAGAAAGGCTTTATGGAGTAGATGGTACTTCACCTAAACCTTTAAGGAAGAGATGCTGGGCAAATCCGTTAACCTCTCTATGCCACCAGTAACTCTCAAAGATAATCTTGCAGAAGAGTTGCTGATCTGAACTAGTGTAAGAATTTCCTCATCAGATGCATATGCCACAGTGAGGATTCATTTTGTAACTGGGTTGGATTAGATCAATGAGGTCCCTTCCAAATCTCAAATTCTATGATTCTGTGTGCTTTTTACCAGTGAAATCACAGATCCACAGCTAAAAGAAATTGCATACGTAGATGTATATGGACTTTCAAAGGCAATTTAAAGACAAATTCTCTGAATATTATCATTTTTCACTACAGTTATGAATAGGCCAGAGTACCAGACTAGAACTTGTTTTAGACTTAGATGGTAGAAATATAATTCATGTTTCTTTTTTAAATATGGGGGAAGACCTTCATTGGGAAATGAAAGGTCATTGACTAGACTAAGAGAAACTTCAAAAAGACTAGTCTCTAGTTTTCCTGTATAAATCTCATTTCAGATAGTTACAGAATAATGTTAAGACTAGCAATGTTTATTAGCCACCAGGAAAGGTAATAAATTAAATGAAGCAAAGAAAGTGGTTTTCAAAAGAAGTGAAATCCAGAGCTGGGAGGGAATGACCTGACATGATTCTGAAGTCCTCTAAGAGGAGTAGGAGATTACATCACCACTAATAAAGAATGACACCTGAATTGTTGCCAATTAATTTCACTCATCTTGTGGACTGTGTGACTAGGAATGCAATTATGTAGTCAGAGAGGATCAGGGAAGAACCCATTTCTACTGATAAGGGTCTTTAATTCCTCTCCTAAAAAGAAGAAATCGTGTCATGAATAGGGGAAAAGGAGTATCTAAAGGAGCAGAAGTACTATCATTTAAATTGTATCAGGATCCTCAAGAGAAGGGTATATACATCTAAGCACCTACATTTTGAAGCTTCTTTAAATGACTGTTCTATTGGAACTTAAAAAAGAATCTTTACTTCTCTGTCTTCCTAAATTAAAAATAAATGTTGAAAATGACTAATGGTAGATATTTCTAGGGTGGGAGGAGGAATGGGGAAGAAAAAAAGAAAGTTGCAAGATAACTTTATTATATATTTATAAAGAATAGCAAGTTGTACATAATGCATTTGTAGTTCCACATTCAATAGCTTTTTTCTATTCTACTGTTACAGAAATGCTTGTTTTATTTTTTCAAGTT
The DNA here is from genome assembly GCA_028646515.1 of Pseudochirops corinnae. NCBI lineage: Eukaryota > Metazoa > Chordata > Mammalia > Diprotodontia > Pseudocheiridae > Pseudochirops > Pseudochirops corinnae. The sequence continues at coordinate 114,940,422 of CM053592.1, read as the reverse complement.
CAGAATAAAATAAATTTTTTAAAAAGTTACCTTGAATTTTGCTGTTGAGTGCTTCCCAAATACTTTGAGATATATACATATGTATGTATATATCATACATGCCTCTTAAAACCAACCGTAGATTTTTAAAATTTAAAGACACTTAAAAAGTTAAAGGAAAAAGTTAAAATCTATCTACTTAACATTTCAGAAAGCTATAGAGGGGGAGAAAATCACAATGATCTAACTATGTAGTCAATCAGTATTTATACTACTAAATAAGAGATAATAAGAGAATAAGTCTCTTCCCTAGGTAGGAATAATCAGCTTTCTTGTATACTTAAGCTATGTTTGTATTTAAAAAATCCTAATAGTAGGATTCTAGAAAGTCTGCCTAGAATTATCAGAGAATCTGGGAAACTGAGAAATATTAATAACCTGATAGTTAAGAAAGTCCTGATCATTCTTTGGGCCCAATATATGCCAGTAATTTCTTCTGTTTAAATGAGAAAAGAATGAGAGGCATACTCAGCAGAAGAAAAAATGTGCTTTAAAGCAGAAAAAGAAAATGAATCTGTCTCCAGTAATCAAAAGAAACTGTGGAATACACAGCCTATATATAAAGACAGCAGCTGCCACCAAGGCTGTAAGAACAATACCATTAAGAACAGGCCAAGGCATTTCACAGAAGGGTCATTTGAATGGCAAGATGGTAGTATAGTTTTTCTCAAGAAAAAAGGAATTATGTGCAAAATATGGAATAACAAAAGCCGAATCCAAAAAAGAAGCCAGAAACCTCATTCAAGGTTAAAAGAAAAAATAAATAATATCAGAGAATTTAATAAATAGACCTCCAACTCAGCATTCTCTAGACCCCAGGCACAGTATGTGAAAGCAATTTCCTAGGCTTGAGCTTTGGGATTCCCACCAAACCCTTCTACGGCAAAGACTCAGCTTGAACCCAGCCTCATCCTATAAAAGGTAGGAGGTATAGGAAGCAAAGAGCTTATATGCTTAAGTGAATGTGGAATGAAAATGCAGTTTTTACTCTAGTCAGAGGCATGGCTGGGGGCTCTCCACATCTCTTTAACAAAATAGAGGCTGAGGATTCCCAAACTCAAGGGTTTGTATAGTATTTGAAGGAAGAGGAACCAAAGGTGAAAGATGAAAACCAGAAAAACTTTATAGGAAATAGAGAAAGGTTGAAAGATGAAATAGATAACATAGAAAACCTGAATGAAAACCTAACTCAGCGGATAAACCAGCATAGGGGTTTCTAGAAAGAAAATAGCATAAATTTTTATAGCAGCTCTATGATTTGCAAAGAGCCTTCCATAGTATCTTATCTGATCCTCATAACAACCCTGTAACATAAGTGTTATTATCTTCATTTTAGAGATACAGAAACTGAGGTTGAGAAAAAACAGGTAATTTACCAAGCACTGCCCTCTTAATGTCTGATGTTCGATTTAAATTCAAGTCTTGCTGACTCCAGGCCCAGGGCTCTATCCATTGAACCACCTAGCTATCTTAAAGAGTTCGAAACACTTACCTTCAAGAACTATGAAGAATTATACTGGGAAGAAAAATGAACCAAAAGTTTCTACCCAAAAAGAGAATTCTGTACGCTACCCAGAAAGCAAGAAGTAATGGCAAGAAACTTATGAATGGTTTATAAAAGATTTCATGTGTGAGAATTCTGCACATTATGAGACCACTTTCTCTGGTAGAAAGAAAAAAAGATTTTGCCCCAGGACAGCATCCAACGCACAGAAAAAGAGATTAGTCCCAAACAGTAGATAACCAGTAATCAGGGTGGAGGGTATAGGCTTAGAGCAGTGGTTCTCAACCTTCCTAATGTCGTGACCCTTTAATACTCATATGTGGGCATATCTGCAGGTAGGCAGACCCGCCTGGAGATGGATAGAGGAGCGGTGTCTCGGCTCATAAGACCACTGGAAATATGTGTTTTCCAATGGTCTTAGGCGACCTCTGCAAAAGCGTTGTTTGACTCCCAGCGGGGTCACAACCCACAGGTTGAGAACTGCTGGCTTAGAGGAAAAGGCGTGGGTGGGGCTCAGGGGCTCAGATATAGAACCAGAAGGATAAGCCGGCCTTAGCAGTGAGTGATTATGGAATAGTACTGGATAGGACCAGGTAACATGACTAGGGATACAATGACTTCCATTCTGCAAAACTGCTTTAATTAAATACTGTTTCTTTCATGAGTTGATATTTCTAGGAGTGAAGCATAGCATAAAAAAGGAAGACCAAGGAAAATCTACAAATGCAACAAGATAGAAATGAGATACAAAGGCAATTCAAGCTTGGCACTTCTGAAACTATGCTCGTTAAAGACACAAGAGAGAATAAAGAAGAAGCAAGCAACAGCATAGCCAGGAAACTGGAGATCAGAAATCTGAATATACTGGAAATGGAAATAAATAAGGAGAAGAAAAAATAAAAACTTCTTGGAAAAGGGTCCTGCAAACAAAACCCAAAACAAAAGAAACTGGAAGGAAGAGAGGTGAGATTTTTGAACCACAAACTTAAGATGGGAGAGGAGAGATAGTGCAAAAATAAGGAGAAACATAACGAAAAGAAAGGAAGTTCAAGGAACTTTACGTAGGAAAGGTAATCACAAATTGCAGGAAAGAACTCTAGGAATAGAACAGCATCAAAATAATATGAGCAAAACTAATTACACAGACGAAATCCCGACTTAAAGGAGAAAGAAAATAACAATAAAAAAAGAAGAGGAGAAAAAAATGAGGCCTAACAAGCATAGTTTAAATATCAGTGGATGAAACAATCCAACAAAATGAAAGAGCAACAGAATGAATAAGAAAACAAAATCCAACAATGTGGTACATACAAAATAAATATCTTTAAAAACAGGACACATAAAGAATAGGTCCAAATGTTAGCTTACAGTAACTACTGGAATCATATATTCATCAAATGATAGGACTAACCTTAACAACTTAACTACCAACTAAATCATATGCTTCAGGCAAGTCTAAATAAATGAGAAATGAGTCAGGTACAAGGAGAGTCACAGAGATCTCTAAGACATGTTTCAAGGAGAAAACTATCAGGTCTGTGCATGATGGACTGAAGCCCAGACAAAGCATCGATGGAGTGAGTTAAATGAACTGCTTTCTTCATTGAAGAGGTTAGGAACTAGATGGTGTCTGTAAAGTTGGGGAAAGGAGAACAGACACTCACTGAAGTTCAGACTGGGAAAGAGATTCCATTGGGCACTGAAGATCACCATACCTAGAGGCAGGTTCTGGGATGAGCTTTTGACCTCAGTTAAGTCTGAAAGTAGGATCAATTAAACCTACTTTGGCTGACTGCTCATTTTTTATTATTGCTGTTAATAATAATAGCAGATGATATTTCAACAACACTTCAAGGTTTACAAAGAATTTTACATATACTATACAATATGATCCTGTGGGAGAACTATCAAAGGTATTGTTCTCATTTTGCAGATGAGAAAAAGCAAGTTCAATTTTCCCCATGATGGAAGTGTTGGGAGGCAGGATTTGAACCTAGGTCTCTCCTTGTTCCAAGTTCTGCCTTCCTACCACTATACCACTATATCTCCCATGTATTCATCTGATACAGCAGAAATAATTAGGAAACTTCAAAAGACTACATAGATAAAAAGAGAATTTGGTCAGCATTGATACTCATGACCCTCAAATTACTAGCTGTATAATTGATGGAAGCAACTAAGTGGCTCAATGGATAAATGCTGGGCCTAGTCATGAAGACCTGAGTTCAAATTTAGCCTTAGGCACTTACTAGCTGTGTGACAGTGGGCAAATCACTCAACCCTGTTTGCCTTAATCTACTGGAGAAGGAAACAGCAAACCACTCCAGTATCTCTGCCAAGAAAACCCCATGGACAGCACTGGCATGTTATGATCAATGGGGTCATAAAGAGTTGGACATGACTGAATGACTGAGCAACACAGAACTTACTAGGAGTGTAACTCTGCGTTAAGTTGCTTGCCCTCTCTCATCCTCTAAGGCAGTGGTTCTCAACCTTCCTAATGCCTTGACCCTTTAATACTCATATGTGGGTGTATCTCTGCATGTGAGTGGACCCACCTGGAGACGCATAGAGGAGCAGTGTCTTGGTTCCTGAGACCATAGGAAATATGTGTTTTCCGATGGTCTTAGGCAACCCCTGTAACCCCTGTGAAAGGATCATTTGACCCCCAAAGGGGTCGCGACCCACAGGTTGAGAACCACTGCTCTAAGGTAAAACATCAATTAGTAAGCATGGAATTTAAGGTCTTTTCAAACTACTTCCCCAGCTTTATTTCACACTAGTCTCTACTTGATTCTCCTCTTCTACATTTTAGGCAACTAAGGTATTATGCACGATTCTCCAATTTCTCTCACCTCCCAAATTCAACATCTTTCCAAGTCCTGTTGATTTTACCTTTATAGATTCTCTTTGTATGCTCCCTTCTCTCCTATGACTCTGCCATCATCCTGCTGCAAGAATTAATCACTTTGCTGAACTATCGTAGCAACAGCTTGCTGGCTGGTCTCTCTAAATTAAGTCCATCACTTAAGTCCATCTTCCACTCCGACGTCAAACTGATCATCCTACAGCGCAGGCTGATCAAGGTACCTTCTGACCCCCATTCAGTAAACTCTAGTGGCTTCCTTTTCCCCTCCAGTGTCAAATATAAAATCCTCTCCTGGGCAATCAAAGCTTTACACCATATGCCCTTTCCACTCCTCTCCTGATGTATTCTGCAATCCAGGGACAGACCTCTTTGCTGTTCTTGTGCAACACACTCCATCTCCCAACTCAGGGCAATCTCACTGGCTGCCCCCGATGTCTGGAATTCTCTCCCTCCTCATCTCTACCTCCTGGCTTTCCTGACTTCCTTCAAGTCCCAATTAAAATCTAAAATCTCACTTTCTACAAGAAGCCTTTCTTGATACTCCTTATAATGCCTTCTATCTCTAATTTATCTTATGTATTCATTTTGTTTGTACATAGTTCTTTTCTTGTTGCTTCCTCTACTGGAACATGAGTTCCTTAAGGGCACGGGGTTGTTTTTTTATTTTTATTTTTAAAAATTTATTAATTTATTTATTTTTAGTTTTCAACATTCACTTTCTTAAATTTTAAATTTTCTCTCCCTCCATCCCCAAGACGGTTTACAATCTGATATGGGCTCTACACATATGTTCCTATTAAACACATTTTCATATTTGTCATGTTGCATAGAAGAATTATAATAAATGTGAGAGACTGTGAGAAAGAAAAAACAAAGCAAAAAGAAAAAAGAAAATAGTCTGTTTCACTCTGCATTCCCACTCTCTAGTTCCTTCTCTGGATGTGAATGGCATTTACCATCATAAGTTCAAGGGGCTGTTTTTGCCTTTCTTTGTATCCCTAGCACTTAATAGCTACTTATGGACTGACTGAAAGAAAAATCAGACTACCTATAACCTACCATCTCCTTGCTTCGTGAATTTCCCCCAAGCCTCTGTTATGCTCTCTCCTCATCTCTACTTTTCAGAATCCTTTTGGGTTTTTTTGAGACTTAGCTCAGGCATCACTTCTTCTGGGAAGTCTTTGCTGACAAAGCCTTTCCATCCTCAATCATTATTAGAGGGCTTTTACTTTTTCTTTGTCTTCTTTACTTTACTTGTATTAGAGTTACTTGTGTCCATGAGATATTCTTAAGACTCCAGCACCCAGAACAAGACTTAAAGTAGGAACTTGTGCAAGTGCCTCCAACATTTAGCATAATGTCTGGTACAGAGCAGGTACTTAATAAATGGTTATTGATTGACTGTATAAATAAATATTTGCTGATTTAATTTAACTTAAGCACAGTTAGAGACAACACACTATTTACTGATGCTTATAGTGTACCTTCTTTCTTTCTCTCTCCTCACCATATACTGGACAGGGACACTGCTAAATAGCTGACTAGTGAACTTGTTTATGGCAAACCAAATGGGTCAAAGAGAAAAGCTTCCAAGTCCTGGGTCAAAGTAGGAATTCCAAGAACCCAGGGCACACACACAACTAGGGAATTTGCTCCTGGTTTTTAAATTTAGAGGGTTCTGGTAGCACTTGTATTTCTTTAGAAGGTAAAAACTAAACTTATTAAGAATAATTAATTAAACTAGGAAGTCAACATATGTTGCCTCCTCTCCCCCTCTTCTCCTGCCTCAGATGACCTTCTCCTTAGCCTGCAGTGATCTATCTAGATACGGTGACACAATGCTCCAGGTTCTCTGTATAGTCTGCTGTCTTACAATCTTTGATTCCTCCTTCCCTTCCTCTACCCCAAGGACCTGTGGGTCCTTAGGTTCTAAGCTCCTGGGTCTCCCATTACAACTCCTTTCTCAACTGTATTGGTCTGAAGAAGCTGATCTGAGGGCACTTTTCATACTGTTCAGTCACTTCAGGTGCTAGAAATGCTAATTTCATCTCTGATCTAGCACCAAAGAAATCTCTAGGAGAGCTGACACTAGCTTCTGACTTGGTGGATTTGGAATGCCACACATTACATGTTTTGAGATTCTCTAGCTTTCCCTTTCTTATTTATGGATATTGTCTTCCATAACATGTCTCTTCTGGTGGTAAGTTATGTTGCTTTTTTATTCTCTATGGAGGCCTTTGGTTTCATTCTCCATGGCCTCTGCTGCATTGTATGAAAAAAACCATTTCCTAATCTTATCTTAAAAAACAAAACAAAACACTCATCAGGCTTTTAAGGTCTTGCTGGCCTTGGGTCAACAGAATTCCTACCCTGACTCACTTCTTACTTACATGGCTTTCCTGCCATATATTAATTAGCCTGTTAATTCTCATTCTATTCTTTAGTGAATGTGGATCTCTTTACCTATTGTTCTAAACTGGTATCCAATACTAATTTTATTAGCAGTTATTGGACCTTGATAGAGAAAGCTTCCTTTCTCTGGAAGCCACCTACATCCCATGACCAGAAGTATATGGTCTCTTCTTATCTGAAGGCTAAGACTCTCTTATGGGACTTGCACTGAGGTCGTGTTTCTGTAAGGGATGCCCTCTACCTGTCCATTTGCCCACAAAAGGTGACTGACATAATCCAAACTTGGTGAATGTGTGAGACTTTCTTGACTCAGAATACCCACACCTCCTATGCTCCTACAACCTAGAGATCATTTTCAGACCCAGGATAATGACCCAATGCCTCATTTTCTTCCATCTCTGAAATCAGGGCTACTTATCTGGTCCCCCTAGATTCACTACCAATACTCTTTCTTTTGTCATGAGCTCAATCTCTAGGTCTTCTGTGGAAATGAAAGGTACTTTCCAATTTCTTCCTTCCCTTGCTATACAGGAACAGCACTGTTTTCTAAATTTTTGACATTTTACTGCTAGCAACTACATGAAAACATAATGGAGTGTTAGGAAATGAAGAAAAAAAAGGGAATTTAAAAATTAAAATGTTCTAAAAGGAGGAAAAAACTGACCTTTAATGAGAATATAAATGGAACTAGACCTTAATCTTTCTTGGCTCTCCAATTTACTGACTCCTTTCCATTCCTGTCCCTGGAGTCAGCTGTCTTAATCTTATTACCATTCTAAGCACTCAGGTTTCAAGCCTAAGGTATATTTTGGCTGGCAAGGTAAGCTAGCATTCTTAAGTCATTCTAGAAACTCCTGATCTTTTTTTCTGGGCTTTGGGTCCTAGCTTGAGGAAAATATTTCTTAATCTGGTTCCTTCTGGCCCCCAAAATTTTCCCTCAAGTTTAAGACTATTTAATTGCCCTTGAAGTCATCTGGAACATTCCAAGAGTTTTCTAAGCCTCCATGTCTTTGGCAATTCCTAATCTTTCCATTAGCTCTTTGGATGTAGAAGGCACTTTCCACTCTGGCTCATGGATTTCAAAAATCTCTTTCAATGTTTGAGGTTGTTGTGGTTTCACAACTTTAGGATTGCCTCCCTGTATCCTTTTCTCATTCTTATGGCATCCCGGAGCATTCAGGGAATAAAGATGGTACGTTGTTCCCTCTGTGACCTTCTGCTGGTATTAAAAACTTCAGTATCCAGCCAAGTGCCATTGGGATTTTAGCTTTATTTTTCTTTTTTTCTGGTTAGTTTGCCAGAATCAAGTTCCAAACAAGAGTTGGCTCTGCTCTGACCATTAACAAAAAAGCAATTTCGACAGCCTTCATTGTATTAATACACTTAATATTTCTACTACCAATTTCCCAAAAGGTTAAATTACATACAAGATGTAAACAGAGGAATCCCTCAGACTGATGTCCTAACATAAAGATACTCCTTTCAATCCTCTTGAGGGAGGTACTCAATGTTATGCACATGTACTTGCATCCAGGCACTTTATGATTTTCCCGTGTTTTAATAATGAGTGAAAGTGAAAAATAAAAACCTATACATTGAATGTCAGCTTTAATCCACACTATCTCACAAAACCTTTTTTGAAAATCTTTTTTTCTCAGTTTTGAAAAATAAAAAATATCCATTCTATAAAAATAGAATTACACTACACTAAATAGATGTGAATATCATACCTGGGCAAGAAAAACACTGGTCAGCCACTCCATCTGCGTTTGTGGACCATCACAACACATGTACCTGAAAGAACAGGAGCATTAAAATGCATAATACATGAACAAACCGTGTACTTATAATAGTCACCTACAATATGGGTGATTACTGCGTTCACATTCAAAAACCTCCTTGAGATTCTCTTGATTTATGATTTAATGTAATCAGAAGCTGAATATTAAACTAGAGGCTATTTCAGGTTTCTGTTAAATGTATATCATTTAAAAAGTTTATGACTTCAAAGACTTAGTGAAAATAAAACTTGCTTTGCCTTAGAAGGCAGGGTAAGAGAAGACATTTTGTTAACTATGCCAATATAAGGCAGACAGAGAATGCATGTGAATGTGGGAAAATGACATGAAGTTGAACAAAACCTTTCAGATGCTCTGAGCCAAAGGATAATAAGATATGTTTGTACCCATTCAAGCATGGGTATCTTAAGCAGTAACACATACATAATTACTAAGTGAAAATATTGAAAACCCTCATCTATATTACTGAGGAGGAATATGAAAAATAAGCCACATGTGTATTCTTAACTACAGATTTTTCCCAGCTAGAGCAGATGTGACAATTTTTAAAGGTTCTGAATTCATCTGGGGCAGCCTTATAGCTGCTGGTAGTTACATCAAAAACAGCGAGCACAAAGATCAGTGACATCATGATTTCAGTCTGTATCACCAGCCATCTCCCAGTCTCCCATGTTTGATTATCTTTGAATTTCTCCTTGTCTTTCCTTCAGATCCAGCCAGTCACCAGGTTCTCACGGTTCTATTTCTATAACATCCCATTGATCTATCCCCTTCCATTCTATTTTCACTGTCACCAAAGGCCCTCATTATCACATGCCTAGAAAACAGTAAATAGTCTCTAAAGTGATTTTCCTGCTTCTGCCCTCTCTCTACACCCAAATGTATCCTTCAGTTCTACCTACTGAAAGACTAGTTTTTCTTTATCTGGTTATGTCAGTGGCTCTCTTTTCCCTTCAGAATACCATTCCAACTTTCTTCAAGATGTTCATGACATCTTCCTGCCTATGATCACTCTATTTCCTGTACCTAAAATGTCCACCTCTATTTCTACATACCTATATGCATACATATATACATAGATGTGAGGTACGTATATGGGTTTTTAAATACTTATGTTGTTTGTCATTGGTCTTCTTTAGAAATGAAGGACGAACAATACATCTACATGTATGTATACATACGTATGTTAAAATCTAATTCAAACAGCGTTTGATGCTCATCTCCATTCTACCCTTGCAGCCTCTGGTGGTCATAAGCTAATTCCCTGGATTTCATTTAGCATTTTATTTGCACCTCTCAAATGCACTCACTATGCAATCATATTCTAGTTATTTGTGTTTACATCTTATCCTCCGACTAGGCAATAAGCTCCACGAGATCAGTAACATCATTTTATTTAAATTTTGTTGTCTTCTCAAGCATGAAGCAATGTTTGATACGCCTTAAGTGCTTAATAAAATGCTCACAGGGTCAAAATTTTGGATTGAACACACACTAAGGAAAGGTCTTTTAGAATTCTGGGCTAAAATGATTTGTAGACCAATAACATGAGTAGACCCTAATCTCCTACTGCCAGATATACTTATAGAAAAGGGAGCAATGACACTAATCCTATTTAGTGGCACTTGGTTCAACCAAGTATGTGAAGGAGACAAGATCTTTGCTGAAGATGATGCAACTGTGAGGGCCCTGGGGGACCAATATACTAGGTATCTGAAGGTGAGAAAGATACTAACGGCAAGGTAAAAATCTCAGATGTTAATACCAAAAGGGGTGACGAACAGAGCATTCATAACAATTAACCTATACACCTACTCTCTCAACTAGTATAAATAAAATATTTATGAGAATCATCTATATATATATATATATCAGAAGAATCCCCAATGAGGTGATTTATCAGTAGGGTACATGTAGGTTTTCACCGAGAGATGTATAACAAAGGACCACTTTTACCATTTCCTAATTAACTCAGAGATGTAGCAAGTAAAGGATTCCATCACTCCTGTTTGCTGATTATCATGATAGTAAGAATGATGATAACGATGATCATGACAGCTCAGCAGAAAAATATTCTACCTAATGAACTCTTTTACAATAAGGTATCTTCCACTCATCCATCAAAATCATTTAAGATTCCATCGTAGATAAATAAAAATTACCCTGTTTACTAAGGCTTCATTTGAACTTTGGTTTTCCTGACTCCAGATCCAATACTCTAGCCACGGTGGTTCCTTGTTGCCTCAAAATTGCCTCAAAGTTCTAACCTCTGACTTCTTTTCTTTCTTTGTGTGTGTATATGTGTGAATGCAAATGTATGAGTTATGGTTGACCCTATCCATTTCATACTTTGCCTTCTTTACATATCTGTGTTATGTTTGACTGTTAAGCTTTATTTACTTTCCTTCTTGAAGATGACATTAATCTCCCCATTTTATTTAATTTTGTGTGCTTCTCTTCAAGTTAAAATTACCTCCAAATTATCTATGTATATTTTAATTTTGTATGTTAAATAAACATGCATCTTTTTTGTTCAAGGAAAACTCCATGTTATGTCGGTCCCAGTTATCAGATATATTCCACGACAACTCATTCCTAATTCACAAGACTCGTGGGTCAAGTGGAAACAAAACAAATTACCATAAAAAAAGGTTTGGTAATAACCTGATCACAAACCTATTTTTCCATCATTGAGCTGAAGTTGCAGAGAAAACTTTTGGCTTCATTCAAAGGAAGCTGAAATTCTGCATTTCTGTGAGCTCTTTGCCTGCCTTCTAAAAAAAGAAGAAAACTACTCCACACTGAAAGCAATTATTTTTGGAACTACATATATGGTTTAAATGTCGAAATCTAAATTTTAATACTGATGATTACTTACCAGTGGTGTTTCTCTGAACATGCTGTAAGACCCCAACTGTACCAAATGACATAAAGACATATAGTTAGAAATGTGTGTCTCACACACACACACACACACACACACACATGTAACACGAATAAAAAGAGAAATAGTTTTGTAGTAGACAACATTAGTAGAAGGGAACAAAAGGGGAATAAACCCAAATGCAAACTATACTTTGATGACGTCAGCTAATGCTCTACATATCAATTTAACATATTAAATAATTGTTTGTTTCAAAAATAGTAATCTCAATCAATCTTAGCAGTTTGTTCTTTTTCATGAAATTTTCAAACTTTAATTTTACCTTGTTGGAGTTTTCATTTTCTTTTTCACACCAAGGTAAAACTTCAGTGAGTTGAGAGGAAGCATTTTGTCTGCTTTGCTACTCTGTAAACAGATATAAAATATATTAATTTTACTGTAACAGTTATAAGTTCTTTGTTCTTGTTTTTTAAGTCTACAGACCTGAAGTTAAGAACCCCTGGACTAGATGAATTAATTCTAATTCTCTAAGATTCTATGGTTCTTTTGGTGCTCCATGGCCCAAACCTATAGAGTGGAGGACCCTTATTGCATGATGTCTATGTCCCAGGATGTAGGCTGCTTGTGCCTTCCATGGGGTTTTCACAACTACTTCTTCCCTTGGCTTTCTTAAATTCCTTGTTTCATCCAGGATCCCTATATGGAGAAGGCCAATGAGTTTTTTCCTTTCCCCTTAAACTCCTGATAACAACACAACAACCTCTAAAAGTTTAAAACAGGAATTTATACATGCCCAATGACCAAGGGCTAGTAGACACAGTCCCTTCTTTCCAGCTTTGGATACATGTCACTCTTTCTCACAAGTCATTATCACCCATCTTTTAGGCCTTTCTCCTAGGGGATAAATATTACTGACTAAAACAATTTTAACCCGAAATACAAAAGAGAATACACGAACATACAGTAAGATAAATAACATAGCACAGTGGATAAGAACATTGGATTTAGAGTCAGAAGACTAGAGATTGAAAACTGGCTTTATTGCTTACTATCCACGGGACCCTGGGCAAATTGTTTAATTTCTGTTAGTGTCATTTACTCATGTGTAATATAAGATTAAGCTACAAGATCTTTGAAATTCCTTCTAGCTCTAAATCTAGTATCCTAGGATCAACACATCCCCAATATATTCAATAAATAGGCAAGATCAGTGCAAGGAAGTACTATACTACAGAGCACCTGGCCAGAATGAAGATATGGATTATACTTTGCCAGTATATAATGTAAAACTTGTAACAAGGCAAGATACTATGGTGATTAGGAAGTTCAGTAATACAGATATATGACTAAAGCTTCATTTGGACAGTAGATCATACAGTAAGTACTGAGCTGCCCTCCTCAAAATTTCATTTCTCAGGTCAAAGAAACAATAAGTAGAACTGACACTCTGAACTTAATTATAATTAAAAAAAATATGTAGTGAAGTACAAGTAATACCTTCTCACAGTGACCACATTTTCTTAGAAAAAGGGAGGAAAACATCTAAAGATAACAAAGTGTTTATGCAGGTTGTGATCTGGTGTGTTCAGGACTCAAAAGAACATGAACAAAAACCAAATAATCAAGGTTTACACTTGAACCTTTGAGAATGTAATCATGAAGACCAAAGCGCAAAACAAGTTAAGGCATATCAACAATGCTAAAGACAATGGGGAAAAAGACAACCCTTTTTTTTTTTTAAACCATGACTAAATCTAGAAAAAGAACAGAGAAGAAGCCTGAAACTTAAAACAGGGAATATAACTGGGATAAATGGCAATTACAAAGGCATCTCAGAGTTTCACTGCATCTTAGAAAGGTAGTCCAACTCTTTAAAAGTGAAGAAATTGAGAGAAAGTCAATTATTCAAGGTCTCATTGCTAATTAATGCAAGCATGGGATTAAAACCTGATTATCATAAATCTCAGACCAATGTGTATATGTTTCGTTTTTTATTGAGGAAAATCATTTTAAAACTAAAATTGAAGGATAGACATCATACTATGAAGCAAATGTAGAATTGGAAGCAGAAGCTGTGGGTTTGGATTCTACCAATATTATCTAGGATTTTGGTCAAACCTCTTCGATCAATTTTTTCATCTTAAAAATACCGGTGTTTAACTAGATGATCTTAAAGGTCCCATCCAGCTCTCTATTCTAGCTTATGATATAGTTAGAATAATTTGGGCCCAACGTGGGCAAACAGATAATCAGAGATCATATATCTGCTTTAAATTAATTCAAGTTCTTTAGGCCCATGTTAATTATATTCAAAGATATTAAACACGTTTGTAAATGCTACTTTAAAAAAAACAGTGCTAGTACTCCAAGAAATCACCAGGCCACTACAGATGGCCATTATGCAAATGGGGGTATCTACTCATGCACCTACAGCACCCTGGAATTGGCATAGCTCTGTTGGAAGATATACCACCTGTGTCAGTCCTACTCAAAGGCTGGGCCAGTAAGCCTCCTTTCTTGGTCCTACTATCCCATTGGGAGCTTCCCCTATACTTTACCCCATGTCTTCACTGCTCACTACTTAACACAGAGAACCCAGGTGGGAAGAAGCTCAACCAACAATAGGAAGGTCCTTACTCAGCATGTACACCTCTCTGTCATTCCTGATCCTGAGACAGTAGGGCTGAAATTCCAGCTACATTTATTTTGCTTTCTTTCACCACAAAAATGCTGTATCCCTTCCTCAGGGGAAGGGGATACTATGTGCCAGGCACCGTACTAAGCTTTACAAACACTAGTTCATTTGATCCTCATAACAACCCTGGGAGGTAGGTGCTAGTATGACAGTTGAAATTAAAGCAGGCAAAACTGAAGTAACTTGCACAGGGGAACACAGCTGTTAAGTGTCTGAGGCTGGATTTGAATTCAAGTCTTACTGACTTCAGACACAGTGCTCTATGTAGCATGGCACCACCTAACTGCCTTGCCAGTAAAAGAAGCTAGGAGATTTGATAGATAGCATGCTGAACTTAAGGAAGACTTAAGTCCAAAACTGACCCTGGGAAAGTGACTCAAACTTTCTCAGACTCCATTTCTTCCTTTGTAAAATGCAGAAAATAATAGCACTTGCAATTGTTAGGATCAAAGTGAAATTACACATGCATACAAATACAAACACACACACACACACACACACACACACACACACATAAAATGCTTTGGAAACCTTGGTAAGTTATTTCAGCCAACTGTTCCTGACCCCATTGGAGTTTGCTTAGCAAAAATGCTGGAATGGTTAGTCACAGCCTTCTCTAGTTCGTTTTACAGGTGAGGAAACTGAGGCAAACAAGGTTGAGTGACTTACCTAAGGTCACAGAGCTAGTAAGTGTCTGAGGCCACATTTGAACCCAGGTCTTCCTGACTCTAGGCATTTCACTCTTTCCATACTATCTAGCTGCCCACTTGCAAAGCTTAACAACCAAATAAATTTTTGTTACTGCTATTAGAGCACCCTGACGTTTTGGAACCTGAGACAGTACTTACACATTACTATAATTCCCCAAACCATATGGGAAAAACAATAACTAATCAATGCTCTATAATGATCAAGTTTCCAGATTTCAGGTGCCTGGTTTGCACCACCCCGCCAGGATGAGGGCCTTAGGCATCAGGCCTCTTACCAGTAAAACCTCATCCAGAAGTAATACTTACATAAGCATGCCCAATCAGATGCCAAGCAAATATAGTACATTTAGGGAGCACTTCTTTTGACTACAGCATTGCCAGGTTTCTGGGGATGTGGTAAAGAAGAGTCACTAAATGTAGGTTTACTAAGGCTTTCAGTGACCTGTTCACTGGGTATTTACTGAAAAATATGCCTAAATCAAATTTCTGTTCTCTGGTGTGTAATAAGAGAAGAGACAAATGGTGCCCTCTGTTATTACAGGACCCTCGACAGTGAGGATTCCAGTGAAATGATCCTAAATCACCACCTCTTTGGGCCTCATTTTCTTCTTCTCTACAATTAGGCAATTGCCCTAGATGATCACAAAAGTTTATTCAGCTTTAAAGTTATGATTCTAGGATACAACTTTCTCCTTTAATTCCTGTGCTACAGACACTGGATATTTAGGTGACAAAACTTTTGCCCCTCTTTCTTCCAAATCTTCCTCAACCCTGTTCTTCCTCTAGCTCGAACATTCTCCATTTTCTTCATGTCCGCTACAACTTCCCTTCCATTGCTAACAAATCTCCCATCACCTTGGACCTCTTCTTAGCACATTCTTTCCAACTTCTTGTTTCCATGGAAACAAATTCTTCCAGAAAACACATTTCTTTAACTCTCTCCAATGCTGGGTACTTGTCTCTAAACCTATCTCCTCCAAATTTCCCTATTTCAGAAGCATGAGGCATTTGTTAAGACACATCACAACACTGAAGTTATCATTGACACTACTCTCTCTCACCTCCCATATTCAATCAACTGCCAAGTCCTGACAATTTTATCTCTACATCTATTTATCTCATCACTCTATTCCATGACCACCATCTAGTCCAGGCCTTCAATAACTTTTTTTTTTTTTGCTCTTTGGAGCGGAGAGGGCACGGCAATTGTGCCCAAGGTCACACAGCTAGTAAGTGTTAGGTGTCTGAGGCTGGATTTAAACTCAGGTCCTCCCGACTCCAGGGCCAGTGCTCTATTCAATGCGCCACCTAGCCACCCCTCTTCAATAACTTTTACCTGGTACACTGTGACAACCAATCTGGCTTCCTAGAATTCACTCTCCCCTTCCCCAATACACAATCCATACAAAGCTGCCAAACTAATCTTCCTAAGTAACTATGTCACTTTCCGGCTCAAAAAGCTGTATGATGGCTCCCTACTGCCAAACTTCTTAGCTTGGCCTTTCTTTACAATCTAGCCCCAGATTACATTTCCAAATTTATTTCACTTTAGTTCCCTTCATGCATAGTCTAGCTAAAGTTGTTATTCTCTAAGCAAAGCATTCCATCTCCCATTTCTGGGACCCTGTACAAACTTTACCTCATGCCTAGATAGCACTCCCTTCTCACTTCTACTGCTTAGTATATTCTTAACCTTTTCAATATTTTCTAGTTCCTCTGCATTATTCTCCCTTCTAAAATTATTTTTCATTTACTTAGCTATGGAGATGCCTTGTTATCCCAGAAGAACATAAACCCACAACAAGTAGATGGTACATTTTGCCTTTGAATTGCAAGCACCTGACATAGCACCTTGCTGTAACGCCATACACAAGCAGCTTCCTAAAAGAATGCTACTGTGAACAGCTTTTAATGTTCTGATTACACAGTATAGTGAACACTCTATTTGTTCAAGAACAAATCAAAGGAAACCATTCACAACATTACATCTTATCACAGAAAATCACAATATAGGGTTTACAACAGCTTATCATCAAAATGGTCACATAGTTTTCACCAAAGTGGTCACACTATTTAGAACAAAGAACAAAAGAACAATCATCTGGTATCCCTAAGGAGGTTTGCCTCCTTACTTAATCATTCAATCATCTTTAGAATACAAGTCAGTCTTCCACTCATGGGGCAACCAGATTAACTTAATCAGTCACTTATTTAGCAATCAGTTACTAAGTATTGCTAATCACTAAATACAATCATTAGAAAATTACACAAACCCTCCACCCCTAGGTCTCTAGTAAACTTCAATTTCATCACAGCATTTAATACCCAAGGAGAGATCTTTTCTTCATCTTGACTCAGGGTGGTCTCTCAGATTCCCTGGATCCCCTTCCATGATCCCAGTTGCTACCTGAATCTACCAAACTGTCACCTGGATTCAGAGGCAGACAGCTAACAGTTCCTTGTCCAGTCCTCCGGGCAGTTCCTGCTACACACTGAAGTTCACAGGGTCCAAGCACATCTTGAAAACCTTTACAACTTCTTTTCCTGGGAATTCAAGGATCAATCAAGTCACAAACAAACAAAGTGTTAGCATCCTGGTCATGCTTCTTTGGTCCTCCAGCAGTTCAGCTGGCCCTAGGACTCAGAAGAAACCTCAGCCTCCCAGGTGCCAACAACAACTTTGGCCTTTCAGGCGGCTCTCCTGGCAGCAACTTCAGCCTTCACCACATTGTAATCTCAAGAAAACTCTAACTCAGTTCTCAGTCCAGCAGTACCAACCCAGCTTCCAGATGCTCTCTCTCTCTCTTTCTCAGCTGACTTCAGTTTCCACAATTCTTCCACCAGTAGCTTGTCAGGAGAAAATTCTGCTTTCTCTACCAGGAGCCCGCCAGGAGAAAAATTCTGATTCTGCCTCTCTGAGGCTTTTCTTATAAACACATACACAGCATTGTCTTCCTGTTTCAGCCAACCCCTTCCTGTTATGTCAGCAACAAGAGACAGAGTTCACACCCTCTGCCTCTTTTACAGAGGCCTGATCAAGGGCTAAGTACCTGCTTATTTGACATAGCAAAAAGGGGTCTTCAAATTTAAATTAATTACCATTACACTTGCATAAAATGATGTTTGAAAAATGTTCTTTGATTTGGAATGAATGGGTCAATATCCTGATTTTCAAAAAGGGAAAACATGCAGATACCAAAAATTACACCGACTAGTTTGACACTGATACCTGCCAAAATTCTAGAATGGATACTTTTTTGTAGGCCCTTATCTTTTAGGGCCTTTCTTTATTTGAATAGGTTTTTAAATTAATTTTTTTTTTTAATTTGGAAAGGTTGCTAGATGAGAGGATGGGTAGGACTATTTCTGTTGGAATTGTTCTGAACTGGTGATTTCATAGCTGTAGGAAGACTGAAGTGAGTTTTTACTAACACAGTACATTCCATTAGAGGTCAAGTGACTTGTTCAGAGGTACAAAGCCAATTTTTAGATGAGAGACATGAGTTTTGCTGATTCTGGGTCCAGATCCCACCAACTACCCAACTACTACAAACTGTCATTTTTTTATAGAGATGGTAGATTTCTCTCTTTTTGGGGGGAAAGGAGACAAAAAGGGGGAAGAGTTGTAAGCACTGAAGTAAGTCTCTAATGACACAGATTCAAACAAGATGAAGACAAAACTAAACAGTAATACAGCCAGGTAACTTCATAGCTGCTTGAGCAACTATATCTAAAGTCTTTAGGGAAATCCCTTAAATAAAATTCTTGATACAATCAGCTATAGTATAATTTGTGCCTTTGAGACATACGGTCATGGCTGAAAGATTCAGAGCAGTCCAGGACTCTGGACTTTACCCTGAATAATTAATCTTGAATAGTAAGTTCAATATGAGTTGACATTATGACATGGCGCTCAAAAAGCTAACAATTTTAGCAACAACTTGAAGGAAGACATAGAAAATTATGAAATAAATCAAAACTCATAAGGATGATTAATGATAACAAAATGAAGATTCAGAAAGATCTCTGCAAGCTTTAACAACGAATGAACTCAAAGTAAGAAAATGAATGTTACCAAGATCAATGCAAATTTCTTAGGTTAAAAAAAATCAACTGAAAAGTACAGGGTGAAGGAGATTTGCCTTAATGGTTCATAAAAAAACTAGATGAAGGGAATATAAAAAGTAAGGAGGATCAAAAGTCCCTACTATTGAAGGTAAAGGGTGAAAGAATCTTGGGCATTCTCAGCAATAGGGAGAAATGATGGAAAGAAGGATAGCTGAGGTCTAGATAGCCTTTCATATCAACGAATCAGCAAACATCTATGATTGCTTAGTGAATTCATTTTGCATTTAGGTACAGATAACTTTTTTCATCTGTTAGTAGAGGCTCCAAAAGCATTTCTTTAAAGCCAAGTTCCAGAAAAACAGTAAGATATGAAATTCGCAGTGCATGACTTCTACTTATATATGTTTCTTTTTTGTCTTTTTTTTTAAAAAAATAGTAATTAGTTTATCTATTTTTAGTTTTCACCATTCAGTTCCATAAGATTTTGAGTTCCAAATTTTCTCCCCATCCCTCTCCAACCCTCAACGCAAGACAGCATGCAATCTGATATGGGTTCTACATATACTACTATACATGTTTCTAACAAAGCCAAGTAAATCACTCTTTTTATACAACTGGTCTTGTGACCAGGAGTTTGCAACTTTTAATGACCATACAGCAATCTGCAATTCTCAGACCATTAACACTGTAAAGGTAATGTTCATGGAAACGTTTTGACCTTAGAGATAAATTAAGACGAAAGATAGCTCTAATTAACACTTCCTGTTCAAAAAGGCACATAAACAATATATTTTTTCCCTGTCCTACTCTAATTTGTTTTTAATGAGCATTCATAAATTATCTGCAATTAACATAGTCATTTTAAAGTAAACTTTTCATTCTATAATTTCTACTATCTCGAGCAAATTATTTTCTAAACATATACAAATACATATTAAAGGCAATTGCCTCAAACACAGCAAAATAAGTCTTTTGAGACATTTGTGAATGCTTAAGAAATACCTTCAAAACTTATGATTGAGATCACCTTTTAACCAAAAATCTTATGAGAAATCAAAGTGTAATACCATGACAATAAAGTCATTTGGTAAAAATAATAACTTTTTTGAAAAACTCAAGTTTTAGGAGACAATGGGGGTAAGCTTCACATATTCTCCTGAAGGTGCCTATTTTTAAAGTGGCAAGCATACTGATTTTGTCTGCTAAGTGTACACATTTCAATTTTTAGTTCTTAATAGAAATTCTTCTAATACCCTGAGGTCATTCTAATTTAAAGAAAGTATTACAGACTCTCAAAGATATTTTTGCTCAGTATAATAAATATCAATGTATATCATATTATAATGAGTTATCTCTGTAGGAACAGGGGAACAGTCAAATAAAAGCAGTGAAAGCAATAAAGTAATATTTCAATGGAGATATTCTTTTCAATTTAATTAAACTTTAGTATGTCAAGGATCTACAAATGCTCCCTTGGAGAAGTTCTTCCAGAAAAATTCATTACCCTGCAGTCAAAGTGGCAGTGAGTACTCTGTACTCCAGTTATATTTGTCCTTCAACAGTAGAAATGTGTCCAATCCGTTGAATTCAAACCAATCAAAGGAGCTCAAAGTCTCTCTATCTTAGCAGATTTAGCCAGTGCTTATGTTACAATAAAATAGCCATAAAGTAGCCAGGATCATCATTATACCACAATCGGGCTTCAAAGTAAAACGTTAGTAAACTAATTATGAAAATTATTTTAATTAGTATGGGTTTATCATCAAAAGGATTTGTCCATTATTAAAAATTACCATAGATCTGTCAGAACTCTATACTTTCTGGGTTCTGATCAAAATTCTACTTTTCTTTCAAGTCTGATTCTCAAATGTCATCTTCTCCATCAAGCTCTCTCTTATTTCCCCAAGCTAGAAATATATCCCTACTCTGAATTCTCATTTCAAGGCATGTCCATAAACATATATTAAATATATATGGCATGTGCTACTTAATAACCTGCTGAGCCCTGGAGGAGATACAAAAACAGACAAGACAGCGCTGAGTTTCCAATTTTGTAGAGAGATACAGCATGCCCACAAAAAAGATTAAAAGAAAACAGACATTAAGTACATAAATGAAGTGCAAATTTCAAGGAGAAAAAGATCATTAATTTCTAACTGGGCAAGATTTCAAAGAAAGCATTACGGAAGAAGTAGCATTTGGATTGTTTCCAACAAATGAGCAAACCTGCAATCAGTAGAATATGGAGTAGCAATTATCAAACTTATTTTTGTCTCAGAATCTTTTATGGTCTTAAAAATTAGAATTTCCCAAAAGCTTTTGTTTATGTGGGTTATATCTACGGATATTCATCCTAGAAATTCAAACATCTTAGTATTACTGTAAAAATAGTTTTGACCATTGAGACTTCTCAAAGTCTCTGGACCATACTTTGAGAATGACTGGCTTGGGAGAAAGAATGAATTCCAGGTATAGAGGCAGTATGAAGAAAGGCAGAGAGGCTAAAGGGAATGGGAATTACAAAAGGAATGGTGAGTGGTACAATTCTTCACAATGAAGAGCTCAAGCCTAGGAATAATATGCTCTGATTAAACTTCATACCTGTCATATGTGAATATATCATATATGAACCAGGAATGAGATACTGGTATACTTTATCTTATCTATGAAAAAAGATCTGACTTATTAATTTATTATTTCTCTTTGGAATCAATGACCACATCTTATTTTTTCTTTACTTATTTTTGCTGATTTGCAGCCCTAATTTCCACTGATAAGTCCAATTATTCATATGTAAATATGGATAATAGATGTATTCATATACATATGAATATGTAAGTATATATACACACACATAAAAAAAATAAAAGGGAAGAAAAATCACCATAAATGTTTGTAGACACTATCATTCTATTATTTATATACTTTTAAAATGTCCTCAACTTTTACAAAAATTGCTCTTTGCCTCCAAGAAACCTCTTATATCTGTTATCTGTAAATTTTTCTGTTGCTATTATTGCTGTATTTATTTACAGAACTGCAGTGAGTACTGTTCTTCTGACTATGATTTCTTCCCTCTGCATCACTTTTTTTAAAGTATTCCCATATTTCTTTGTATTCTTTATATTTGCTATTTTTCATCACTCAGTAATATTTCACTACGTGCTTATAAACTTTAGTCATATTTCCCTTATTACTTACCACTCCCTTGATTGTAGAGGTGTTTTTTCAGTGATAACGGATTCATCATGCCTCTATTTGGGGTTTCTTGGCAAAGATACTGGAGTGGTTTGCCATTTCCTTCTCCAGCCCATTTTACAGATGAGGAAATTGAGGCAAACAGGGATAAATGACTTGCCCAGGGTCACACAGCTAGTAAGAGCCTGAGGTCAGATTTGAACTGAGGAAGATGAGTCTTCCTGACTCAGACCTGGGCCCTCTATCTACTGGGTCACATAGCAGTCCTTTCTCCCTTGATCACTATTTTTAATGAGTGTGGTCAATAAAAATAGGATTAACAATTTTTTACCTTTCTGAATTTCTAAGCTCTTTGGAGTGTGATCAATTTATGAAAATACTTATGAGTCCTTACATCAAAATAAATATCAAACTTTTTTCATTTGTCTACAATTTCTTTCTTTGATTTATCATACTCTGGTATATGCTGAAATCTTCAATTATTATCAGGTATTTTTGGGGCTCTTTTTCCTTTAAAATTTTAGTTCAAATGTCATTTTTTTGAAGTTGATTAATGTGAATTCAATAACTGTAATTTGATTGTACTGATATTCTACATTAGGTATCTAATGCAACATTTAATACATACACATTCAACACATACATATATAATAATTCACATATAAATTCATCATTATTTAATGCATACAAAATACCTTTATGTCCTTATAAAGAAAGAGACAGCCTTCTCGCAAAATAAAGTACCGATCTTGAAATTTATTTCCAGAGAGTATTTTAGAAGGTTCTTCCTTGAACTTCAAGACTCCTTCTTTTACACTTTCCATTGCACTTTTCTCTGTAAAGTAAACAAAAAAACTTATGCAAACATATAGAATATTAGAGTATTTTAATAGTTTTTAATTTAATTAATTTAATAATTATAATTTATTATA
>CM053592.1:114900004-114916812 GCA_028646515.1 Pseudochirops corinnae | reverse complement strand
ATATAGTTCATATTTTAGGTACTGTTGTGTAGGAGCTTGCTAGTTTATATGAACTTTGCAAATGAGCATTAGGTTTTTATGGAACGACTAACACAAGCTATTTTATTATTGACATAAAATTTGATTACAACCAACTTTTCTTGTTTACTAGCTCTGCTGATTTCTCTTCCAGATAGAACAGAAAAACCATATAAATAAATATATATATGAGACAAACACAAAGAGATATACACATATATATACGTGTATATATGTATCTAACTATACATGTGTGTATGTATATATGGGTACACACACACAAATACAGGTGTGTGTTTGTGTAACACACACCCACACAGACCCTTACCACTGTTCCTTTTCTGCAGTGTTATAGAGCAATACGTATTTCTGCGATGATATCAGTTTTTCTGGTAACAAATTGACAGAGAAATCACATCTGATTTGCCTTCATTATTTTCCTTTTAGATCCCCCTCTCAAGGTGTATGGGACAGAATGAATAGAGCACTAATTCTAGAGTAGGTGGTCAATGTGATTGATTCAGAAGGCATTTACCAAGACAAAGACAAAGTAAACTGAATATCTAACTACCCACAAAAGTACAAAGCATGCCCACATAGGAAATGTTTACACAGTTCTTGTGATTACAAGGCACTTAAAGTAAGGGGAAAACTCAGAGAGTATTTTTAAAATCTGGTCAAAGACATTTATGAAAGGCATCATTATTTTTTAAAAAAATTCAGGTGTTGGAGGCAGCTAGGTGGTACAGTGAATAGAGCACTGGCCCTGGAGTCAGGAGGACCTGAGTTCAAATCTGGCCTCAGACACTTAACACTTGATAGCCATGTGACCTTGGGCAAGTCACTTAACTTCAATTGCCCTGCCTTCCCCCCTCCAAAAAGCAAAAACAAAACAAAACAAAATAAAAAAACCTCAGTTGTTACATCAATGTAAAGGATGAATAATCTGACCATAAACTTCAGCTAAAGATATGTTTGCAATTGTTTTAAAAATAAACAAAAAAATTGGCTTCTTTAAATACCTTTCTTGGCAAATAGCGCTTATATTTTATTTAAAAGGCACAATTCCTAATGCAAAAGTGTTCACTGTTGTTGGAGTCTCTCGCCATTCTTCTTTTCATGTAAAAGAGCCGCAGATGGGGATGGGGAAGCTCTAGGGATTCAGTAACAAAATACCAACCGTCTCCCACGTTCTATAAAAACTGGAAATAAAGCAATACCACGTACCACTGTAGTGTTTAATGACATCCATAGTCAGGAATCTCTTCACCACTAAGTACGCAGTGCCAGGCTCCGCTAACGAACTCCACTGAAGCACTTGTTCTAGCACGTTCTCAGTGTAGTGAAGTGGACGCTCTGGGGGGAAAAAGAAATAGCAACGTTGGGTCAAACAATGACTCAGTATGTTATCAACAGCTAGCAGTTGTATATCACTTTAATGTCTGCAAAGTGCTTAAATATATTATCTGATGTTTTCCTCTTGACACCTTTTACAGGTAGGTGCTATTATTAACACGCCCATTTAACAGATGAGGAAAGTGAGGTCAGCAGGAGGTAAGTAACTTGCCCAGCATCACAAAGCAAGTAGGTATTGGGGGCTGAATCTGAACTCACATCTAATACTCTACCCACTGCACTATCTAGCTATTTCTTAAAAAGTAATCAGAGGTTATCTTGGGGTGGGGGTAGGGAAAAGAGGGGGAGAAAATTTGTAACTCAAAATCTTGTGGAAATAAATGCTGAACACTAAAAAATAAATTGGAAAAAAAAGAAAAAAGGTAATTGGAAACAAATGATAATGCAATAGGATAAATAATGATTGCAAATGCACATACACACGTGTGCATGTCAATGCACCTCCCTTTAAAGGATTTATGAATTTCTGGAGATCTGTACATACTTTCTAGTACTACAAATAAAATATTTTAAATATGCGGTAAGTGTCTGAGGCCGCATTTGAACTCAGGTCCTCCTGACTCCAGGACTGGTGCTCTATTCACTGCACTATGTAGCTACCCCGGGAGCTTTAAATTTAAAAGAATCTTATTGTGCCCAATGGTTGCAACGCCCCCAAATTTCATGGCATGTAAATGCAATGGAACATTTTTACTCTTATAAGAAGTAATAAATGAAGAATGGAAATACTTGAGAAAATCTGTATAATTGCATCCACAGTGAATTATGCAGAACAAGAAGGGCAATTTAAACAATTATCACCATAATATAAAGAGAAAAAAAAACATTGCAATTCATAAGAACCTAGAGACAAATTGTGATTTCAGAGGACTGATTAACAGTGAATTTGTCTCCATCCTTTCTGCAGAAAGCTAGAAGACTATAGGTATGAAATGAGGCATGTGTTGATTTTTTTTTTCCTTGCTTGATTGTGCCTTTTGTTACAAGTGAGGTGTCTACAGGTATTAGGGATAATCACTGGGAAGTGACAGATAAAAAAGAATTTAAATAAAAGATCACCTTTGTTCACTTGGACCCTCTTATTTTCTATAAAAATCACATTTTATACTTTTTTTCCTGTTACACATATAATCCCAATAATTTTAAAATAATATTTTTGCACAATAATGAATAAAACATTCTAGCCAACCTAGACTCTTTTAACCTATAAATGAACATGTAGGCCATAAATGTTGACCGTTCACTTTTTACTAATAATAACAAAATGTTTAAATTACATATTGCCACTAGTTAATCAATATGAAATTCTAAATATGATCATTGTATAAAATGTGATAAGAAAATAAAAATACAGTCTGAGTAATCAAAAAACTAATCATCAGAAATAACCAAAAAGCATTTACAGTGTTAACATGGTGGCAAAAAAGAAAAGAGCTTAATGGTAGCTTTTATGCAGTATAAAAACAAAATGTCTCCTTTCCACTTTCGTAAATACTCAAAAAAACAAATAGATTTAGAGACAGAAATTGACATTTTTAAGCACATGAGAAGTGTACGCTACATAAACATAAATGTTGTTAATGGATTATGCTACAGTACTTGTCTCATGGCCAAAGCACTACTACCAAATGGTGAGACTACTTGTGAATAACCTCACGATATTGAGCTAGGCTGGGTCCTCAAAAGCTGATTTAGTGTAGACTGTTGGGACCATTCACAGAAACTTTCATAGTCTGCCTAGAGTCTGATGACCTTTGGTGAGTCATCACCTCACAATTTTAAAGATGCAAAAAACTTTAATTTATCTCAAAATAATCACCAATATGACTTTCAA
Organism: Pseudochirops corinnae; assembly: GCA_028646515.1. Classification (NCBI taxonomy): domain Eukaryota; kingdom Metazoa; phylum Chordata; class Mammalia; order Diprotodontia; family Pseudocheiridae; genus Pseudochirops; species Pseudochirops corinnae. The sequence goes on along the minus strand of CM053592.1, from coordinate 114,913,544 downwards.
GTGTTAAAATAAGAACATCATAAAAACGTAACTTAAAACACTGACCACTCAAATACATTTATGATCTCATTAATGTTTAGCAGAGTGCCTGGCATATAACAGGAGCTTAATAAATGTTCACTGACTGATCAGTGTAGATATTTCTCAATTATTAGATTTCTTCAAAATAGCTTGACAGTGTGAGGAAATCAATGAAAAAATGTGGGATGTCCAACAGTTATACCTTGATCTTGCTATATGATCGGCTGACCTTTTTAAAATTTTATTTTACCTCTCCTTTATTTTTATTTTATTTCTCCTCTCCTTTATAATTCTTTGTTTCTTCCTCTTGTAACCTGCTTACATCCACTACCCATGAATCTTTCCAGTGGCTTTTGGGTGATCTGAAATGTCACTTCTTTGAAGACTTCACTGCTCCATGACCCTCAGCTGATAGAACACTGAGAAAATAATGGTATAGTGATAGAAATAGAAAGGTATGGTGATGATAACAGATTAAGTCTGTTTCTTGAGGACCAGTTGGGTATGGAGATATTTTGGGTATGGAGATATTTATGATAAATAGCTGACAGCAACCTAAGAGAGGAGGAAAAAAAAGAAAACAAATAATATGAAAACTGGCTTTAAAAATATATCACTAGGGTATGGAGCACTGGCCCTGGAGTCAGGAAGACCTGAGTTCAAATTCAGCCTCAGACACTTGACACTTACTAGCTGTGTGACCTTGGACAAGTCACTTAACCCCAATTGTCTTGCCTTCCCCCTCCAAAAAAAAAATTCACTAATAGCTAGTTACAACTGCTCATCATACTTCAATATTCACATTCTATGTTATTTTGTTTTTTACTTTCTTTAATTTTATTTCTGTATCACTTAGGAATGACAGAAACTTAGAATTTGTGATTTTAATTTAAAATCAAAAGATGTATAAATATACATATATAACAACATTCATAATATCTATATACATACAACACATATATAGGATTGTAACAGTTAACAAATATTTATTAAATGCTTGCTTATATATTAAGCAATGTACCAGTTCTGAGAAAAACAAAGACGAGAAAGGGCACAGTAAATAGCCTCAAGGAAACTATAGCCACGTAATGAGAATATGTCATGTATACTAAAAAATATAATGATAAGAGAATATTAGAGGTATAAAATAATTTAAAATGCTATAAGAAGAAAAATGCGATACAGGAAAGATCATTTTTATCAAAAAGCTACATCAAGAAAGATTGTATGAAGAGTTTTGCTTAATAATAAAGAGACAGATTATACTAGATGATACTTGAAATCTTTCCCAATTTCAACTTTTTCCAAGATGTACTTTTAACAATGGGGAAATGTCTTTTAATATGAAATAATATATACTAGAAAATCAACAAGGTATTTAGAAATCATGTAGGGGCATTTTTTGATGCTTGATAAAAATACACATGTATTTAGTAATTTCTATTGTATATATCAATTTTACAACATTACAATCATATTTAATAGTTTTAAAGAAATACAGAATTATTCTAACACTAAAATAAAGTCTAATACTAAAACAAAATAAATAACACTAAGACCTAAATGTAGGTGCTGGATAGAAAAGTCTTCATTTCAGAATGTTATGAATATATTAAGTGACTCTAGCCCAGGCCTTTCATAATAACAGAACTCTAAGTGATTAATCTAACTGAACTACTCCTATGGAAGAAAATGGCAAAATGTTTAAATACTGTATGTCTTTTAAGATACTTTAAAATAGTACATCAGTATTCCTTTAATTTCATCCTGACTTAAGACTAATGTCCTAAAGAACAAATATTCTTGGTCACAGAGTCAAATGATCTGAGTTGGAACATTACAATGACTCTATGATATACTGTATTCTTATATGACTATATTATGCATCTGGGGGTCTCATTTTTCTTATTTGCATAGTATGTATAAAATTATTTGTGCCAACCATGTTACGAGGAAAACCCTTTGTAAATTTTAAGGAATTCTAAAATTCCTTTTAACCTTTAAATTCACAAAAGGCAATGATTCCCACTTTCTTTCTTCCCTAATTATTGATTTATTCCTTTTTTTCCTTCTACTTCATTTGATCTTTCATATGTTGCTAGAAAAAAAGCTTTTAATATTCTGAAATATCAGATAGTACATGCAGAGAATAATTCTGAATAAAAAGTTAACAATCACAAATGTCTTCATTGCTTTCCTAGTACCATTTTAAAAATACTGAGACAATTAGAAACTATCTTCTATTTCTCTTTATGTCCCTCTTGGAGGAGATCCACCATCTAAACCATGCCAAATCTGGGATCCAATTATCATTAAATTTATAATTTTTACTATCATGTATATTCCATTGGGTATTCAATACAGTGTTTGCTCAAGATCTCAGGAACAGCTCAGACTGGACACCTACAAGCTTCTGTGTCGGATTCATTCTCTTCCCCGAAAAAAAAATTCCAGAACTCTAAGGGGATGGGGGGCCAGGGCCAGGATGAATAGTATGGGCATTAGATAAATCTTTGAATCCACTAGGAGATCATGATTATATAGGTGAAGACCCCTACCTGGAATCTGATGTAAGAAAAACAAATGTAAAGTCTGACACATAGGATGTTTGTAAAACTGTATTTCTTTGGGTTCAGGAAAAGGAAAGGAAATGATTAAGCATCAAAATATGTACTACTATGCTTGGTACTCAGTACTACTATCTCATTTGATCCTTACAAGAACCCTAACTGTTACTATCCTCAATTTACAGTTGAAGAAACAGAGGCAGGAAGAGGATGAGGAACTTGGTTCCCATTCCCAAAGCCCAGGTTCACAAAGCTGGGAAGTATCTAAGGTCAGATTTTGAACTCAGGTCAGCAAAGCCTCAAAGAAAAAAAACACACCATAAATACAAATTCAACTAGTATTCCTATAGGAGGTGAAGGAAGAGTTTAAACAAAACCTCATCCAAGAAATAATCTTACTGAAAATTAAGAATTGATCAAATAGAAGCCAATTTTGTCTCCGTGAGACAAAAAGACATACTAAAATAAAATTTTAAGAAATGAAAAATCCAGAAGAAAATATTAGGTAGTTTATGGCAAAAACAACAAACTTGGAAGGCAGATAGAGGTGAAAAAAATTAAGAATCACTGAACAACCTGAACACCATAACTAAAAAGAGCCTAGACATCATATTTCTAGACATTTTAAAAGAACAAGAGGGCAAAGTGGAAATGAATTTACTAGCCACCCCTGAAAGGAACCCCAAAATAAAAACTTCCAAATACATTATAGCCAAAATCTAGAGCTCTCCCACATCAAAGAAAAATATTGTATGCAGCCAAAAAGAATTCATGTGCTGAGAATCCACAGTTAAGACAAATGATTTATCAGGCAGCAGTATTTCAAAGAAAAGAAGAGAGTTTGGAGGAAAATGGACCTTTAATGAAACACAGGACTTCCAAGCATTCCTGATGAAAAGACCCAAGCTATGTAGAATTTTGAAATTCAAACACGAGAGTCAAGAGAAACATATAAAGTAACCACAAATGAATAATCATATAGAATTAAACAAGGATAAACTGCTTACTTTCTAATATAAGGAGATGATATATGTGTTCCCCTCGAAGGCTAAAACCATCATGGTTTACAAAGGGAGCTTAATTAGAGAAAGTGTGCAAGTATTTTGTGATGCTTTGATGATCTTAAGAGAAGAATAAAAAAGACAAGGAAAGGGGAATATAGTAATGGGTAGGAGGAAGAAAATAAAGGTTAGGGAAATTTATCTCACTACTCAGGTATACAAGCAGACATTTATCTATACACACAAGGAAAAGGAGATGGATAAATCGTTGACACTTAGAAGAATACATACATACACATACACAATGAGGTTGGGTTCAGAAATACATTTTACTCAAAAAGGATAGGAAGGGGAGGGGAGAAAGGGGAATTAGACACAGGTTAAATTAAGGGAAGAGGGAAAACAAACTCTAAATGTACAGAAATATGATTAATTCTTTTGGAATGGGGCAAAGAATGGGAATTTCATGGTGTGCACATAAATCAGGGCATGGCTGAATAAGTGTGGTACCGGGATCTGATGGAACACCATTGTGCTGTAAGAAAATAAGGCAATGGTTTCAGAGAAACCTGGGAAGACTTACATGAACTGATACAGAGTCAGAAGAACTATTTATACACTGACAATAATATGGGAAAGACAAACAACTTTGAAAGAATCAGGAACTTTTATTAGTGTGATGACCAACTGCAATTCTAGAGGACTAATATGGTTAAATATGTACTAACATGTGTATATGTGTATATACATGCACATACATACATATCTGGGGGGGAGTGATAGCCAACATGGAGATGTTTTTACCTATAAATCTACCTTTATCTTCCTTGTCTATATATATTTACAAAAGAGTTTTTTTTTCTTTTATTCTCAGTGGAAGAAGAGATAGAAGGGAAAGAAAGGAGAATTTTGCTGACTGAAAACACGTAATTAAAAAAAAGAACAATATGTAAGGCTGTAGCTTCTATGTAAGTTTTGTAGTCATTAAACTCATCAAATTGCTTCAACTAAAAAAAAATAGTAGATAGTAGTCCATCTAATGATACTCAAAACATTTTCCATGAAAGAATGGAATAGACTTTGCAAAAGATTTACCATTTTAAAAAATCATTAAAAGGCAATTTCTACTAAGTAAGATATCACACAAACACAATGCTAATTCCTTCACTGGAATGCCATAAATACCATAGAATTTGCTCACCAAGTTCTTCATTTTCAATGACTTCAAATGTAGCCCACACATCCCCTTTGGCAGGGATGATATTCTTTATTGCTAATATGTCATTTGTCAGTTCTTCTGCTTCCATTACAGGTGATATCTAGAAGACAAGCAGCATTTTTGTCAGATCATAACAACAGATGGATTAGTAAGGCTGCACTAGAACACCAATGACCCATTTTTGGTTTCCCTGCTTTCCTCAAATGTGTTGCTGCTGATGTTGTTTTGAAATCAATTTTATTTCTAAAAATAAAAATTTTGATGTTGTTTTTTTCTGGAGAAAACAGAAGCATCAGATTTTTTTTACCATGGAAATAAAAGGCATTCTCCAATATGTATAATATGCAGCTATATTATGCTTTTACATATAAAAAGATAGAAGAAGTATTTTGATCAGGACACACCAGCATCCAGATGTTCTAAAGAAGAGAGAATCTGCCTGGATATGAATAAGCTTACTCTGTCCAAGTGCACTCCAACAGCCCCAAGAAGAAAGGGCTTTAGGCTTTTCAATTTAGTAGAAAATAGTCTAGCTTTACATAGTTTTTTGATTGTGTCTATCATGGAGCAGTTGAGTCCTAGCAGAGCAAGCCAGAACACCCCAGGGTTAGAACACTCAGTGACATGCCTTTTTATGGGAAATGACAGATGGGTGTCTGCCACTGAATGTGGGGATGAGAGCACCAGGAGACAGGAAGGAGTCCACTGTATCGTCCCTGGGGTTTGCTCCTGTGAAGTGCCAAAGCCTCAGGCACCCCTATAAATGTGCATTCCTCTCAACTGAGGGTCGTTACCAGTCTCAAACTAAGGCTGGCAAATATCAAATGCAATTCAGTTATAATGAGAAATAAATATGAGGTGAAGAAATTTGATTTTTCAGGAGACAAATTTTACTAACAAGAGTAATAAACATTTTCTTATTAAACTATTAAACTATGTTACTTGTTTTGTTGCGGTTGAGGTCTTTTAGTTTGATCATTTTTATTTATACCATGTTAGTGAATATTAACATATTCCATAATATATGTGTGAATGTATAAGGTTAAAAAATAATAGGTGCTACTCATGCATTATGTTTTATGTCACTGGTGGAATTTAACATAAGTGCATATCGTATCCAGTCCAAAGATGTTTACTTTCTAGAAATGTGGTTATATTAAGTTTTGGGGAAGAACAAAACCTCAATTAAAGTGAACTAGGAGCTTTAAAATCTCAGCACCCAAGAGAATGAGATAATCTGTGGCACACAGAAATAACAGAAAGATCATTTAAATGACTTGACTTGAGTAATGATATAGCATCAACAATATAATTGTTACCTTTTGCAGAGGGCTAAAAGAGGTGGGAGTGGGGAAATTGAGATTATAAAAAAACTGGAGGGATAATAGTTACAAATAAAAAATTATTCTACAAGCTTTTAATTTTGATTCTATAGACGATTAAATTGAAAACAGCAAGTAACTCATGTATACCCACAAAAGCAATTTCTTTAGCTATAAAAAGAGGAATAGATCAGATGATCTCTGAGGGTCAATCTAGGCTGAAGATTCTATAGAACTATTAACTGAGGAAAAGGTTCTTAACCTTTTTTGTGCCAGACTCCTCTGGCAGTCTGGTGTAACCTATGGACCCTTTTCTGAGAATAAGTTTTTTAAACACATAAAAAAAATACACATAGGAATACTAATGGTAGAAAAAAAGGCAGGTGAAAATAAAGATGTAATTTTTTTCCCCATCTAAATTCAAAGACTGAAACTTATCCAAAGAATCCTTGGTCATCTGTGGACTCCAGTTTAAGAACCCCTGACAATTGAAGAACATCTTCTTTATGTGAAACAGACATAATATAATAATATATATAATAATATAATGATATAATGATATCATAATATAATGACAAAGCATATATTCTGAGTTATTCATCTACTAGTAATAGCAGTGATTCTTTACTCATCTGGATACATTCTTTAATAGAGTACCACTGGGATGCCAATCATCTGTCTATGATGAGGGGTGAATCTTATGACAAGTCATAAGATTCATAGCTGGAAGAGACCCAAGAGGCCATTTAGTTCAACCCCTCTAATTTTCTTTTTTACAGATATGGAAATTGAGGCAAAAAGAGTCACAAAGTCTATAGACTTCAGAAGAAAGATTTGAATCTCATCCTACAAACAACAAAGTCAATTCACCACTATATCACGATATTTCCCAAGTCTTTGGCCGTGGAGTACTTAAGCTAACTAACTGATCCATAGCAATCCTACAACCCAGGCCTTTGGTCAAGCAACCACAGAAATTATAAGAAATTATTTATAACATTTATACTAAGCTTAACAAATTACCTTGTCATTTTAATATCTTCATTATAGTTGAAGTCTAGACATAATGTTAAAGGCTTTTTGGCTAATTTTTCACATTCTAAGATTCTATACTCTTCATTCCATTACTTACCAGTACGTGTCATTTGGTGGACAATTTTTTTAAGCTCTGAGTTTCTACTTCTTTGGCAAACGGGGGAAGGGAGGGTAACAATAATACCTGACCTGCCTATCTTAAAAATTATTTTGAAAATCAAATTGGATAATAAGTGAGCATATTCCATGGAGTTTTCTTGGCAAAAATACTGGAGCAGTTTACCATTTCTTTCCTTAGTGGGTTAAGGCAAATAGAGATTAAGTCACTTGTTCAAAGTCACAGTTGTAAGTGTCTGAAACCGAATTTGAACTAAGGTCTTCCTGACTACAAGCCCAGTGCACTATCCATTGAGTCACCTAGCTGCCTCCTCTCTTTATATAAAATATGATATATACTACATATACACATAATGTTATATTCACTCAGAAATCTGTGTATCATTGAGAATTATACAACATAAGCTGCCATCTTTCTTGTTATTGTTATTGGAAATTAAAAACTAAAAATTCAGAAACAAAAATAAGAGCTGAAACTAATATAATTTGCTGTAATGTTGCTACACCAATTTTTTGTGAACATAGAATTCCTTAAGGACAATTACCAGTAGTGAAATAATAAGAATAACGTCACACTATTAAGTCCCATACCGTTTGACCCAGAGATCTGACTACTATGTCAGTGATAAAAAGAAAGGCCTCATATATACCAAAGTATCTGCAGCAGCACACTTTTCATAGTAGCAAAGAACTGGAAACAAGCAGACACCCAGCAACTGAGAAATGGCTAAATAAACTATGATACCATGAATGTAATTGAAAATAAGTGCACTCTTAGAAAACAATGAAGGATACAGACAAGCATAAGAAAATTTATATGAACAGATATACGGATATAAGAGGAGGTAGGCAGATCCAATAACACGACATATAAGACTGCAACAATGAAATGAAATAAATAACAGAAATAACGAAAAAAAAAAGTTCAGTGCTGTGGAATTACACTGACAAAGCTGAGCTCCAGAGAAGAGATATAAAAATGTACCTCCTTCCTTTCTTTTAAGGGGTAGAGGACTAGAGGGTATGGAATACTACATGTGATACAGATTGGGTTGATATCCTAATTAATTTTGTGTAACAACGTTTTCTCTTTTTTTCCCCTCTATTTTAAGGAATGACTTTCCAGGAGGAGGGGAGCAGAAGGATATATTGGTAGGGGGAAAGTGATGTAAAACAGAAGAGCAATAACCCTTTTATAAAATTAGATATATGTGATACTATAAATAGGAGCTTCAAGATCTCACCACATGTAGGAAATTTCTCTTTTATCTGCAAAACACTGCAAGAAATCTTCTATGGAAGTGGCAAAGACATCTGTTAAAATCATATGTGTGTACCTGTTTTATGCCTCCTTAGGTACCGACAATCAAAGAACGAGGTTACTTCTGTACATATCACGCAATCTTTGAAGTACCTATATTATTGCAACTATGAGGCAGAAGTCCTAACGTAAGAGAAAGAGAACTACAGATTAAGATCTTGAAATGTCCCTATTGGTTTCAATATATCGGGAAAAGAAAAGTTTATTCCTAAGACAGGATAAGTACCAAACTATGGATAAAGAAGTGACTATCCAAGGGATAAAAGAAGTGAGTTACACAGACCCGCAATGTGGTCACGGAACCAGGGCTCATAAAATGATGGCCAACCTTCCATTTCCTCTTCTGACATCTCATCTCAGAGTGACCTGAGGAGTCACCATCTCTCTGAGCTTCACTTCTCACATTTACAAAATGAAGGGATTCACTCACCCAACAAGTCATTAGGGAACTACCATGACTACTGTTCTGTGTGGGACACCATAGTAGATGCAATCAATAAACATTTCTTAAGCACTTGCTTCGTGTCAGGTACTGTGCTAAGTGCTGGGGATAGAAACAAAAGCAAAAGAAGGTCCCTGCCCTCAAGAAGCTTATAATCTAATGGGGAAGAGAACATGCATATACATACATATATGTATATCCATATACATACACATATATACAAATATATATGTATATAATATGTAAATATAAATACATATACACACATAAGCTATGTATAGAATAAACAGGAAATAATTAAGAGGCATTAAGACAAGCTAGGAAAGCTTCCAGTTTGGTTGGAACTCAAAGGAAACCAGAAGGACAGCACGTGGAGCAGAGGAGGGAAAGCACTCCAGGCACAGGGGATAGCCAGAGAAAATGTCTGTAGTGAAGAGACGGACTTTCTTGTTCACAAATAGCTCTCTGTGTCCTCTCTGTCTCTCACCCCCATGTCTAGTCTGTTGACAAAGTCTGTCAGTTCATCTTTGCAATGTGTTCACAAATAGGAGGTCAGCATCACTGAAATGAAGAACACATGTCAGGGAATAAGGTATGAAAAGACTGGAAAGGTAGGAAGGGGCAGAGCATTTGTATTCGATCTTAGAAGCAATAGGAAGCTACTGGAATTTATTAGCGGGGTGGGAGTAGGGTAGGGAGTGGTGTGACATGATCAGACCTGTGCTTGAGGAAAATCATTTTCACAGCTAAATGGAGGACAGAGTAAGGAGAAACTAGAGGCAGACAGAACCAGCAGGCGACTGCAATAACCCAAATGAGAGGTGATGAAGGCAATGTGCTAAAGTGGTGGCAGCATCAGAGGAGAGAAGTAGGCATATTTGAGACACATTGCAAAGATGAACTGACAGACTTTGTCAACAGACTAGACATGGGAGTGAGAGACAGAGAGGACACCAGGATGACTCCGAGGTTGTGAGTCTGAGGACCTGGAGCGTGGCATTGGCTTTTACCATAATAGGTAAAGAGGAGGTGGACTGGGCTTAGCAGGAAAGATACTTAGTTCCATTTTGGACATACAGAGTTTAAGATCTTGCTGTACATTCAACTTAAGATTTCTGAAAGGCAACTGAAGAGGCGAGACTGGAGGTCAGGAAAGAGTCTGATGAAGGATAGGTAGATTTGAGAACCTAGCACAGCGATGGGAATTAAATTCATTGGAACTCATAGAGGAAGAGGGGAGAGAGGGCAGGGAAAAGGGGAGAGGACCCAGGACAGAACTTTGAGAGACACCTAAGGTTAAAGGGTGTGACCCAGAAGAGGATCCAGCAAAGGAGACTGAGAAGAAGTGATTAGATAAGCAGAAGGAAAACCAGGAGAATGATGTACCAAAAACCACGGGAGAAGAGAGGGCTGCAGAGCAGTCAAAGGGAATGAGGATTGAGAGAAGGTCACTGGACGTGGCAACTAAGAGATTATTCATGGCTTTAGAGAGCATAGTTTTGATAAGGTCATAATTTGGATCCTAAGGGGTAAAAAAAGGAGGTGAGAGAAAAGCAAGGGGAAGTACGTAATACAGACGCCTTTTTGAGTTTTGCCACAAAGGGAAAAAGAGATATAGGACAACAGTTAGCAGGGATGGAAGGATCAAGTGAGGGTTTTTTCAGGATGGGGAGATATGGGCATGTTTGTAGGCAGCAAAGAACAAGACAGTAGGCAGGAAGAGATTAAAAATAAATGAAACAGTGGGATTGACAGAGGGAGCAATCTGTTGGAGAGACAGGATGGAACAGTGAAGCTTGAAGAAGTAGGAGGCTTAGCCTTGGGGTAAGGAGTACGACCACATGTGAGACAAGGTGAAGGAGAAGTCACAGAAGACACCTGAGTGACAGGAAATAAAGAAGACAGAGGAAAGGGAGTTCACAGCAAATGGCCTCAATTTTTTCTGTAAAACATGAGGCAAAGTTCTCAGCTAAAAGAGAGAAGGAGGGAGAAATCAATAAAGGTTGGAGAATGTCACAGAAATCCAGAACAATCTTTGCCCCCATGGAGTTTATCATCTAATACAGAAACCAGTTTATGTCTAAGATCTTTTCACCACACTAAAATTCAGCAGTTCAGTAACATTTGCTATGACCTGGGAAACAAGGGTCAAAACAAAAAAATTCATACCTTTATCCAAACCATATAAAATTCTAATGATTCTTTCCAGGTCTAGAAGCAAGATCCTACCTTTAATGGCTTTAATGACAGAACCATGCTAGACTTCAAAGAAGAAATGCTGAGACTAATGACTCTGGAAGCAAAGCAGGCTTTAGTTCTAAAACAATTGCTAAAATGTGGTATTATCAGAGATTTAGGGAAATTTCAATTGCTTTTAATGAATATGAAATTGTATCACTTAATGATACTCACTCTTATTATGATACTACGGTCAGGTTCTTTTCTTTCAACATACACTTCAATGAGCAAATCTCCAGCCTGTGAAACCTAAGGGAAATACGTAAAGATAAGACGTACAGTATCTATGTGATAATAAATAATTTTTCATAGTAAAGATTTACAAAAACTGAAATTAAACTATTTTTCAATTCTCTTGAGGTAGGTAGGACTCATGTTTATGACTGCTAGCCTCTTTGACATTCTGAATTTTTTCCATCTGAAAAGCTGAAAAGACAAATAGTCTGAGAGCACATTCACAATTAAATGGGTTCCTCTGGATTCCAGTTCAATGCTTTATCCTACCGATTTAACTCCCTAAAAGAAAATGCAGAACATGATCCGGTACAAAATACATTTTCCACAACAGCTTAAGTTACATCCATGATAATAGGTTTTGTGAAGGGAAAGGAAATGAGTCATATACAATTATGTTTTAATCAATAGGACTAATATCAATGACAAAAATAGAAGACAAAATATCTAATCACATGGAAAATTATCCTTCCTGACTCTTATAAAGGGAGGTACATTCAATGGGTTGAGATTTGGGCATAAATTAAAGTTGAATAATAGGTATAAATGACTAAAAAGGGAAGGTAAAAGTAAATTATGTTAAAGGAAATGATACTGAATCTAATTTTATACAGCAAGACTCCAGTGTATGGAGGGGGTAGATTAATGTGCAGGACTGATAATATAGGCTTTAGAAAAAAAAAAAGCTACTTTTTCTTTTGTAATGGATTTGATTTAGTATCTGGGCTAGCCTTAGAGAGATAAGTTATCTTGGTGATTGTTCTGCAAAGGAATAGCCGATAAATAATAGAGAGAGGAAGTCAAGAAGGAAAAGGTACAGGATCAGTGTAGAGCAATACAGAAAAGATTAATAGGAACACAAATGAAGCTATGAGGAATATTATGATGCTTTCATGGATATTTCCTTATAAACTTGTTGCCAACTCAAAACAAAAATGTAACATAAAAAAAATTTAAGTCATAATGAAGAAACAACTATTATGGCTAAATTTGCTTCAGAGAAAAGAATCTAAGAAGAATATTTGCCAGGGAAATGTTAAAGATGTGCTTTGAGGAAATAATTTTAATTATTCAGACAGCAAGCTTACAAAAACTTAAATTTTTTTCTTTTCCCTTTTTGGATAGTGTGTCAGAAAAATACTAGGAGAAAAAAGGATGCTGCTGACATTTTCATTTTCACTGTTTGCATAAACAAGTCTATAGGAAGGACACATTTTAAAAATTAAAACAGCCACCAGAAACTACTTACGAAATCAAGCCCAAAAAAAAAGAATAATGTAATTCAAAAGGGGAAAGACAGGAAATACGAGAAATATTCTAGAGAACAGGTTTTGATGGATTACAGAAAATTTGAAGAAAAAATGTATTTTCTAAATGTGTTTGAATATAATATAATGTAATATAACATAACATAATAAAATACTACACTGTACTTTGGAGAATACTCCTTTTATGGTTCTCTACCTGTTTAATTAGAAAAACTTGACTTTCTTTGTTAATTTATATAAGAAATAATATACAAAAGTTGTCACATTAAATCTGAATAATGTTACTCTAGGCAGACTAGTACTCAGTAACAATTATTTTTTTCCCAAAAGTTAAACTTTTAACTAATAAATAAAAATTTTTGTAAACAAATCAAAATAAAAAAGTTCAGTGTTTCCGGAATTGACAATGAGGCATAGTTCTCCAGGGGCTGAAATGGATCCTTTAAGAAACTGCATGAATCCCTTCAGATACCATTCAAAAAAGGTTAACTAGGGGCAGCTAGGTAGTGCAGTGAAGAGAGCACTAGCCCTGGAGTCAGGAGGACCTGAGTTCAAATCTGGCCTCAGATATTTAACATTTACTAGCCCTGTGACCTTGGGCAAGTCACTTAACCTCAATTGCCCTGCCCTCTCCCCTCCAAAAAGAAAAAAAAAACAAGAAATACCAAAAAAGCCAACTACTGGTAGTCTTGGGGCATGCAGGCTGGTTGTAGAAAAGCATCTTGAACTCATGACCTCCTTCATAATAAATGATT